>OX422214.1:144268992-144754191 GCA_949130495.1 Sambucus nigra
ACATCCCATCCTCTAGCTGACGAACATGGAGACCAAGGAAGAAGGTAATCTCACCTACCATGCTCATCTCAAACTTATTTTTCATCTCCTCCTTAAAGTGGTGAGCATGCTGGGAGCATGTGGATCCAAAGATTATGTCAACCACATGGACCTGGGTAAACAAAATAGCACCGTCATCTCCTGGCGAACAAAATCATATCAACTCCCCATCTCTTGAAGCCATAGGCTAAGAGATAGGAAGTAATCCTCTCGTACCATTCACGGGGTGCTTGCCTCAAACCATACAAGGATTTCCTTAGATAGTAGACATGATCCAGGTGATTAAGGTCTTCAAACCGTTTTGGTTGTTCCACATAAACTTCCTCCTGTAGAATGCCATTCAGAAAGGCACTCCTAACATACATCTGATATAACTTGAAGCGCAGATGACATCCGATGTAGAGTAGTAAGCGGACGGACTCAAGCCTCGCAACAGGAGCAAATGTCTCCCCAAAGTATACACCTTCTATCTGTGTGTATCCTTGAGGGTCCAACCTATCCTTGTTTCATATTATGGTACCATGTTCATCCATTTTATTCTTAAAAATCCACCTGGTACCTATCACATTAGTCTCACTAGGTCGGGGGACAAGTTCCCAAACATTTTTCTTTTTAAACTAAAGCAATT
The DNA here is from genome assembly GCA_949130495.1 of Sambucus nigra. Taxonomy (NCBI): domain Eukaryota; kingdom Viridiplantae; phylum Streptophyta; class Magnoliopsida; order Dipsacales; family Adoxaceae; genus Sambucus; species Sambucus nigra. The sequence goes on from OX422214.1 coordinate 144,269,660, forward strand.
TATCCTGCATGGAAGATATCTAGTGTTCATCCTTTAGTGCTTCTTTGTGATTCTTGGGCTCGACTTTGGACGTGTAGCAAAGATGGATAACAATGTTCTCGCACGAGTCTTGACCCCTAGAGTGGGATCGCCAACAATGGCTAAAGTATCATGACTCTTGCGAACCCAAGCAGGTGTGTCGCCTAATACAGGAGTATGGTCCACAGAGTGTGGGAGAGGGACTGGAAAATCACTGCCAGAGAAGTCCTCATCCTCACACTGAGGTTTGGACCAATAACCGTCGAAGGTTTGTCATCTTGCATGGTGACGTTTATTGATTTTATAACCTTAGAGATCTTCAGGTTAAACATCCAGTATGCTCTACTATTCGATGAATATCCTAGCAAAATTCCCTTGTCGCTTCGAGAGTCAAACTTTCCTAATTTCTCTCTATCCCATATGATATAGAATTTACTCCAAAAAACATGGAAATATGCCAGGCTGGGTTTCTTGCTAGTCCATAATTCATAAGGCATCTTAACTGTGTATGGATGCAGGTAAGCCCTATTCACCGTGTGGCATGCAGTGGACACTGCCTCTGCCCAAAATCTCCTAGAAACCTTACGACCTAGAAGCATAGATCTAGCCATTTCCTTGATTGTTCTATTCTTTCTCTCTACAATCCCATTTTGCTGAGGAGTTCTCATAATAGAAAACTCATTTTTGATCCCAAGGCTATCACAGTAAAGATCTACCTTTGCTTCTGTGAATTTAGTGTCGTTGTCACTACACATCCTATTAATAGTGACTCCGTGTTGGTTTTACAGGACACGACACTTAGTCATTGAAAACTCTACAACATCTGATTTCTCTCTCAGAAAACCTACAATCGAATATCTTGAGAAATCATCCACCATCACGAGAATATACCTCTTACCACCCAGACTCTGAGTGTGAGTCAGACCCATAAGGTCCATCTGAATCAGCTCAAGAACACGTGAGGTGGTAATGGAATGCAACTTCCTATGAGGACTATATATTTGCTTTTCCAACCAACAGGGTCCACAAATCGTGGAAGTTGGCTTTTTAAGTGATGGTAAGCCACGCACTAGGTCCCTTTTAGCAAAACGTGTCAAATCTCGACATTCACGTGACCTAGACGTTGGTGCCAAAGATCCATAGGAGTGATCGTGGCACTGTTGGCGACAAGTGAGGATGTGGGCTCAGTCCCATAGAAGTTATCCTCTATCCTCACCACTTGCACTAAAATTTTACCAGCTTGATTATAGACCTTACATGCATCCCAGTCAAACTTTACGGCAAAGTCAGCATCACACAGCTGGCTAATGCTGAGGAGGTTTTCTTTCAAACCTTTGATGTACAAAACATTCTCTAGCTTAGGGAATCCCGGTAACTCTACTGTACCTCGTCCTACAATGCTATAATTGCTCCCTTATCCAAAGGTGACTCTTCCATCCTTATAATCCTCAAGGTAGGTAAAAAATGAGACATCACCTGTCATATGTTAGGAGCATCCACTATCAAATTACTACTGTGAGGTATTATGTGCTTTGAGAGAAACATTAAAAACTAGGGCCTTTTTATCTTTCTTAGGTACCCAAGAAGTGGTAACCTTTTGTTTTCCCTTGTTGTTGTTGGTTTTAGCCAGGATGCGAGAAGCATTCACTAACGGCAAAGACATCCTTCAGAATTCCTCCATCAAACTCTGTTATGTGGCAGCTAAAAACTCAACACGTTCTCTCAGACTGGCAAAATCATCAGTATGATGTGGTGGAGCAGTAGTACATCGTGTTTGACCCGATCTATAGCAAAATTCCCTGAGGTGGCTATTTTTTTTGCAATATGTATAAAAGAATATAGTATTAGGCGGACCTTGGTTTGCTTTTCTTAGTCTAACTCTCCTTCTTGGTTTTTGATGATGGCCATATGAAGTCGTAGTAAACTCAAGAATTGTTCCAAGTGCAATTTGGGACATGGAGGCACCATCAAAACCTATTCCCTGCCTATCACCAAAAACTAAAGCGGGACCGAGGAGAATCTTTCACATCTTCCCAGATCTGTCCTCGATTTGTACCATGACCTCCCGTGCTCTCTCAAGATCATGAGTAAGTTGGGCTACAAGGGATTCAAGTTTCTTTCGAGTCTCCAGGGAGGTATGGAGCTCACTCATAATACTAGCCACTTATTTAGTCAAGTTCCCTTTCTCGTTCTCAAAATAACTCTCTCTCTCTCTCTAAACAAACTCTCTTTCTCAACACAGGCAGACTCTCTCTCTCTCTCAAGGTGGTGCAGGTTGAAGACTCTCTCTCTCTCACTTCTTCTAATTCTTCTTCTAACGCGGTGATCCTAAGAACTAACATTTTGTTACACTTTTTGGTTTTAAATGACTCATTATATAACTCGATGTAGGCGCGTTGAATATTACTCTCACTCTCACTAGCATCATCCTGCCCCTCACTCACATCGCTCTCACTGTCGAGGTGTCCCTGTGAAGTGGCATCCTCATCGCTGTGAGGTGCACTAGGAATGCTCACATTACTAGCCATGAATGCGGTGAAGTTACATTCATGCGATGACTCATCTCCACAGTTCACCGAATCGACCTCACTGTCGTCACTAAGGGTAGCATTAAGGACATCTTTGCCCTTTTCTCTGTTCAGACGTGTAGCACACTCAAAGGCTCTATGTACCCTACCGTCGCACTCATAGCATCTCTCACTGTCTTTCTTAGGAGGGTCTTTAAAATCTTTCTCATTTTTCTTTTCAAACTTATTTTTATGAGAGTTCTTTCTATCTTTGAAATTTCTATTTTTCTTGAATTTGATAATTTTCTTGAAATTTTTAGCAAATAGAGCGAAGTCATCTAAGTCAAAATCACACTCAGAATCAGACGTTTTTATCTCTCTCTTTATAGAAGACTCAACTCTCTTTCTTGCCGACCCCTCACTTTTTCTCTCTTGGGCATCAAGTGCAATTCCCTTATCTTTAGGCTTGATAGATTTAGGAAATATATCAATTTCATATGTTTGCAAGTCTCCTACAAGTTCCTCCAATTTTAGCGTATTTAAATTACCCATAGAATTTAGCACAGTGACTTTAGGGATATAACGCTTAGGCAGTGATCTAATAATCTTTTTCACAACTCTATCATTAGGAATATGTTCACCAAGATTAAAGCTAGTATTAACAATATCAGATATCCTAGCATAAAAATCATCAACACATTCAGTTTCAAGCATGGTGATGGTCTCAAAATGAGTTGTTAAATTTTGCAATTTAGATTCTTTCACAGCATTAGTTCCTTCATGGGTAAGTTGCAAAACATCACATGCCTCTTTTGATGTGGAGCACGTCATGATACGTTGGAACTCGTCAGGAGTGATCGATCCGGAAATAGCACTTAAACCCTTAGAATTAAAAGATGACCATTTAAATTCATCTTTAGTCCATGCAGTGACAGGTTTTAAATTGGTCACGTTTTCAACAGTGACGGAGGGAGGTTTCCACCCTCTTTCAACAAAAATCGAGACATGTTCATCTATGGCCTTTAAAGCAGACCTCATGTGGGCTTTCCGGTATGCATAGTTTGTCCCATAAAAAACTGGCATTTTATTATATGTTTTCTCCATTGAACACACTCTTTTTCAAAAATTATTTTTTTTCAGAATATTGATATCTTAGAAAAATTTTGCGAAAAATTAGGAATACGTGATAGATTAGCGTAACCTGCTCTGATACAAATTTGAAGAGGTGCGCTAGCATTCAGATCAAGAAATTCTTTAATTAAACACAGTTTTACCCAATTAAATCCTAAACATGCATCTAGGTGTGATTGAAGAAGATGAAATACATGCAAGAATATTCAAACACACATATGTGAGGCAAAATCCCCCAAAGGGGAAAACCCTTTTTATTTTTCACTATAATTTGTAATATACAGTTACACGGATTACAATGAAAAATAAGGGTGACACAAAAACACCCACAGGCGTCGGTTCCGGTGTCATCAGCTAGAATTTCCCTCGAGAACTCTAGGTGAGCAGCATTGAAGATGGAATATGACTTCTCCACAAAGGTTGAACAAACACGAGGTTGTGTTCTTGTGTTGCAAAGAGATTCACAAAGGTTTGGCAAAGTTGTGTGAATCAAAACATGAGTCTTGGAAATCAAAAAGATGAAGACTAGAGTAATTAGGACTCTTAAATTAGTCTATGAAAGTCTTACAAAATAACTCCCCCTAAGTTGGTTTATATAAGGAAACCACAAAAGAGTTTTGCAAATCTTAAACTATGCCAGCATACAGATACCTCGAACCGATTTGGGTATACTGTGAACCAGTTCTCCCCCCAAACCAGTTTGGTCCTCGGTTCACAGAAAATTACTGGATCTGGGGCTTAAACCCTTAGCATTTTTTCAAGGGATTTTCTTAGAATTCTCACCATTTTCAACGGGCCGTAACTTCTTCACCGTAGCTCGGATTGAGGTGTCGTTTCTTCTAGTATATTCATTGCGGTGAGCTCTTCAACTTTTTAGTTGACTGATACTCTGGATGGTGGATATCCAATTACCAAAATACCCTTGAACTTCCATATCATACCTTTTTTTTGCTATTTTGACTTTCCTTACGTACCACTTGCATGTAGTCCCTAAAAGTGTGGATTGTGAAGTCTTTGAGGCCGATGTGGGACACATGATGGAGATGATGAATGTTTGATTCTTAGAATTCAGATTGAGGCCATCATATGAGATCGTGTATAGACGTGCCAAATGTAGCGGCGTACGACATACAAAACCGTAGGATAACGGACATGACAAAAATGTCCTTACAAAAGTGTTTGATAATGTGGAGGAAAGGTATCTTTTTAAGAATGGATCCCTCTAAGAGGGTAAGTTTTCACGAAATGGTACTGTGTGGGGACTCTTTATTGATAGGTCTTCATGTGAGAATGAAAGCGAGGCAGGATGGATAGTGTCAGCCCAAGATGATATCGATATTGAGTACGCATTGAGATTTAACTTGAAAGATTCTAATTTTGAACCTGAGTAAAAGGCTCTCCTGGAAGGTCTTTCCCTTGCCCGAGCACTGAATATTAGCCAACTCCTTATTCATAGTGATTCCAGGTTGGTTGTCAATCAAATCTTAGGGGCATACGAGGCTAAGTATGATATAATGACAAGGTATCTGGGAAAGGTTAAGACATATTGAAACATTTTACAAAATTGAAATTGAAAAGAATACCTCGACTGGATACTGGACAATCTGATGCTTTGCCAAGGTTAGCCTCAACCACCAGAACTGAAATTAGAAGAACAATCCCGATAGATATTTCCCATCGGCCGACGATCGAGGGAGAAGAGAACACTATAGAATTGTGTTTCAATATGAGTATGGGAGATTCCTGGATGGATCCTATAGTCCATTATATTAGAGGTGGGGAGCTACCTGAGTCTACAGTCGAGAAAAGGAAATTGAGATAAAAAGTTGCCAAGTTCACCCTCATAGGGGAAATTTTGTACAAGAAGGGGTTACTGCTTCCTCTCCTCGAATGTTTTTATCCATATGAGGTGGAGTATATTTTAAAATATGTGCATGAAGGGTCAAGTTCTAGTCACATTAAAGGAAGACCCTTACCTAAGATTATTATTACCTAGGGTTATTTGTGGCCGATGTTGGCTAAATACGCAGCTGTGTACGTTAAGAAGTGTGATAAGTGCAAGAGGTTTGCTACCATACCCCAAAAACCTAATCAGCCTCTTACATCTATTAAGTGTCCTTGGAATTTTGAGATTTCGGGGATCCATCTGGTTTTACCCTTACCAAGTGTTATGAATAACTATCGCCACTTGATCGTGGATATTGATTATTTTTCAGAATGGGTAGAAGTCGAGCTGATGATAACAATCACATAGAAGAAGACCTTCCAGTTTATTTATAAAAATATCATCTGTAGGTACGACCTACCCAATACTCTGATTTCTGATAATGGAACATAGTTTAAGAATAACTCTCTATAAAAGTATTGTGAATGAGTTGGCATCAAGAAGTTCTTCTCAGCTCCTAGCCGACCTCAGGACAATGGGAAGATATAACTAATAAATATAACGATCCTAGATGGAATCAAAAAGAGTCTGGAGGATGCCAAAGGAAGGTGGATTGAATAAGTGTATGTTGTCCTCTAGGCCTACATGACGATGGAGAGGACTTCTATCAGGGAAACTCCATTCACGTTGGCTTATGGTTCAGAGGCAATAGTGCTGACAGAGGTGGGTCTCCCTACTCCCAAGGTTCAGACCTATGACCCAGAAGAGAACATTATTCAATGGAGATTAAATTTAGACCTTGTGGAAGAAAGAAGATAAGATGTTGAGGTTAGACAAGCTGCCTACCAACAAAGGACATAGAATTTCTACAATAGGATAGTCAAGGCACGCTGACTGAAGGTAGGAGACCTAGTATTGAAAAAGACATGGCAGAATCCTAATAAGATTCATCCAAATTGGCATGGTCCATACAGACTGGTTGAAGAGGTAGTACCAAGTTACGTATAGATTGGAGAATCTGGAAAGGGAGCTATTATCCAACCCTTGAAATGCCGACCACCTCCAAAGGTATAACCAGTAAGATATTAGTTTAGCTTATTTCTTCTCATTTGATCATAATATATGTATATGAGGTTCAGATGATGAATGAAATATGAACAAAAATTTAATAGAAATCTCAACTATTTTCCACAACTTTGTATATTTATCTGAATATTTTTTGCTTGTACATATGAACTCATTTTGAGCTATAGAACATCATTCATGGTGAAATAGCCTTAAATTGCTCTCGATGACAGGACAGTCTGAACAGGGTAGACCTTGTCTATGGACTCTCAATAACATCAAATGGCATTTATTATTAAACATCATTAACTTGGTGTAAAAAATCTCTCGGTCGAGATGATAGTGTATGGACGACGACACTCATCTATACAATCTAGAAACGCCCAGAGGGAACTTATGCTAAAAAACCATAATTTAGTGGATGCAAATTTAAAAACCATTTAGTTGTGGTTATTTTTTTTAACATCATTAACTTGGTGGCAAAACTCTCTCGACTAAGATAACAGTGTATGGAAGAGACGATATGCATCTATACACTCTCGAAACGACGAGAGGGGACTTATGCTAAAACACCATAATTTGGTGGATGCAAATTTTAAAATCATTTAATTATGGTTAACTTGTTAAACATCGTTAACCTGGTGGAAAAACTCTCTTGGTCGAGACGAAAGTGCAAATATGAGACGACAACCATCCATACACTCTCAAAATGATGAGAGAGGACTTATGTCAAATTGTGAAAATTATGGTTCATATACCTCAGACATCATTAAGCTGATAGAAGCAGAAATAAGACTTAATAAAATTATGTTACCAATAACTTGATGTCAGAGTAAGCACAATATTGATGAAAACATCAAAATTCCATTTCATTAATTCTGAGCATGAAGATTACAAAAGTTCAAGACCATGAATGTCCAAATGACATTACAAAGAAAGGAAAAGAATCAAAGCTACACAAAAAGCTTCACAGTTCAGAGTTACAGACCGTCATCGTCACCAGTCAGGGCTGACGTATCGCCACCTGCCTATGTTGCCCCATCAACCCCAACATTTGTGATCTCAACCCCATCGTCATTAAGACCCAAGTCGATCGTGTTCTCATTGGTATCAATGACTTCCAAGGGGTTGGCTTCCACAAGGTTGGAGGGGTTCTTAATATCGACCAAGGCAGTTTAAAGACGTGCATCGCTAAAGTCAACACTAATAAAGTCATCTAGAGATAGGCTTCCAGCCTAGGCATGCTTGATGGAAGCCCATCGACCAGTTATCTTGAGGCTTCTCTCTAAATATTCAAAGGCATAGTATCCAAGTTCCTCAACAGGAGTATCGATCTCAGCCTTCTTGTTGTCGGCTAAGGTCTTCAGATCTTTCTTATGATCGGCCTTCAGAGTTGAGATTTGGTTTGTGGCCTCATGCAAGGCCATTTTTGTAGTTTACAGCTCGTTCCTCAAACACATCTCCATTGTAATGGCCACCTTACCTTTTTGAATAAACGGAAAATTCTTGCTAATCAAATCTCCCATACGATGAAGAGATACCGCGCCCTTTACAAAAGTGAGGAAATAAGTCAGTACGAGATATAAAAAAAAAGACTACACTTCGAAAAAGTTTTTGAAAAATAGTTGAACAACCATGTGAAGGACAAACTCAATCAACACATAGATATCCATTAACTGAAGGAAACGTTTCTTGACATCAGATACAAGAGAGACAATACCATCTATGGCCTATCTGCCATGGCCGGTGATGCTCTCGTTAGTAATTTTCAACTGCGACAGCCGAGCTGCCAGTGCGTCTTCGAACAAGATTGGGACAACGTATGTGGGATGATTTTGCTTTAGGGGACGAGTGTGTGTGTCTTCATTGGCTTGACTCTTGCTTTTCTTTGAAGCATCATCAACTCGGCTAAGGCCATCAGCAATAGACTTATTTGTCTGAGCAGTAAGGGGCTTATTCATTTGGCCATGTTTGATAGCAAGCTTGCTCAAATTGAGGGCCACCATGTTCCAAAGCTTATGTGAAATTCCTTCGGGACGACTAGTAAAAGATAAACCTTAAAGATTAGTTATCAAAAAATATGAAGTACGAGACTATGGTTACCAAAGTTAATTATTTACATATCTTGTCAAGGGGACCTGACCCCAGACCCGGCTGACATAAATAATATGGAGTCATTAGATGTTCAAACTTCACAAAATGACCTCGGATCGAGTTTGGCCGATGCAGATACTTTGCCCCACTTTAGAGGGGTCCTAGGCTCAGAGGTCCCACTAGCTTGATTTGGGCCAAACTCCCAAGCCCCTGAGAGAAAAAAGTAATGGTGCTACACGTTGTGGTTTGAGGTTTGAGTAATCATCAAAATCTTCTTTTTGGACTTCCTAGTTATGAGGTGGTAGTAACTAGGCCAAGTATTTAGGGATGAATGGGTGTAAAAATCGAGAAATATGTTAACTGGAAGGTCATATTGATAGACTATCTTCCACAGGACAACGGAGTCCATGATAACACTTCAGGCATTCGGAGAAAGCTGAGAAGGTGCAAGTTTAAGATGAGCCAGAATGGCTCGGATTGTAGGGTGAATGGGCATGCATAAGAGGAGCTTAAAAATTTGCTCATAGACACAGACTTTTCCCTCTCGTCCATGGAAAGCTGTCTCTTCCTTAAGAGGCTTTCTCATAGAAATGGAAGAATCTATGCCAAATAGATGCCTCCAAGTTAGGAGATCAATTTCTCACACAATACTCTTGTATTCCTCAAAAATAGACATATCAACATCACTCTGCTCACTACTATTTTCTATAGCCTCGTCCTGAGGATTATTTGGGTCACCACTAGGGAACGTCTGCACAAACTCGGCCTCAGTTGCATCCGAGATATAAATTGAGTCTACAGAAGGAGGAATTACCACATCAAGGTCGAGTATCTGAATAGAGTTAGATTGATTTGAAGCCAGTAACAACCAACCAAAGTTTCTGGGTATTTTTACGAATATTAAGGAAAAATAAATATTGAGATTTAATTATTTTTCTTGCTCAAATATGTTGGATTTTATTTTTTAACAATGATAATTTCAAACGGTTTCGAAATCGAAGTTAAAACGGATTTTTAAATGATTTTTAAATATTTAACCCTTTTTAATTTTTGCTGGGCGAGCTGCCAGAATCCCTGAGGGATCGATCGATTGATCATTGGAGTTGATCGATCGACTCCCCAAGAATTTCTTGAGCTGCAAGTATTTTTCAAGAGTTTGTTTTGGTTTCCAACTCCTTTTTTTGCCTTATAAAATAAGGTCGTGGGGCACCCTTTTTGGTATAACTTTTTTGCAGCAAACACATTTTAATTCATTTCCTTTTTATATACACAAAGCCCCTTTAATTTATGCTTCCAACCCTTAGTTTGGAGGTGTGTTCTTGGGGCTGTTTTGGTGCTTGTTCTTGGAGGAGTTTTTGATGATTCTTGGGAGATGATTTTGATGGTGTAATCTGAATTTTATGGGCAGAATTATGTTGGATTCTTTTGGTGGTTTAAGGTATGGGGTTTTACACTATATGCTCCTAAATCTCGCGATTGTTATTCCCTTTGATTTCATGTGATTACTGAACACATATTTAAATTTCTGAATTCGTTTGGAAATCTGAAAATTATTGTTGGAATCTAATTTTGATTCATGTGGTTTTGCAATTGTATTGGGCATATTGTCATGAGATTTTAATATGGCACTGATGTTGGGCACCCACAAAGACTCCAATTTATGACTACTTGATAAAGTATGGGCGCGGTATGCGGAGGCCTAGGGACTCTGATTAATGTGTTGTTGAGAAATTATATTGATAAAAATCCTATTGAGATTTGCATTTGATTTGAATATTCGTACTCATATTGTAATGTTTTATTCAGCGCTAATATTTGTTGAGCATCTTTCCTTACATATTGTGTACTTACCCATATTTTCTTTAAGTTGGCATGTTAGCGCGGATTTTGGGCGCTATGGACCAATTGGATTGATATTTTTTAGCGTGGATTATTTTGGGAAGAATATTCGAGATTACAAGATAAGAAGACTTGTATTTTTATTGTTGATGTATAGAGCATTGGAGATTTATTTTTATTTCAAGATAGATAGTTGTATTCATTTTCGAGTGACTTTGCTATATTCAATTTGAAGAGATTAAGATTAGTGGTTTCTCTTGTTTTGTTCTGGTTTTATTTAGATGCTCTATACTCGTTATTGACGGTTTTAGTTAGTTTTAACGACAGTAGCTGTTCGTTCTCTCTCCCCAGGTGGGCAGGGTGTTACAAAATAGTATTAAAGCTTAGGTATACGACTACCCTCGGGTCTTGGGTTTTGGGTCTGTTGCATTTTTGTAGCACATATGTGGAGATAAAAATTATAGATGATCGTTTCGTGTTAGGCATCCAGATTAGATGTGAGGAAATTACTTTTGGTAATGAGATTTTTTTGGAGATTATGGCCTGATATTGAGAGTTAGGCTTTCGGTGAATTTCGAGGGTGAAATTCCATTGTTAGTGGGGAAATGTAACAACTCACGAAATTTTTGGGGTATTTTTACAAATATAGAGAAAAATAAATATTGAGATTTAATTATTTTTCTTGTTCAAATATGTTGGACTTTATTTTTAACGATGAGAATTTCAAACGGTTTCGGAATCAGAGTTAAACCGCATTTTTAAATGATTTTTAAACATTTAACCCTTTTTAATTTTTTCTGGGCGAACTGCGAGAATACCTGAGGGATCGATCGATCGATCCTTGGAGTCGATCAATCGACTTCCCCAGATTTCGTGAGTTGCAAGTATTTTTCAAGAGTTTGTTTTGGTTTCCAAATCTTTTGTTTTTGCCTATAAAATAAGGACATGGGTGACCCTTTTTAGCAAAACTTTTTTGCAGCAAACACATTTCAATTCCTCTCCTTTTTATATACACAAAGGCCCTTTAATTTATGATTTCAAACCTCAGTTTGGAGGTGTGTTCTTGGGGTTGTTTTGGTGGTTGTTCTTGGAGGAGTTTTTGATGATTCTTGGGAGATGGTATTGATGGTGTAATCTTACTTTTCTGGGCATAATTATGTTGGATTATTTTGGTGGTTTAAGGTATGGGATTTTACACAATATGCTCCTAAATATCGCGGGTGTTATTTCCTTCGATTTCATGTGATTATTGAACTCATATTTTAATTGCTAAATTCATTTGGAAATATGAAAATTATTGTCGGAATCTGATTTTGATTCATGTGGTATTGCTATTGTGTTGGACATGTTTTCATGAGATTTTAATATGGCACTGATGTTGGGCACCTGCCAAGATTCCTATTCCGTCTACTTGATAATGTATGGCGCGGTATGGTGAGGCCTGGTGACTCGGATTAATGTGTTGTTGAGAAATTATATTGATAAAATTCTTATGAGATTCGTATTTGATTTGAATATCCGTACTCGTCTTGTTACGCTTTATTCACCGCTAATATATTTGTTGAGCATATTTCCTCTCATATTGTGTACTTCCCCATATTTTCTTTTAGTTGCCAGGTTAGCATGGATTTGAGCGCTAGTGACCAATTGCGATGATTTTAGCGTGGATTATTTTGGAAAGAATATTCCAGAATACAAGGTGAGAAGATTTGTATTTATATTTTTGATGTATAGAGCATTGGAGATTTATTTTTATTTCGAGATAGATAGTTGTATTCATTTTCGAGAGACTTTGTTGTATTTAATTTGAAGAGATTGAGAGTAGTGGTTTCTCTTGTTTTGTGGGTTTTATTTAGATGCTCTATACCTTATTGTTTGTGGATTTAGTTAGTTTTATCGATTCTCCGTTCTCTCTCCCCGGGCAGACAGGGTGTTACAAAGCATCAGCTCTATGGGAGAATGAGACACGAGAAGAAACCTCGTCCACATCAGACCCCTCAGCTTGCGATGCAGAGTAGGCCATGGCAACTCATATGAATATACACTCTCGACCACCTAATATGTTGACATAGGGGTAATCTGGAGAAGAGGACGACAGAATCATGGGATCACTTGGCTCAGTTATTGGGGGGTCACAAGGCTCATAATCTTATGCATATATGATAGCCAAAGGGGGTGGATATATTAGACTAAGGGGAAATGCCTCGGCTTTACGATTCCCTGCTTCTTCATCCTTCACTCTCCTAAAATGTTCGATGGACTTCTCTCTGAGGTTGGGAAATTCCTTAGCCAAGTTATATAGGTGTCTTAACATCAAAGTACGAGTGTCAGCGTGGGTGAAAAAATTTAAAAAAGAGAAAACATTTTTCAGTTTTGACAATAGTTGACCACATATCAAATAAGAAGTCAAAATGATTTTAGGCAACTTCAAGAGCACAACCTTGAAGTTCGCCAGAGAAGACGATCGAAGGTCACTGAAAAAGGGTTTGAAACGATGAAAAAGACCCAGAAACTTCCCCAAACACTACCTACCACATAAAAACGTCCCAAGAAGGGGCCAAATTGGGTCCTAGAGTGCTCTCAACCTCGTCGAAAAACTAAGAACTGAATAAAAGTGGAGAAGCATAATAGCAAGGTCCTACAACTTCCACAACAGCTGTAACACATCAAATGTAGGAACTCCTATACCTGGTATCCCTATGGATGGGAACTTAAAATGGTTTTCACAAAATGGATTTGAAATGGGTCAGAGCCCTAGTAAAACAGTTTAAAAAAATTTAGCGAGTGTTTAAAATGCGACAAGATCGGATATTACATACATGTTAGTACAGAGTGCTCTCAACTAATGTGCATGTCGAACGTACTACTCTAACCCACCTAGTTATGCTCCTGTGTAACTAGTTCGGTCTACATCTCTTTGCATTTATTCACTTATAGTTCCCAACTGTATTACCCACACAATATGATACTACCCAATCTAATTATTTACGCTCATTAGAAAACTCTAATAAATGTTTTATTTTTCAAACACATTGGTCAATTTACATATCACTATCTATCTTATATACTAACACACTCGTAGTAGGATCAATCACACGTACATATATATACATACATCACTCTTATCATATATACGTATACAACACCCTTAGGTAGAGACCAGCAGTGCGGGCATACTCTGCTATCTAGTCATGTACATCATTTACTAAATAAGGATACCGGCTCGAATAATATCCCTCAAACTATAAATCAAACCAAACAATAATGGAGGCAACCATAGTTCTAACCCTTTGGCATACGCACATACCTAACGTACCCGAATGGTCGGTGACACCATCATTCACATAAGTGGTTCTCAATCCCTTAGTTCTATGTCCTGAGGTAAAAGTCAATATCCCCCCCGCCCCCCCAATTGGGCTCATCAGAATAAGACTTTCCACGACACGAAACCTCCCGTGATAGCAAGTGGCCTAGGTACGATTATACATACAAATCAAACAATACGTATACACACCACACCACATACACACACACACACACACACACACACACACACACACACACACACACACACACACACACACACATATATATATATATATATATATATATATATATATATATATAATATCATCATAGGTATACACGTAACATATATCATATGTCCCGTACGTAGTATAGTAACTCTCGAATATTTTACATAGAGTAATCCTTCTCATGGTATAATGTTGAGTGTTTCCTAATACCCAAATGGTTGTCAAGTGTCCCTTAAGTAAATTCAGTAAGCAATCCCACTCAAGGCCTACCGGCCTTGGTTCTAAATTCCCCTAATTTTCCATGATAAGAAATCATTATCCGAATAACCTTTTACTACCCGTTAAGTGTAATCAATTTTAGTCTTAAACTCTCCTAATGCGACTAACCTCAAGCTTAACATTAGCCTACTGGTAAATAGAATATCTCTCATTAGGATCTTAAAATTAATTCAAAAGCCAACCCAAAAATGTCCCATAAGTTCTAAGAAAAAAGGAGAAAAATGTGAAAATTTGGAAAACCGAATCGATTTGTCCTTGGTCCAAATCGATTTTCTTTCTGAATCGATTCGGCCATGGAACCGAATCGATTCGCCGTCGTAGTTATCATCTTCTTCCTTACACTGTTATGGGAAACAACTATTGTTAATCCTTCAAACCAACATTACACTATCCTAAGCTCCCAACCAATGGTTTTTAACATTATAATATCATGTATTAATGATTTTTAACGTATAACAATCATTATTTATAGAACAACTCCAAATCAAATTTAATCAATATTAATTTTTGAAAATCCTAGATTATTATTCATTTTCAAGAACATCAACATAATTCTTGATTTCTTACCAAATTTCGTGATATTTCTTATCTAATTCATACAACATGTACGGAGGATCAATTTTGTCGTCATTACTACCGAAGAAAATGAATTATATCTCCAATTTTCAAGGCCAAAGTTCATAAATTTTCATAATAAATCATTATATTCTAACATGGATGGTATATATAATCAAAAGTTAGCAAGATAAACAATTGCCTTAATGTGGAAGTCTGATTTCTACTGAATTGGTTATAGGATTTGTGTTCTGCTTCTCCCGATCTATAATCTGGTGGTGGTGGTGGTGCAAGAAGGTGGTTTTTGGCCTTAGAACCTTAGGAAATGCTCTCCTTCTTCTTCATGTGACTCTCCCTTTGGTTTGGTAACTGCTAACCCTAATTTACTTTAGGTGTTATCAGATATAATCCTCTAATTTTTGTGGGTCTATTATCTCCAAATTTTCAAAAGACCAAATTACCCCTCTTGGGTGCCGATTTGGCCTAAAAGTGCCATGGAACTGAAACTAAACCATCGGGTAGACTTTTATGACTCTTTCGACCCTTTCGAACACACTGGATCACTCAAAATGACCATATAGAATATCAATAGTAAAATTATATTTTATTTCCCAAATTACGTCCCGACACGAGTGAAATGCGCGTCTCACCTAAATTTACCATAACTGTTGTATTTCTCACTCATGAAAATTTTAATATTTCATTATCTTTATTATTACTCATTCACTAAGTAATATTCCATATAAATAAATATTAATCCTTATCTCGCTAATTAATATTTATTTTACGGGATTAATTTTCCAAAATAAAATAATTTACTCAATACCAATTAATTCCATTATAAAAATCAATAAAATTATGGAGTGTTAGAGCGACTTAGGATGTACTTGGGAATTTGAGGGTATTTTTATAATGCAGTTTTGGACAAGCAAATTGGGGAGTATGCTTTGGGTTGGTGTAATAATATTAAACATGATGATATTATAATTATCAAGTTTGGGAAAAATATTCTTAAAACACATGCAGCATCAGATAAACGGGATTTCCGTTGAAAATTATCAAGTTTGAGTGAGGTTTTGGGAATTTTATGGCTTTGCAGTCTATTATATGTTTTGGATTCTCCTTTATGTTTAATATATTCTTACAATTAACCAAAAAAAGATAAAATAATTGAATTAAGAGGATGGAATTAGAATAATAAGAGTTTGTATGTAGAGAAATTTAAAATAATGTTAAGAATAAACTAAAACTCAATGTGTGTAATATAGTTATGCGTATATATGGAGGTTATTCATTCACAACACATGGAATAATAAGAGGCCATGCATGTTGTACTTGACTCATGAGTAGATGACAACTATTAGACGAGCATATTTTATGCTCAGCGATTTTATGTATTGTGCTTGAGCCGTGATTAAGGACGTGTATTGACACACCCCAACCCAGTTACTTATAATTAAGTTTGAAAGTCAAAGTAAATCAAACCATGATTAATTTAACCAAACCATAAACAAGAGTTCTAATTTTAGAGTCATCATTGTAAATCCATATAACTGAAAACTTTTTTTACAACATCAGAGTAGTCATACTTATAAAAACATTCTTTAAGGATAGGTTAACTTAATTACATCATTTACATTTACACAAAATCATCATTTCTCCCATTCCTGGCTAACCCAACCCGACCTCCTAGATTTGGCAGTGACATCGCGTTTCTTGAAAAATGTGAACATAGAAACCATGAGCAAAATAGCCTAGTGAATGCATCACAACTATACTACTGCACGAATTTAAATGCAATAAATCATGTCCATATAATTATGTATTAACTTATCCAACTCATTCATAATGAATGAACAACTTTCCTGAATCGTGATTCACATATCCTGTCTAAATAGACAATTCTCCCCCATTCCTGGTCGAGGAGTCACCCCTTGTCATTAATAGAAAAATCTCCCCCATTCCGGGTCGGGGCGTAACCTCCCATTTTGGTAAATCGAAATGAATAATTTCACATTCATAACATTATGATCATATTCGTAAAAGTATACAAATACATCATTCCAGTGAGTACACTCACCTTGGGTTGTCAACTACGTATTCACGTTTCCTTCGAGAGGAGCTGAACTGGGTTAATTAGGCCTTACACCTGTCAATCCAACTAAATCAGTACTGAATCTCAATCATAATTATCATCCTAATATAATTATGTAACTTCTCATGACTATACAATGACCATATAATTCCACTCAAGTCACATTCCATGAAACACGAGTAAAGACAAAACAATGGTGCACATATTGATAAAGTTATGAACATTCAACCGTAGGAAATACTTCATAAGGAATTTATAACCAAAGTCAAGTAAACATGAAATTATACTTATCAATGTATATACACATGAAACATGTATTCAAAGTACCCTTTGTAAGGACGAAATACAAACATTCATTCAAGTGGTATCCAGTATGGCCTGAAATTATTGGTCTACATACTTAACCATCCTATATTCCTAAATTGTATAAATACAGGGGTCCAACCTTATCAATATGAAAACATATATGAATATACTTTCCATTACATGTGACGGTGTAATTTTCCAAGCTTCCTAGAGAAGGTTATGACTATTTCTTTACAACACAAGAAATCTGCCCTACAAGCTCCTCTATTGTTCCTTCAATTTCCAAGAATTTTCATAATTTTTCTCCAGCAAACTTTCCATGATTTTCAACCCATTTTTAGTACACATACTGAATAGTTCATAATCAAAGTTTCATAATTGTTTGACTTCATTTTCTATCTCAAAAACTTGACTGAATTCATGGCATACCGAAATGAAGTATACAAACTGAAACTATGTTCCAACTTGAAATCATCATTACGGCCTAAACATAAGGAGATCAATTCTAATGTTCAGATTTGATATGAATATATGAGTCTACTTTCATGTCCAATTGGAATTTCTCAATTCCAGTAATCACACAAAGAGATATGGAGATTTTAATACAAGGGGTTTCAATACAAAGAAATATCACATATAAACACCACTTATCTCACATATGAACCAATACATGTTATCACAAAGGATGATGAGGTTTTAATCAATAATTCACGATTTATATACTTTAAAATAAGTATAATAGAAGATTACAACAATATTAACACATAATTTTACCTTGGAAATACCTTAAGGACTTTGTTGGAAATTTTTCCTAACTTTTCCTTGTAATCTTTCTTCCTTAACTTCTACTTTCTCTTTCCTTAAGCTTAGATCTCTCAAAACTGGACCTAGGGTTATATTTTCTGAACAAATAAGCTAAAGGTAGAGTTTTAAGTCGTCCAAGGCTGCCTCCCAATCCAACCAATCAATTTAAACCATCTGGTTTAATAAAAGACAAATTACCACTTAAAGGAAATGGACAGATTTGCCCCTTGTTCGTAAATTTAGTATAACTCTTTACTTGGGCATCCATTTGATGATTCGTTTGTTGTGTTACCACCCTAACTAACATGTCTACAACTATATAGTTTTCACCGCAAGTCATTTCTACCAAAAACCAAAAAATTGTGTGTTTGTAAATAATTCGACAATACGTGATTTATGAAAGTACGATTATAATAAACATAACCACTTAACATTAGATATACCAATAGCACATTATTCATATCACATAAGATAAGTATGATTTAAATATAATTTATCATAATTATATTCGGGTTGTCACATGTATAATATATATTATTGATTCCACAACCTGTTTATTGTACTATTAGTGACATATTATATGTTTGATATGTGAAATAATTAACCTATGGTAAATGTATAAGAATAGGATAAGATACGTAAACATTAATGTGAATTCACAATTATATATAATGTGAAGTCAGTGAGGACAATGTATCTATTATTAGTTTGTGAGTAATCACCTAATTAAGATAATATAAAATGGGATTATTCTAATATGTGGACTATTAGTGATGTTTTACATGTTGTATATGAACTTATAATTATGACATGGTGCTATTAACATATGTGATTAATAAGACGACGGAGTTGTCTAAAGTCAATCTAATACATTAAAATCGATTAATGTCTTAAGTTACAAGAGATTATTACAGGGACCATAATTATGTTATCACGTACTCCACATGAGTTTCCACGTTTTGTGTGCTCAAAGTTAATGAAGAGTCTAAGTCATAAAAGACTCTTATGTATTTGTCATATGGAAAAGTTGAAGTTCATGAATCATAAGTTTGAACTCTTAGGGATAGCTATTAATGGATCTTAGGACTCTTTCAAACTTATAAATGTAAACCCGCCTCCCATTGAGGGGAATGTGATAGTATATCGTCGAGCAGTACTACAAGTATGCCGAAGAGTTATATAAAAGTAACAATAGAAAAAAACCTAAATCGAATGGATGTAAGCACATTATCGAACCACGTACATCGTTTGTTGTGTGTGATCTTATTAATTTCTCTAATTTTTCTCTTAGTTTGGCTTTTGCACATTGAATACTATCATTTGTAGGAAATTAGAACCTATAATTGGCGTCGTCTATGGGAACGATTTGAGTTCTTTGCTATTAGACACTTTACTGATATGTCTCACTCGCCCAACTAAGATCATCAAACTATTAATGACCAAGAGGGTCATCAGTAACATTGTTTTAGGGACCCAAAATGCTATCCCCTTGACCGTGATGATCAGGAGGACTATGAGGCACGTCAATCATCTCCTCCCTCTCAGAGCGTTAGATCCGAGATTCGTGATTATTACCAATACTCATATGCACACTAACATCTTCTTGAGGAGAAAATAATGAAAAGTGACGAGATTAAGTGATTTAACCAGATCGCAAGCTCATTGACCACTATAAAAAGTGCTTATGATATGTAAGAGAAGCTAATAGGCATCAACATGAGCATAATGTTGTGCTCCAACATCACCTAGAGAAGCTAGAGAGAAAAACCACCATGAGAATCAAAATTGTGAGAACGAGTCACAAATTACAAGCCTTTGGGAGATCAAATCTCGTAGCCGAATAAGGATCACCATATGACAGAAGGAATCATCAATTAACAAGAGGAATCATGGGAGGAGACCACGCTCTATTGAACGATGAGTAAGTAAAAAGATTTAATATTATATCAGAAGAGATGTGGATAGACACCTAGCCCATTAAGGAGCTCGCATGACGAAGGAACTCACGAGGAGAGCCCTTGTTAGCCACATGAAGTCCCCCTTCGACTGAGCTATTGAGGAGTTTGATCATTTTAAGAAGTTTTCTCCCCCACGATTCAAAATTCATGTCAAGAGAATTAACTCTATTGATCACGTCACGTAATATCGTTAGGCAATGACGTTGTGGTATAGAAATGAAGGATTGATGTGCACATTTCCCTCCAGTCTTTGAGACACTTCCTATAAGTGGTTTTGAAAATGTGCAGCACATATCGATTTCTTCCTTTAGGCAGTTGGCTGAGGCCTTAGGAGTCATATTAATTACTTGAGGCACTGATCCTAAATAGATGGACTCACTTCGGACGATAAAGAAAATGCCTTGGGAAACACTCTGTGAGTACGCTAGAAGGTATTAGGAGTTTTATAATGAGGTGGAGGATTATACTAACCTTGATGAGGTAGCATGCTTCAAGATCGGTCTGTCAAGTAGTTCCATGCTTTACTAGTCCCTTAGCTAGAGAGAGAATATTACCATCGATGACCTAATGGAGAGAATTGATAAGTATACCAAAGTTGAAGATACAATGATAAAAATGGATTTGAAGGAGATCGACAGAAATATAGACCAAGAATGGATAGAAGGAGGGTGTGAACATGAAATGAGGTAAGAAGCCAAATGGAAATAAAAAGGGAACCTTGAAGAAGGATCCCGAGCAAGTCTTCAAATTAGGTAACATAATTTTCAACGAACCAATCTATAAGATCTTTTACAAGATCAAAGGTAAAAAATACTTCAAGTGGCCCAAGAAGATGTTCAAAGACTCTACAAAAGATAGATCATGCACTAAAATGCGTATAACATAAAGATCATGGTCACGAGACTAAAAATTGCAAGGCACTCAAGTGCCACCTAGAGGAACTAGTTTAGGATGGGAACCTAAATGATCTCCTAAAGAAGAAGGAAGTTTCACCACCGCCTGTGCGCAACCAAAGAATAGACAATGTCTTGAATGATGACGTGGGACAAGATTTTGCGATAATCCATGGGGATCCAAGACCAAATAATGTCTCAGATAAATGTTCCGGTCATCAATTTATAGTGATTTATGGTGCATCAAAACCAAACCAAATCAATGGGAATGCCCTCATAATGTAACTTAAGAAACTCACAACAGTTATGAAAGACTTTTAGATCGATCCAACTAAGTTCATTACAGGTAAACATCGATGACCTAAAATATATTAATTATTCAAAGTACATTATTTCCACAAGCGATGATCTGGTCAGAGTAAGGACTCCGCTTCATGATGCACTCATAATCACTCTCAGGGTTACTAACTGGGATGTGGACAAGGTATTGGTGGATCAGGAGATCTCCTTAGAAGTGATATATCTTATAATCTTCGACCAGATTAACCTGTGTATAGAAGACATCTAATAAGGCACGATGCTTTTGGTCGACTTTATAGAAAGGATGACTTTGCCCCGGGAAGGTCGTTCTCCCCGTTTAAATAAGAAGAATATATAAGCTTATTAATTTTTTCATGGAAGATATAGATTCCCCATACTCTGAGCGCTATGACTTTAACTTACCACCACAGGTAAAGTTCATTAGTAATATGGGAGTCATGGAGATCCATGGGAACCAATACTTAGACAGAAAAATGTTTCATTACTTACATCCGACCAGAGAAGGATAAAAATAAGGTAGTGGAGATAGAGGAAGGCTTCATACCCCTCCAAATTGAAGCTAAAGTATGGGCGACCTGGTGTTGAGGAAGCTATGGTTTCCCTTATCAATTAGGTTATAGAACTTCTTCAAGAGGTTATATTTGTGAACAATCAGCTCGAGAAGAAGTTCATGATGGGTAGTTCACATATCGTAGAAGATAAAGAAGAACCTGTTATTTTCTTCAAAATCAAGCAGTAGGTTTTTACTTGGAAACCATATGACATATCGGGAATAGATCTAGATGTAATGTATCATAAGCTCAAGATGGATCTATTACATCCACTAATGACTTAAAAACATAGACAAACTACACTTCAGAAGGCTAAGGAGATTGAGGAGGTAGGGGAAGCTTCTGGAAGTGTAGTCCATAAAGGAAGTTTAACTCCCTAAGTGGTTGTCAGACCCAATAGTATTAAAAAAAAGCAGTAGGAAGTGGATAGTTTGTGTAGACTTGACTAATTTTAATCGTGCATACCTAAAGGATAGTTTTCCTTTACCCAAGATAGACCAGTTGGTTAATGCCACCATTGACCATGGATGTATGATCTTTATTGATGCCTACTCAAGCTACCACCAAATCCCACTGTTCGCCCCAAATAGGAAAAAAGTTCTTAATCACTACATTGAGCCTATATTACTATAGGGTGATATCGTTCGGATTGAAGAATGAGGGGGAACCTATAAGAGATTTATGATGAAGATGTTCAATCAATATTTGGAAGATACAAAAGGTGTACATAAATGACATGCTTGTGAGAAGTAAGAAGAAGGAGCACCACCTCGTTGACTTAGAAAAATATTTTTTGCTATTTCAGGATAAACTAAATGTTGACAAGTGCTTCTTTGGGGTATAATTTAAAATTTTCCTTGAAACTTAGTCATTCAAAGAAGTATCAGGGCAAACCCTGACCATATTGAAGCCATCGGGAAGGTGCATCCCTCCAGTACAATGCATAATATGCAAAGGTTAATTGACATGCTTGTCACGCTCGACTACTTCATAATATGATATTTGGAGAAGTGATAACCTTTATTCCAAGTAATTAAAAAGAAAATAAAGGAAATATGGAATGGAGAATGCACCAAGGCACTTGAAGAAGTGAAAAATATTTTAAGTCGACCACCACTGCTGACCATTCTAGATGATGACAGACCTTTGCACTTGTATCCAGTAGCGTTGAAAGGACCCTTTTTATATGTGTTTCAAGTCAAACCAATTTATCTCCAAAAATTATCCAACTTTTAATTATGCACCAAACCAAGTTGTGAAAACACAATTCTTACTTTAAACCAATTTTATCTTGATTAATCCTAAACATACATCTAGTGATTAAAGAAAGTAAAGTAAAGTAAGGAATAGTCACAACGCCGGATGTACGAGGAAAAACCCAAGACGGGAAAAACCTCGGACGATACAAGCCAGACTTTCACTATGAACAATTGTTTGACAAAGAAAGATTAGTCTTACTCAATGACTCAATCCCCACGGGTCTTGATGCACCTTATTATCTTCAACCGTTCTTCAATAGTGCCCACGCAGAAATTCCGTCTTCTACGATGCTCTTTAACAACACGCGACTCCACGAATGTCTCAGTGTCCACTGATATGGTTTGATACGTCTCACGATGTTAAACACGATGTCCGTCGCTTCTCCACCACAAAACCAGCAATCACAAGTGTTGAATGATGAGAAAACTTCAACTTTGGTGCAACAAGATCACATACGCATATAGTAATGATAACTAGGATCTTGGCAAACTCTAAGGATGTTTTTATGCTTTAAACCTTAGAAAAACATGTGCAAAAATGCTTCTCGATTGAAAATAGTTTTCTAGTATGCACACTTACGAAACTATGATGAAAACCTACTTTAAATTAGAATTTAAGGCTGCCTCGAAAACTATGTCGTTCGATAGACTTAAGCATATCGTTCGAGCGACATTGCATCTCGTTCGCGCGAGATCCAATGTCGTTCGAGCGACAGCGCGAAAAGTTTGACTTTGTGACTTTTGATTTAAAACGTCTCTTCCATTAAGAGATCCAAATTAGTTAAACTCCTTTTTGAGCTTATCATCATAAAACGTAGTGTAAACCTTTTAAATCACTAGAAAACATTTTAAAATATTTTTCTTTATAAAAATTACATCCTTATCTTTTATAAAATAATTCCGAGCACCATTAATTATACGCATTCATACCTGAGTGATCTCGAAATGCAATTTAACGTTGAAGACGAATAAAATTGCACCAATTAAACTTCGGCTTGATAAATTCTTTAAAGATTTTCCGCAACGTCTTAAAAACTGTTGAATATGTCATAGACCGAGTGGGATCGTGAAAAAATAAAAACTCCTTATGACATATTACAAACAGAGTTTTGTTCACGAAATTAAGTCAAAACAATACAAGGACTCAATTGGAAATTTATGTCCTTACAAATCTCCCCCTTTGACTATTTCGGGACAAAACTAAACCACTGAAATGCCTAAGTCGATCCGTCAAGTCGTATGACACCTAAATCCCATCCCATAAACCCAAAATAAAAAATACAGGACATGGGCTAGTATATGAAGCACTAGCAAGCATGAACTGTCTGAATGTGATGTAGACTTAAAATCTCGAATCGCTGAATCATACCTACACACATGAAATTGACAAACAAATACCTAGTGAAGTTTGGAGGAACAAATGAAACCAATATAAATATCCAAATGATACCAAACAATAATAGATAACAATATGAATAAACACTGATAAATCATTTGTTAAACAGTTGAGCAATATGATATCAATTTGATGAATGCAACAATGATACCAAAGATACCAATTTGACCTACACATGATGAGATATCAATTTTGTAATCATATGAAAACCAAAACATGCTCAAAACTCCACCTACATCACATACATCTCTCCCCCTTTTTGTCTCGAATAGCCAACTCGGTGAAAAGATAAACCAACGAAAGTATCTAGCAAAATAATAGACCAATATGAATCAAAACTCTAGATAATCATCAAATAACCAGCTAAATACGATCATGGAATGACAAATCTGTAGCTAGTAAACCAAGGAATGACATAAAGTGAACAACAATCAAATCAGGTGTGATAAACGGACTCATATGCAAAATACCAATTATGAAGATAAAAGCACATGCATATAAAGCAGTCAGTCCAGAAAGATTCCAGAAGTACCAAAAATATATCAAATTAAACCAGAGGACTGCAAACAATCAGAAGCAAAAAATCACCCTGTCGTTCGAATGATCCAGGGACATCGCTCAAATAATATGATGATGTCGCTCGAACGAAGGACAAATTTCATTCGCGCGAGATGAGATGTCGTTTGAATGACTTTACGCGACCTGCCAAAATTTCCCAGATTCCCAGAAATATGTTATATTTTTGCCTAGTGAAAAAATTTCCACAAAACAATTCCAGGAAGGGCCTGACAGATGCAAAACAGTGCTAAAATAGTAGGCTTTTCGCTCAAAACGTAAAAACTCATAAAAACTAAAAATGCGAGTTATATGCAAACACAGTATCGATGTGCTCAAACATGGACATGGAATGAATGGGCGTGAAACTGAAACAAATGAATCACAATTCCAACACATCGCATAAATCAAGAAGCTATAATTGGTAGTGATAAATCATCAAACTTTAGCATAGCCATATGACAATTAAAGTGTGAGCTTAATCTAAACATACTACATGCAAAAAAATCAAGATTTTTGACGATTCTACAAACAATAGCGTCAAATTACAATGTCTCAACACTAAGATTAATTGTCCAAACTTGTTTAAATTTTCTCCAACCAAACTCCCCCCCCCCCCCCCCCCCCCACACACACATATATATATATATATATATATATATATATATATATATATATATATATATATATATACATATACTTTTTCAAGTTCTTTTGAGGTTTCTAGCATTCTCAACTTAGAGAAAATCTTATTGGCACTTTTCTTAGCCTTTTGCATTTTCTTTTGGGCTCTTTTAAACTGTAGATTTCACGATGAGTTAATATTGAACCCTCGCAGCCCTTTCCCATGAATCACTCATAATTTTTTTCAATTCAAATCCTCACGGTAAACGGTTCTTACATGCACACTTCTCCTTAAGTTTACTTACGCATAGATGATAGGATTGAGATAAGAATGCCTCACCAAATTCAAATATGAAAGAGAATTCAAACATCCATATAAACTAGTGCATGTGTGCAATGTTGGAATATATACAAAGTCGAATGAAAATGCATATCAACTTCTAAACAACCCCATATAAGCAATGGTTAAGATCCTTCTAAGCATCGATAATAATGACCAAATGTCCTAGCCACATGGATAATAAAACAATGGGGGGGGGGGGGTGATCCAAGCACACCAATATGCCACATTTAAACATGTAAACTCAAAAACAAAAACCGAAAATCTTTTTGGCTTTTCATATTTTGACTCAAATAAAAGCAAAATCTTTTTGGACTTTCAAAAGTTTTCTTAAAAATAAAATATTTTTGAATTTTTCAATAGGACTCAAACAAATGAAAACTATAATACAAAATGATAAACATGTCATTATACTAGCAATGATTAAATCATGAAGCAAACTAGCATATGACAAACATGGTAACACTATCATCCTTTAGATTTAGCATGGTAAGAATAAAGTGCACCCAAATGAGAATCATGAAGTTTAATTCCTAAAGTCACAAGATCCGATTTCCTAACCCAGGTAGGTGTAAAATAACGCATGGGGGTTTTGGGAATCGGGGCAACTTTATTCCTAAACTTCCTAGGAGCTTGTCTAAGTTCGTAACAATAACGCCTAAGGTGACCTTTTCTACCACAAAATGTGCAAGTGTAGCGGTGGTGGGAATGATTACCTATATGTGAACCTTTTCTAACCTTCCTAGTGTTTCTCACAAGTGCGGGGGGAGTGGGAACAACTCTCTCATTTAAACCTATACCTCCCCTATTGATGATACGAGAAATCGTACACAGGTAGATCTCGTACCAGCAGATCAAGTGTAAGTGTAGAATAAGTTGATAAAGCAAGTAAATAGATAGAAAACAAGGTATAGAGTGGTTCAGCCCTTAAAATAGGCCTACGTCCACTGTGTTGCTCCGTTCTCATTATATACGATGCACTTTACAATATAAACCTGCCTAGAGAGGCGTACAAGTATGAGAAATAGGGAGAATACATGGCTGTCGAGGTTCCGGGTGTGCCGGAGGTCAGGCCACGTAGCCCCCAAGTCGTATGTTGAGGTCGTACGGGGAGAGCCGTGCGAGGTTTAAGCAAGCGTTGTAGAGACTGTTCCAGAGGAGAGGAAATCCATCCCTTATTTCGAGGTGCGGTCCTCTATTTATAAGAGTGATGTGAGGTGTCACGTGCTATGAGCACATGGTCCGTAGTTGGTTGCAGTGGAGAGGGATGCGGCCTATAAGATAGATGATAAGTGCGGCACCATATGCTGAACAGAAGGTGTCGGGCCCTCCAAGGGAGGGGCCGCGGCCTGTGTATGTAACGCGAGTTGGTTAGGGCCGCACCCTGTTGGTTAGGGCCGTGGCCTATAAGCCCGCCCATGTATGAGTACCTATCCGCGGCGGGGTGCTATATTTGTCATATCAATAAGCCCCCAAGCCGTAGTGCCAATTGGTAGAATGTTGGGGCTGCGGCTGAATTATGTACCAACCGCGGATGCTGAGAGATGTTTCGTGCTTATTGAATTATGTTGCGGCATGTTTGATCCCAGGCAGCGGTGTTGCATGACGTGCCGCGGCCTGATCGAGGCGACGTTTCATCTTCCGCGTTCCCTTATATAAATGGCTTCTGGCCGTGGACTTCTTTACATTTTCAAAACCTTGAGAGAAAATTCTGTTCCTCCTTGTTCTTGCGTTTTCCGGCGACTTTCGAAAGCGGTGTGTGGCGGTTCCGTGGTGGTTGAAGGCTGAGCACCGCCGGTTTCTTCATTAAAAGGTAACTTTTCCACCCATCAACCTTTTAACAGTTCTTTAACTTCTGCATTCGTAAATATCTCAACCTAGAATCATGTATTCTCCTTCGTATTAGATTTGCCATGCTCTTTTCTGCATAGTTGTTTTGGGATTTGTACTGGGTAATAGGTTTTGAATAGAACATCAATGTTGCAGTTTAGGGTTAAACTTTAGGGCTTCTGAGTTCCCATTGTGTTCTTGAGTGTTCTAGGGTTTTGATCTTCGGATTTACAACTGTTGAAGTAATTACCTGTTTGTGTTTGAGGCCGCGGAGTGAAATAATTTCTTAAATAACTTAGAGCTGCTCAGTCAACATATCCTTCATTGCTTAATAAAAATCATCTGCGGCATGTAGTAAATAAGGGTTGTAACCAGTACTAAATAAAGGTTGCAGCCTGTAGTGATTCAGTTTTAGATTAGGTTCCGCGGCTACCCAGAATTTGTCTTCATCTCAATAACTTTAGTCCGCGGCTACAAACATCCTTTAGGGCTCTAGAACCCAACACTTGGCATGTTTAGCCCATCTTGCTACTCCACTTTAATCATATTAATAATCCTGCCGCGGCTTCCTAGGAGCTTTTTAGGACCATATTGGCTGCGGCACCTAACTGCGGTCTCTGCTTTTCAGGTACTGCTGCAGCCATATGAGCTTTGACCCAGACAACTTTCTGAAGGGCTTTTGGGCAAAGCACTTTGGGACTTCTCCTCCTGAACTCTCTTTCGTGCCCCCCTTAAGATCAATAGGGTCTTGCCAATTGAAGGATTGCCCCAACTGCATAACATTAGATTCTGATTCCGCGGACTCTGATTCTAAGCTTGATTTTCAGTCCGTGCCGATGGAGGAAGAAGCCAATTCGAGCAATCATCCACTGGGGGCAGGAGGTACTGCCGCGGAATCTAGAGACCCCCCAGCTGGTACGTCTGGGAGGGCTGAGCGACCCTTAGCTGCTCTTGGCATCCACAGCATCATGACCCAAGATTGGGTCGACCAGGTAGCGGAGTCCTTCGAATTTCCATCAAATTTGATATGCTCAGCTCCTGCCGCGAACCAAAGGCCGTGCACGGCACTCACTGATGGGATATGCTTTCCACTTCATGCATTTATTTACGGGCTGCGGTTGCCTGTTCCTGTTCCCATCCGTCGACTTTTTCAAACCATGAAACTGGCCCCAGCCCAGTTAGATCCCAACGGCTGGAGAGCTGTTCTTGCCGCGGTCGTTCTTTGGGAGAATTTGTTCAAAAAGGACATTACTCCCGCGGAGTTTTTCCATTTCTACCGCCCGAAAGAGAACTCTGTAAAGTTCGCGGGCTACTACTACTTTTCCATCCGCGGCAGGGATGAGACCCTATATACTGGGAGGCCAACCAGTGTAAAGAACTGGAAAGGGAAGTACTTTTTCCTTTCTGGAGAGGGGTGGGAGTTCCACCCTGAAGAGAATGAGAGGGAGAGGTCTTTTCAAATGCCGCAGCGATGGGGGACCCCATCCAAACTAGGTATCTTTTTAATAGCCGCGTCCCCTATTTATAACTTGCCACTTTTTTATACCAACCCTTGTAATGTCTTCTGCAGTCCTTGACAATTTGCAACTCAACCCGCGGCAGGAGAGGAGAGTTGCCGAGGCCGCGGCTGTTTCTGCTGATAAGAAGAGATTCAGCACTCTAGTGACCTCTGCCACTATATTCAACGCAGGCTTCTTCCCTAATAAGTCGATCCCCCTGAAAATGGCCGTGGAAGGTAACTTTTAATCTGCGGATTACAACTTGATTTTTGAGTTCTTCAAATGCTTGTGCTTAACATTGTTTCTCCCTTTCAGGTGAGGAAGTGGACAGGGAGTTGCTGAACGCACAATTGGCGGAGATGGACGAGGACGCGGTGGTCCTCAATAATACTGCGCGGAGCAGAAAAAGGAAGAGATCCAAGGCCAAGGGACCTGCCACTGCTCCCTCCGAAGAAAATAATGCTGCCCAAGCCGCGGTCACTGCAAATAAGGCGACTGATCCTGCCGCAGAGCAGGTGGTTAATGACGGCCTTCCACATGACCAATTCGATGACGACATAGGGGAAAACCTGGCTGCGGTGGGCTTGATGTCAACCGATGTGCCCCTTCATCCATCATCTCCTCCACCGCCAGCTGTTGTGGGGGTTAACGCTAACTTGCCGCCCCCACAATTCCGCGGAGAGTCCGGGCCTGATGGAAGACCAAGACCCCAATTGAGGCAGCCCGACCCCAATTCCTCTTGGGACACCACTGCAAAGGCTGCACGGAGAATGAAGCGTGCACTGGATGCCGCGGACCTAGATAGGTTAGTTGGCGAAGATCATGAAGACCTAGAGGACTGCGGCCTCCACAGCCTTCTGAGGGTACGTACCTGTCGTCATTCTTTCAACTTTTGCACCATATGTATTTTTCATATTTCCTCTTTATTTCAGGCCGCGGATGTGATTGTTGTTCAGAAGAGGAAGTACGAGGCCTTGTACAGGCTGAAGGAGATCGAGAAGAGTGCCCATGCCGCGGACTTGTAGGCTGCACGGACCTCTTCATTTGAAGCTGGGAAGAGTTCTGCTGCCGCGGCTCTTCAGGCGGTAAAAATGAACTTGGAGAAGGCAGACAAGGAAAGGGAGGAAGCGGAGCAAAATTTCATACAAGCCGCGGAATCCCTAAAAGCCTCGCAGGCTCAAACCGCGGAAGCTGCCCAAGCTGCAGAGATTGCCAATAACAAGCTTATATTTCTTCAAAAGAAATATGAGGAGCTGGAGTCCAAGTCTGCCCAGGATGCAGCAAGCCACGCCGCGGAAATAAAAAGATTGGAGGCTGATCATGGTGAATCCCTCCAGCTTGCCATAGATCACGCCGTGGAGTCATTTAAAGGCTCCAAGGACTTCTTTATTGTCAACAACAGGGCTTACCTTCGCGGCTACCAGGAGCTGCGGCAGAGATTTGTAAAGAACTTCCCCGAAACCAAGGAGAGGGTCCTGGCCTGGAAGTTGAGCGATGCCGAGCATCATGAGTGCATCGCTGAGCTTAAGTCCGCGGCGGAAGAGAGGGCAAGGATGAAGGCGGAGGCCGAAGCAGCGGCTGCGGAAGGAGTGACAGAGTCTGCCGCGGATGGAGAAGATGATGATGAAGATGATGACGCAGCCTCTTAAATTCAGTCCATTTCTGGAGCTCATCATTAATTCAGGGCTGCGTCCTTTCTTTTTGTAATCTGCATTTGTGGCTGCGGCCTCCTTTCTGTAATCTTGAATATTAATATCAAGGCTGCGGCCATATTGACTACTTTGTACATGATTTTTATCTTTCCATTCCTTGCTCTCTTACATTGCCTGTTTATAATGAATGATTCATCGTAACTGCCGCATATTTGAAAACGCATCCGTGTCCAGATAAACATAATATTTTAAGTCCGCGGACAGAGATCGAATTCGTATATTGATTAAAATCTCATTTCCGCGGACATATAGATAGTGCGACGTCTTTGAAGTAAGGATTTAGCGGTCACGAGGTAGCTGTGTGCAAGACGCGGCTCTTCATTATGCCATGCCATATAAATGTCTTCGCCTGGTTGCCGCGGTCCTGATTTCAAGGCTGGGACTTGCTGATTGCATGCGTCTCCATCCGCCTTCATTGCACCCAGTTGTCTGAACTGTTTGCCTTTTGTTGTCCCACAATCAACATGAATCATGAAGCAAACTCTTCCCTTAGACTTGGTACAATTGATTCTCTTCCACCGTGGCATTCGACATTGTAACCCTCTCATGCCTCTAGATGTTAGTGTCTCAGCGCTTTCACGGATGAGTGGCTCTTAGAGCTCTGCAACCGTACCGGTGGGGTGCGGCACATTTCCGGTTCATCTGAACGATGTGCCTTTGTAGACATATGCTGGTGTTTCCCAATCTTCTCGCGCTGGGTCATGTCACCAAGCACTAACATGTGAGACACTATCAAACCTCTCCCAGTTGGGTTACGTTATGAAGCCACCCACAGCTGATGTGTGAGACACTGTCAAGCCTCTCCAGGCTGGGCTATGTTATTAAGCCGCCCACAGCTAATATATGAGACACTATCAAGCCTCTCCAGGCTGGGCTATGTTATTAAGCCGCCCACAGCTAATATATGAGACACTATCAAGCCTCTCCAGGCTGGGTTATGTTATGAAGCCACCCACAGCTAATGCGTGAGACACTATCAAGCCTCTCCAGGCTGGGTTATGTTATGAAGCCACCCACAGCTAATGTGTGAGACATTATCAAGCCTCTCCAGGCTGGGTTATGTTATGAAGCCACCCACAGCTAATGCGTGAGACACTATCAAGCCTCTCCAGGCTGGGTTATGTTATGAAGCCACCCACAGCTAATGCGTGAGACACTATCAAGCCTCTCCAGGCTGGGTTATGTTATGAAGCCACCCACAGCTAATGTGTGAGACATTATCAAGCCTCTCCAGGCTGGGTTATGTTATGAAGCCACCCACAGCTAATGCGTGAGACACTATCAAGCCTCTCCAGGCTGGGCTATGTTATTAAGCCGCCCACAACTACTGATATACACAAAGCCCTCCATAGCCAGAGATTATAAGCCTCCCGGCTTGATGACGCGTCCCAAGAGATGAGAACAGGCATTGTAAGCCCCCGTGGCTAATAAAAGCTCCTTGAATCCTCGGACGCTTTCATGATTGTAATCATCATATGATAAGATACAGTTGCACATCGTGAGGGGAACTTTTGAGCTAATTAAGACCGCAATCCCTCCATAGGTGCATCCCAAAATAGTAATAATCTTCCAAGATAATGTGTTATTCTTCCCTTGGAATCTGTTTAAGACAAAAGGTCTTCTTGTGAGATGACAAATTATGAAAACAAGAGAGGAATGAGATATGGCAAAATTTACTAATCCATATATTTATATATGTATGTTTCAGCTGATGACTTTGCTAATAAAACATAAAATCTTGAAGATAAAGGCTGTAATGAGCTTCCTCAAACATAAACAGAAAGATCTGAAAAACAGAAAAACTAAGGGAGAGATGTGGCCTGCGGCCTATGTTAGGTCTGGCTGCAGCCTTTAATCATTCTTGAGGAACCTCCTCAGCATCCCTTGCCCAATTAGTCTTTCGATCTCATCCTTCAGAGCGTAGCACTGCTCCGTTTCGTGGCCATGGTCCTGATGGAATTGGCACTGAGCGGCTTTGTTTCTCTTGTGGGGCGGAGTTTTCAGCTTTTCTGGCCACCTCAAAAGTTGATCTTCCTTGATGTACTCAAGTATCACTTCAATCGGGTAGGCCAGCGGGGTGTAGGGCCCTGACTTCTTCTCTGCCTTCCTCTTTTGGCCGCTGATTGCCTCTACAGCTGCATCCTTTGAAGATGCCGCGGTCGTCAAGCACGCGGGTGCTGCTGAGATGAGTGCCGCGCCCGTATTGGGTGAGGCCGCGGCTTCTAGCATGAGTACCCTCTGAGTTAGGTAGTTGACCTGGGTCTGGAGCGAGGCATGGCTGTCATACAGATGGTTGAGATGGCTGTACAGCTGCACAATTTCGTCTTTGACTTCTGTGCTTTGACTGGACTCTCCTTCCATCCTCTGCTTTTGTTAGTCTTTTACAAAATATATATATAATCTGAGACAAAACTAACAGCAGTAAGTAATCTCACAAATAGTGGAGTAACCAAGTAGAAAAATGGGGATGCAGCGCTTGCACTGCCACATGGGCTTACTGCCGCGGCCGCCGGCCATAGCACATAGATATACTGCCGCGGCCTAAATTGATTCCAATTTAGACCCAGTGCTCCTCCGATTCCGCTTCGCAATTTTTGAAGCTTGTTAAACAGCTACGCTGGTAGAGGCCGCGGCCATAAGACATTTTCACTGTCTAGTCGCATCCCCTCATAGGCAGCAAGGAGCAATCACACTTACTCCTGAGGGCCGAGTTTTCCTCCCGGCGCTTACAGAAAGCATACCTACTAGGGTTTGTTCATGAGGACATAACCTCTCGATGCACAAAGTGGCACAGCTTGAACGATAAACCCTAGATCACAGGCCATGTACAATAAAACAGGAATAGGTACAATCCTTCCCTAATCGTTCATCTTTTTGGGGTTAAAACCCATCGTGCTTTTCAGCACCATCTAGGTGGAACGATATCATCGGGGAATGCAAAACAGATTTAAAGTTATGAAACAGAGGTCCAAGAGTAGATCTGGACTTGAGAAATAACCATCAAAGGGGTGAATATGAAGCAGAGCTCAACTAACCAAAATTCACACATGAGATTCTGATCCAAAGGATCCCCATGTGTAAGATAAGGTGTTTATGAACTCAAAATGTAGAGAAACAAGATTGAAATATCTCGTTCCCACAGACGGCGCCAAACTGATGATACGAGAAATCGTACACAGGTAGATCTCGTACCAGCAGATCAAGTGTAAGTGTAGAATAAGTTGATAAAGCAAGTAAATAGATAGAAAACAAGGTATAGAGTGGTTCAGCCCTTAAAATAGGCCTACGTCCACTGTGTTGCTCCATTCTCATTATATACGATGCACTTTACAATATAAACCTGCCTAGAGAGGCGTACAAGTATGAGAAATAGGGAGAATACATGGCTGTCGAGGTTCCGGGTGTGCCGGAGGTCAGGCCACGTAGCCCCCAAGTCGTATGTTGAGGTCGTACGGGGAGAGCCGTGCGAGGTTTAAGCAAGCGTTGTAGAGACTGTTCCAGAGGAGAGGAAATCCATCCCTTATTTCGAGGTGCGGTCCTCTATTTATAAGAGTGATGTGAGGTGTCACGTGCTATGAGCACATGGTCCGTAGTTGGTTGCAGTGGAGAGGGATGCGGCCTATAAGATAGATGATAAGTGCGGCACCATATGCTGAACAGAAGGTGTCGGGCCCTCCAAGGGAGGGGCCGCGGCCTGTGTATGTAACGCGAGTTGGTTAGGGCCGCACCCTGTTGGTTAGGGCCGCGGCCTATAAGCCCGCCCATGTATGAGTACCTATCCGCGGCGGGGTGCTATATTTGTCATATCACCTATCTCCCTTAATTTGGACGGTGCCTAGGATCTTATCTAACTTCTCCGACCTAGCCTCCAAATCAAGCTTGACTCTAGATGAGTCTTTCAATCTCTCCTCCAACTCGTGAATCCTAGACTCGAGCAAATGCCTAGACTCCTCAAACTCAAAAATCTCCTTTTTCAAGGACTCCATCAAACCACAGAGATTATCTATCTCTTTCTCCACAAACTCTAGTTTCTCCTTAAAATTCTTCTCACGTGCCCTAAGATCCTGAATCAAACTACCATTATTTCCTATGGCATGCTCATTCAACTTAACTTTTAATTTTTCATTTTCCTTTTTCACCTTCACCGTCTCGGCATACAATTCATTAAATGTAACTTGCAACTCTTTCACATCTACCTCCTCCTCGTCACTCTCTTCACCCTCACTAACATGGGATTCACTCAAAACCTCCTCGGAAGTGTCATTCACATGAGAATCGTTGTCTCTTACATGAGATGCCATAAATGCAATGAAGTTACGCTCAATGGGGGAACTCTCTCTCTCTTTCGGATCATTATCATGTAAGGTGGCATTATAGACAACGGGGTTCTTGCCCTCTTTCGTAAGTCTAGTGGGACACTACTTAACCTTGTGACTGTACCCCTCACACCCAAAGCACCTATCCGACTAATCTCTCTTAGGCTTATCCAACTTATCCTTAGATGTGGAATGTACTTTGTTATTCTTGAATTTTTCAAATTTCTTAGCATCTTTCGATTGCTTTTGAAACTTAATAAATATTTTAAATTTCTTTGCCAACAAAGCAACATCCTCAAAATATGAATCGTAAGAGGAATCCAAAACTTTGATTTCCTCCTTTCGGGTTTTCAAAGCAATACCCTTTTCTTTCTTAGACACTTTCTTGGAGGTAATCATGTCGATTGATAGGTTTGTAAGTCACCTACAATCTCTTCTAGTTTCGTTTACTCTAACTTAACCAAGGAGTTTAAAATGGTCACTTTCTCATCAAACCCACTAGGCAAAGACCTAAGGATTTTCTTAATGATGCGGTTGTCTAGAATTTTCTCACCTAGGTTAAATGACGAGTTGATAATATTGGACAACCTAGCATAAAACTCATCAAAAGTCTCACTCTCTAACATCCTAATGGTCTCAAACTGTGTAGTGAGATTTTGAAGTTTCGATGCCCTATTCGTGCTAGTGCCCTCATGAGTGAGTGCCAAAATATCCCAAGCCTCTTTTGATGTTCACAAGTCATAATCCTATTATGCTCTTCTGGTGTGACATTTGAAAAAATAACGTGCAAACCCTTAGAATTATACTGTGAAAGTGTATGTTTAGTTTCGGTCCAAGACTCGACAGCCTTTAAATTAGTGACCTCACCTATAGTATTGACAGGGGGTGTCCAACCTTTCTCAACAGCTAGCCAGACACGCTCATCAATAGATTTTAATGTACTTTTCATTCTCATCTTTCAGTAAGTGTAATTAGTGCCATAAAAAATAGAAGTTCGAAAAATTCGTTATTTCCAAAATTCATCTTTGAAAACACACGGGATCACAAAACAAATAATTTATGTTTTCTAGATCTGATACCAATTTGAAATGACCTTTTTGTGTGTGTTTCAAATCAAACCAATTTATCTCCAAATAGTATCCAACTTTTAATTATGCACCAAACCATGTTGTGAAAACCCAATTTTTACTTTAAACCAATTTTATCTTGATTAATCCTAAACATGCATCTAGTGATTACATCAAGTAAAGTAAAGTAAAGAATACTCACAACGCTGGATGTACGAGGAAAAACCCAAGACTGGAAAAAACCTCGGACGGCCCAAGCCAGACTTTCACTATGAATAATGGTTTTACAAAGACAGATTAGCCTTACTCAATGACTCGATCCCCACGGGTCTTCACGCTCCTTCTTATCTTCAATCGTTCTTCAATAGTTCCCATGCAGAAATTCCATCTTCTATGATGCTCGTCCACAACACTCAACTCCACGAATGTCTCGGTGTCCACCGATATGGATTGATACATATCACGATGTTGAACACGATGTCCGTCGCTTCTCCACCGCAAAACCAGCAATCACAAGTGTTCAATGATGAAAAAACTTCAACTTTGGTGCAGCAAGATCACATACACATATAGGAATGATAACTCGGATCTTGGAAAACTCTAAGGATGTGTTTATGCTTTAAACCGTAGAAAAACATGTGCAAAAACGTTTCTCGATTGAAAACAGTTTTCCAGTATGCATACTTATGAAACTATGATGAAAACCTACTTTAAATAAGAATTTAATGCTACCTCGAAAACTGTGTCGTTCGAACGACTTAAGCATGTCGTTCGAGCGACATTGCATCTCGTTCGCGCGAGATCAATGTCGTTCGAGCGACAGCGCGAAAAGTTTAACCTTTTGACTTTTGATTTAAAACGTCTCTTCCATTAAGAGATCCAAATTAGTCAAACTCCTTTTCGAGCTTATCATCATAAAACGTAGTGTAAACCTTTTAAAACACTATAAAACATTTTAAAACATTTTTTTATAAAAAATTACATCCTTATCTTTTATTAAATAATTCCGAGCACCATAAATTATACAAATTCATACCTGAGTGATCTCGGAATGCAATTTAACTTTGAAGACGAATAAAATTGCACCAATTAAACTTCGGCATGATAAATTATTTGAAGCTTTGTCGCAACATCTTAAAAACTGTTCAATACGTCATAGACCGAGTGGGATCGTAACAAAATAAAAAATCCCTATGACATATCATAAACAAAGATTTGTTCACGGAATTAAGTCAAAACAATACAAGGACTCAATTGAAAATTTATGTCCTTACAAGCATCGAGAAACGCAGTTAGCTTAGCTTTGGTTTGGGAAAAGCACAAGAGTTTGGCTCCTATTTATCATACCAGTAAAACCTTGCTCTACATTGAGAACATGTACCCCACATCAGAGAAACTTCCATACGCACTAGTGATAGCCTCCGTAAAGTGAAAACACTATTTTGAGGTATGAAATATCATTGTTCTAACTTCATTCCCTCTTAAGGCGGTTCTCAAGATGGTCGATCTGTCTAGATGAAAGTGCAATGGGTTGTGGAACTCAAAATATTTGATTTCCAATGTTAGCCTAGGACCTCAGTCAAGGGTCAAGTCCTAGCAGACTTCATCTCTCAATTTTTACTCACCAAGAACTGGTGGAGACTAACACTGGAAGTGAAGAACTTTTCCTGCAACTGATCAGATATGGTAAGAGATATCTACTATAGGTTGTTGGAGCCTCAATTTCAAAGGGAAAAAAGTTGGGATAGTATTAGAGTCCTCAAAGAAAACTATTCTCATGTAGGTAATTCTTATGGGATTTGAAGCCTCCAACAACTAAGAAGCATATGAGGCGTTGATCAAATAATTAAAGAATTCACTCTCCCTAGGCACACGTTACATTAAAACCTTTTTGTGGATCGAGTCTGTTATCAAAGAAGATATTAGGAGACTACAACACTAGGGATAAATGCATGGTTACCTACCTTGAAGAGACTCATCACT
The DNA here is from genome assembly GCA_949130495.1 of Sambucus nigra. NCBI lineage: Eukaryota > Viridiplantae > Streptophyta > Magnoliopsida > Dipsacales > Adoxaceae > Sambucus > Sambucus nigra. Next base: position 144,308,078 of record OX422214.1, read on the forward strand.
TGGCCACTCGGTTCCATCATGTACAAGTGTAAAAGTTCCCAATGGGGAAGAATAATTGGGAACTTTGGCTTGGATTTCACATCTTGATTAGAGGCAAATTTATTCAGTATAAGTATATAATAGAAATTATGAACATAATATGATTATTTATTTGATTCTGAATATAATTGAATTCATATGAAATTTTATTAAAGTAATCAACTAATTAAGTTAGTTCTATAATTAAATTGTTAAGCATTTGGAATAAATTCCTCATGAAATTGGATTTAAATGGATTGGAATGATTAAAATTCATTTTCGGTACTAGAATTATGTTAAAATCACTTTGATTTTGGAGAGAATTGATATGTATACGAACTAAAATGATTAAAATTATTATTCTAGGGTTCTTGAATGAATTTTAAAACATCCCTTGAATTTCATGTTCAATATATGAGTAAACCTTTTTTTATATATTGTCAATGATATGAGATTATGTAGACATGATTATAGTACTATGTATTGCTAATTTTGTTGGGGATGTTAATTTTGTAAGAATGAAGCTGAGAAATTTAGGTCTGTCAATCGATCGATCAACATTTTTCCATCGATCGAATCCTTTAGTTTTGACCAATTTTTGTTTGAGGGTTTAATTAGTTAGTTTGTGAGCCTAGTTTTAGGATGGGATTTACTTGTAATAAATTAATTGAGAATGGTGATACTTCTAAATTGGATAATGTTCTTAATTAATAGAAGTTAATTCTGTAAGAAGATTGAGATAAGTCTCGTAACTCATAACTGTGTAAGATTGCTTGATTGTTGTATTATATGTAACATACAGAGAATATATACTTGTGGGATACACAATAGAGGGCACATCCTTCTAGGGACATGATTAATGGAGATCGTTACATTGATGCCATGATGACGGGGTTGACTTGGCTATATTAACCCCGAATATTACATGATGAAATTTCCATTATCTATGTGTGAGGTTTGTGAGTTGATCCTTTTATATAGTCATGGGCATGGTAATAAATAATCGGTGTGGGAGTAATGATTTCCCGAGTAGATGCTCTAGTCTTTATAGGTATCGGACAGAGTATGCCTAGTACATGTAAGTGATGCTCAAAAGTAGTAGGATAGGCTTTCATTTCATATGGGCATGTTATGAGGCCTTTTATGAAGTACATGTATTGGACCATACTTGTATTATATGGATGTATATGTGGATTCTACTTTCCCCTATGACATTATAAAATTGTGTAGTCTAAATGAAAAAAAAACTATAATTATTACATAAATGAGGAATAAGACTTAAGCATGGGAAACGTATGGGACCGGGGGTAAATTCATGTGATACTTAGGGTTGTTTTTTATTGGACCAGTTTTAAAAGAAACTAAAAGAATAGAGAAGGATGCTTAATTATATTGCAGCGAAATATAAATTATATTTTTATACTATTTATACTTGTTGTTAATGTCTCCGATTAACATTTTTCAGGTCATAGGCCATAAGGGAAACCTCATCCCTGATCCAGTTTTGATCTCCTCTTAGTTGATGATCTTATAAGATGTAGGTATCGAGCCTGCATACTCATGATCTATATTCCTTTGATAATTTATATCAGTTTTTATACTTGAGATAGTTTATACCTTTTGTTAGAATTGATATGTATTAGCAAATAGTGATTGTATGCAGGGAATTTATTACTTTCTGTTGGTTTTAGGTATAAGAGTTTTGTATGGTTCACCAGTTAATTTTGAGTTACTTATTTATATATACGATGGTTTATTTCTAGTCATGCTTAGATTGATAGTAATTTACGATACTCTTTTTAATCTTATTGGGTTTCACAGTACTCACGCCCGCAAATAAGGAAAGATAATATCAGAGTCTAATATCCACGTAAGTATAGTCCCCAACACATACAAGAAGATGGCCTATTCTTAAGACCTCAAATAAAAATACTAAGTCTATACATATTGCCTTTATGGATCATTCTTGAATACTAAGTATCGTTATAGGGTGTCCCAACCCTATAACCGAGAATATCAGCATAGGGGAAACCACTACACCTTCACACCAAACATACAGACTCTATACCCAATCTTGTACAAGAGGATCCACCACTTTATCCTAAATTGGGAGACGACCATGTTTATCACTTCAAATTGGTGTAAATGTCATACATGACCCATTAATTCCCTCCTAGTACGTCCGCTACAAGCACGCACACCAACTTGGTATGATTGCACATAAATAAAGTAAATAAGTGTGACTCTACGTAATCGATATAACAAACAAGTACAAACCCCAATCATTTAGGTTACATATAGAGCCTCTTACCGTTTTTAGCTAATACACACATTAATTATACTCAATTATATATATAATGTTAGATCGAACTCCCAAGGTTGTCCAAATCTTGGTATCATCTCATACTTAACTCTTAAAAGGATTAACTAAATATAATCACTACCAATCTCAAAAGTTTATAAGTACATTCTAACCTATCAGGTGATCTACAAAATCACTAGGTATTTCTTTATCTCATAAGTAAAATCCAAACTTGGCCTTATACTCAAGGTCCTTAAACAATCATACAGAAATCAAATCTACTCTCGGGTTCCTAAAAGGTTTTATATTCTAGATTAATGTAATTGATTAATAAGAACTACTCTCCAAAGTTACGTACATTAATTGAACTAAAACCCAATATATTAGTTCTAAACAATCGCATATTATCCTCGTATGATTTATATTAACCCTTCAAAATAATTCCATAAAAATAGCCCACATAATTAACATCCTACCTTGTTATGCGCATGAGCCGAATTCTTTCCATGTGCACGAGGCTACTTAGGTCATGCGCATGGACATCACACCCCGGATTTCTAAAACTTACAGGTTTCTTCAATAACTAACAACAATATACAGACCGAAAATCCCTAGTTTGCCATTAAGGAACCAACCAGGGTTCCTAACACATCAAGAACAACCTATTTTGACGTCTAAACCCTTTATAGATAAAACGTAATCTCTTATGTTCATAAATTGACAATTTATCTCAGATTTGATAAAATTATGGAATTATTAACAATTATGGTTCAGATTTACACTAATCCAAATAACTTATACAATTTCATGTATCAAATTTAGGTTCGCATTGTTAAAATGCTCAAGACTATGAAAATTGCTAAGGATTAACATCATCTCTTGGTCTTTACAAAAATTATAATTTAGATGATTAAAACCAAATTTAAATAATTTTTAGTCAGGAAACCAATAAGTACTACTACCACAAGACAAATCCTCTTAAATTCTTAAACGATATAAATGTTTCTTAGGCCATATGTTATAATTCAAGCTTCAATCCCTAGAAGTGACTCCAGCAGGAGATTTGGACTTTGTCCTCTTCCTTTTTCTTTGCCTGGCTGTGTTATTTAGGATAGCTGCGTCCTCATCCATCTCAGCAAGCTGAGCTGTTAACAGAGATCTATCAATCTCCTCATCTGTGAAGAAATAAAGAAAGGTCAATATCCAGGTTTGAATGAATTGTCGCGGAATCAAATATCAAAAGAGAGTAATATTACCTTCACCACCCATAAATTTGGGAACATATTTTTTGGGAAAGAAGCCTCCCTTGAAGATTGAAGCATAAGTTACAAGAGTGTTGAACTTCTTGTTCTCATTAGGAATTGTTGAGGCTTCACCAACCCTCTTTTCTTATTGCTCTCTCACTTGCAAATTGTCAAGAACTGCAAAAAAATGCAAAGATTAGTACAAAAAAAACATGGGGAATAACATGAAACTATAAAAAGGGGACGTGACCATAATTCAAAAAATTTACCAAGCGTAGAGGGACATCCCCACTGCAGCGACATTGTAAAGGTTCTCTTCCTCTCACTCTCTTGGGGTGGATCTCCCACTCTTCTCTAGAAATGTAAAAATATTTCCCCTTCTAGTTCTTTACACTGGTAGGCCTCCCAGAATAAAGGGTCTCATCTCTCTCGCAAACAGAAAAGTAATAGTACCCCGTAAATTTTACGGAGTTTTCCTTTGGACGGTAGAAGTAGAAAAGATCCACAGGGGTAATGTCTCTCTTGAATTTCTTCTTCCACGTCACAATAGCTGTAAGAATTTCCCTCAAGCCACTGGTATCTAATTGGGTTAGGGCTAACTTCATCGTCTGGAAAATTCTTCTAACTCGAACGGGGACAGGAAGCTGCAGCCCATAAATGAAAGTGTCGAGGGGGAAGCAGATCCCATCGCCATCAAGTGTCGTGCATGGCCTTTGTTCCGTGTCCGGCGCTGAGCAAATCAAACCCTCAAGAAAATCAAAGGCTTCAGCTACCTGATCAACCCACTCTTGGGTCATAGTGCTGCGGATAATAAGTGAAGCGAGAGGTCTCTCATCTCTACCAGATGGGTCAGCATGTGTGTCCCTAAGGTTAAATATACCCACTGTCGCGACATCTATATCCATTGGTTGATTACTTGAATTAGCCTCTTCCTCCATGATCGCAGAATCTGAGTCTGAATATAGCACTACACAGTTTGGGAAATTTCTCAACTGGCACAACCCTATTATTCTCAAAAGACACATAAAAGGAAGTTCGGGAGGAGAGGCTCCAAAATGTTTGTTCTAAAAGCCTCTCAGAAATTCGTCTGGGTCAAAGTTCATATGGTTGTAGCAATACCTGAAAAGCAGAGAGTCCACAGTTGGGCATCGCAACCAATATGGTCCTAAGGCCTCTCATAGGCCGCGATAGGAATAGTGATATATCAAGTTGAGGATAAATGGAAATATTAGGCAAAATTGGCTAACTACATCGAGTGCTGGTCTCTCTCGTCTTAGAAGTTAACTTCTGCCGCGAAATATTGTTTTGTGGAAGGAGGTATATTATAATCTTACATGCCATAGTCATTAGACTAGGGGATAAGTTCTGCGAACACTAACATAAGGGCCTTAGTCAAGGGAATATTTACATGACGTGGCTAGAAATCTACATGCCGCAATAACTAAGGGCTGCAGACATTTACCTAAGACCACCCTAAGATTTTCCAAGGGATTTTGTTATGCCGCAGCCAGATATTCATCAAGCCACGGCCATATAATCAAATAGTCTAGTATTTAATGTTGATTAAATTTGGTGATTGAAGCCCAAGAATTTGAAGAGTTTTCTTAAGAACATTAAGAACATAATGGGAGTTCATAAATCCTAAAGTCTAACCCAAACCAACAAAATTCATTTATTGGGTCAACATTGAAGATTGGTTTAGTACAAGATCGATTACCTATTTCAAATCCAAACAACTACATGAATTCAAATGGGTTTGATTAGTTGGGAAATTGACTGAAACAAATTCAGATGAAGAATTATTGAATTACAACATGAACTTCCCAGAAATACAAGTTCAGAAAGCAACAAACACGATTATAATATCAGTTGTTGATTCGTGGTAAGTTTAGCAGATATGAATCATTATAATTCAAGATTGGGTGATTCACAAGGGCAAAAATTCAGAAATTCAGAAGTTCAGTTGATAACACGACTAACAAGGATGAATTGTGAATTGAAAAAGCCATTAAAGAGGTTTTTGATTGCAAAAATTACCTGGAAAAGGATGAAAGTCTATTGCTTAGCCTCAAATTGCCTTGTGCCGCCTCAGAACCACCACACGCTGCCTTGAAGGTCACCGAAAAAATCAAGAGGAGAAATGAACAGAGTTTTGTTTTCGAGTTCCTCTCAAGAGTTAGAAAATATAATGAAGGCCACGGCCACTTTCCATTTATATAAGAGGCCACGGGAAGATGAAGCGTTGCCTTTGAAATGTCGCTGCATCTTGAGAAGACTTGATTACTCAGCCGCAGCCCCCATCGCAATATCTTGGCACTACGACTTGGGGGATTATTGATATGATAGATATTACACCCTGTCGAGGAAGAAGAACATTATGCTTACATTGAGTCATGTCACTGCAACCCAAAGTGTACAGGCTGTGGCTCCCACGTACACAAGATGCAGCCTTGTACATGCTACAAGGAGCGACCGTACTTGCTACAGGGCGTGGCCCCAGTCTGATCATATTAACTGGCCGCAACCCCCTTTTCTCCATAGCAGCAATACAACATCTACACCTATAAACAGAGGTCTACACCTCGAAATAAGGGGATGGATTCCTCATTCGAGGCCCTGGTTCATTTTCTTACACCAATATCAAGCTTGGAGCTGATTATTCTCTCCACGATGCTCTCCAGACCACTCGGTCCATCTTGGGGGCTACTCGCCGACATCGCAGCTATCCCTCCAGCACATCGAAATCATCATAGTCATGTACTATATTCTATTCTCATGCTTGTATGCCTTTTTAGGTCTAATAATTATGTATCAAACAACATATATAATGAGAGTGTGTCACCAAAGTGGACGTAGGCTCATTTTTATAGCCTAACCACTTTATATCTTGTCGTTTATCTCTCTTTACTTGCTCTATTTGCTTATTATGCACGTTATACTTGATTTGCTGGTAAGAGAATGACAAGTGGATGATATCTCATATCATCATATGATAAGAAATTAGGGTTCATATGTTTAGATAACATACTCTTCAAATTGAACTATTTCTTATTTTTGAATAATTTGGGGGTTTAACCCTTCACATGCCAATTGAAAATAGGTAAAGTCGTATGTTAATTATAACAATGGGAAGTGAACCATATTCTGATAATGTTATATATATGAGATACCTACTGAAATCGGTAATCAAAATTATCCACTTAGAACATTTTAGGTTCATATGTGTTGGTTTTTATGTTCCATGTGCTCTTATACTTAATTTCATTGGTATTTGTTAAGTATGTGATAATTACATTTTTAGACTCTTAATAATGTTAATTTAAAGTCCCAAAAAGTTCTTGGACAAATTGAATTGGGTTTAATTGGGTCTAATTAGATCTTGGAAATAACTAGAGAACTAGTAGGAAGATAAATTAAAACCTTGCAAATTTTCTTATGTTCCCAAGCATGGTGTTATTTGCACTTTGACACGGAAGTTGGGCCATATACTAAGAGAAATATCTGAAAATTTACCTTTCAAATGAAAAAAAGGTTTGTTAAGGGTTATGATCATTTTACTAAAGTGTGTTTAGGCTAATAGAAAACCTAAAAATAGACTCTTAAGTAGATTCATGAATGAATAAATTATTCATCTCGTGTATTTGGAGACTTTGTGACCCCGCATATTCTAATATCGGGTGATCAATCCATTATTAAATTAAACAAGAATCGTTAATGGTGTCATTCTTGGCATCACTGTCAAATTTTAATATAATTACTAATACTCTAAAAGCCCGGTGTCAAAATTTTAATCTTAATTATTATCATGCAATAAATAAAATCGGAATAAATATATCATTCACCATTTCCATGCATATAACAATGAATAATGAGATAACGACATAAGTAAATAACTGAGTTTGGAATAACACTCAAGAGAAAATCCAAATACAGTCATCCATATGTAAAGTCCAAATTAATACTGGAAATAAATAGGAATAACTAGAAATACAAAGTCTATGCAAATAGTATCCAACTATGATTGGGCGACATGCACGACTGAGTAAGTTAAGATAACTAAAAACTGAATAAAAGTGGAGGCATCTAATAGAAAGGTCCTGCAACTTCCACATTAGCTACAACAGGTCAAATGTAGGAACTCCTATGCCTGGCATCCCGGTGGCTTGGCACCTAAAATGGTTTTTACAAAAAGGATTTGAAACGGGTCAGAGCCCAAGTAAAACAGTTTGAAAAAAATTTAGCAATTGTTTAAAATGTGAAAAGATCATATATTATATACATGTTAGTATGACGTGCTCTCACTTGAGATCCTTACCCCTCAAATAATGTGCATGCCTAATGAACTACTCTAACCCACCTAGTTATGCTCATGTGTGACTAGTTCGGTCTACATCTCTTCGTATCTATTAACTTATAGTACCCACCCATATTACCCATACAATACGATCCTACCCTTTTTTAATTCTTTATACTCATTAGATATATCTAATAAATGATTTAGTTCTCAAACACACTGGTCAATTTAGATATCACTATTTATCTTATCTACTAATACACTCGCAGTAGGATCAATCACACGTATATATACACTTACATCACTCTTATCATATATACGTACACAACACCCCTTGGTGGAGACCTGCGACGTGGGAATACTCTGCTATCAAATCCTATAAAATCACATACTAGATAACGACACTGACTCGGATAATCTCCTCGGACCATAAATCAAATCACACAATATTGGAGGCAAACATTGTTCTAAGCCTTTGGGATAAGCTCATACCTAATGCATCCAAATGATCGGTGACACCCTCATCACACAAGTGATACTCAATCCCTAAGTTCTATGTCGTGAAGTACAAGTCAATATCTCCCTAATTGGGCTCATCAGAATAAGACTATCCATGATGCAAGACCTCTCGTGATAGCAAGTAGCTTAGGTATGATTACAAATACAAATCAAACAATAGGTATACACAACACCCATATATATATATATATATATATATATATAGACACACACACACACACACACACCACATAACCTATATCATATGCCCCTTACGTAGTATAGTAACTCTCGAATATTCTACATAGCATAATACTTCTCATGGTGTAATCTTGAGTGTTTCCCAATACCCAAATGGTTATCAAGTGTCCCTTATGTAAATTCAGTAAGCAATCCCACTGAAGGCCTACCGGTTTTTGTTATACATTCCCCAAATTTTCAGTGATGAGGAATCATTATCCAAATAAGCTTTTTCTATCGGCTAAGGTTAATCAATTTTAGTCTTAAACTTTCCTCGTGCGACTAACCTCAAATTCAACATTATCCTAGATGTAAATAGAATATCTATGATTAGGATCTTAAAATTAATTCAAAGGTCAATCCAAACATTTCCCATAAGTTCTAAGAAAAAAGGAGAAAATTTGTGCAAACCTGGTAAACCGAATCGATTCGGCTAAGGAGCCGAATCCATTTTCCATAAAAGTTATCATATTCTTCCTACACTGTTACAGGAAACCACCATTGTTAAGCCTCCAAACAAACATTACACTATCCTAAGCTCCCAACCAAATTTTTCTAACATTATAGCATCATGTATCAATGATTTTTAACGTAAAAGAATCATTAGATCTCTATAAAACAACTCCAAATAATATTTAGCCAATACTAAAAACCCTAGATTATTATTCATGTTCAAGAACCTCAACATTCAAGATTTCTGCCTAAATTTCTTGATATTTCTAATCTAATTCATCCTACATGTATCAGGGATCAATTATGTCATCATTCCAACCCAAGAATATTAATTATATCTCCAATTTTCAAGATCAACGTTCATAAATTTCATAATAAATCATCCTATTATAACATGGATGATATATCAAATCAAAAGTTAGCAAGATAAACACTTTTCTTAATGTGGAAGTCTGATTTCTGCAGAATTGGTGATAGGATTTGTGTTCTCCTCCTCCCGATCTATAATTCGGTGGTGGTGGTGGTGCAAGAAGGTGGTTTTTGGCCTTGGAACCCTAGGAACGGCTCTCCTTCTTCCTCATGTGACTCTCCCTTTGGTTTGGTAATGAATAACCATAAATAACTTTACACTCTATCATATATAATCCTCTAATTTTCGTCGGTTTATTATCTCCATAATTTTAAAAGACCAAAATACCCCTATGGGGTGCCGGTTGGCCTAAAAGTGCCCCGAGACCCAAACTAAACTCTCAAGTAGTCTCATTTGACTATTTCGACACTTTCGTATACACTGGTGCACTCAAAATGACCATATGGAGTATCAAAAGTGAAATTATATTTTATTTCCCAAATTAAGTCTTGACACGATTGACACGTGCGTCCCGACTAAATTTAGAGTAACTGGATTATTTCTCACTCACGGCAATTATAATATTTCCTTATCATTATTATTACTCATTTAATAAGTAATATTCAATATAAATAAATATCAATCCGTATCTCTCTAATTAATATTTATTTTACTGGATTAATTTTCTAAAAAAATAATTTAATTAATCCCAATTAATTCAAATATTAAAATCAATAAAATTACGGGGTGTTACATACTACTTCACTAATAACGGAATTTCATACCGAAATTCAGAAAAATAAATACCGGTATGAATAACTCTAGAGATTTTTCGCGCATTTCATCCTCGTGCTCCCAAGTGGATTCATCGGCATTTTGATACCGCCACTAAACTCGTACTAGTGGAACAACCTTTGACCTCAGTCTCCTCTCGCTATGGTCTATGATATCAACTGACCTCTCCTCGTATGAAATATCGGGCTGCAAATCAATCTCCTCCAAATAAATGTGTGTGTGATCCAACTCATCCCAAGGATATCGCCTCAAGAAAGAAATATGAATACATCGTGAATCCAATGCAAGTGCTCTGACAACCCAAGTTTGTTTCCAACTGGCCCAACCCACTCAATGATAGGGAAGGTCCCCACGTATCTTGGTGACAACTTCCCTTTATTCTCAAACATCATTATCCCCTTTATAGGAGATGCACATAGCAGCACCTAATCCCCCACAATAAACTCCAGGAAGGCATCTGCATAACTCTTCTGTAGGCCATGGGCTATCCATATACGGATCTGAATCAACTCAATCTTGGTCGACGTATCCTGAATCAACTCTAGTTAGAGAAGCTTGTTGACCCCCACCTCCAACCAACAAGCAGGAGAATGACAAGGTCTACTGTACAAGACCTCAAATGGTGCCATGCCGATCCTGAACTGCTAGGCGTTATTATAGGCGAACTCCACCAGTGGAAGATACCACTCCCAATCTACCCTAAAATCAATGATACACATCCATAGCGTATCTTCTAACATCTGATTAGTCCTCTTCGTCTGCCCATCTGTCTGCGGGTGATAAGTTGTACTCATCAAAACTCGGTACCCATAGCCTCCTGGAAACTCTTCCAAAATCAAGATACAAAAATCTTGTCCTTGTCGAATACAATATCTAATGGAACCCCATGCAATCTCACTATCTCAGGAATAAAAATGTGGGCACACTGCCCTGTAGTATAATCAGTCTAAACTCTTAGGAAGTTAGCTACCCTAGTCTATCAATCCACTATCACCCATATGGAATTGCGACATCTTTACGAAGTAAGAAACCTAGTAGTAAAATCCACGAAAATTCCCTGTCATTTCCACATCGGGATGTTTAACAACTGTAGAACCCCTACAGGCTTGTGATGGTCCTCTTTCACTAACTGATAAGTGGTACACCTCGAAACAAACTTGACGATGTCTTTCTTCATCCCACTCCACCCGTATTACCGTCTCATGTCTTTTTACATATTTTATTTCCCAAATTAAGTCTTGACACGGCTGACACGTGCGTCCCGACTAAATTTAGAGTAACTGGATTATTTCTCACTCACGGAAATTATAATATTTCCTTATCATTATTATTACTCATTTAATAAGTAATATTCAACATAAATAAATATTAATCCGTATCTCTCTAATTAATATTTATTTTACTGGATTAATTTTCTAAAAAAAATAATTTAATTAATCCCAATTAATTCAAATATAAAAATCAATAAAATTATGGGGTGTTACATACTTCCCCACTAATAACGGAATTTCATCCCGAAATTCGGAAAAATAAGTACCGGTATGAATAACTCTAGATTTTTTTTGCCCATTTCATCATCGTGCTCCCAAGTGGATTCATCGGCATTATGATGCCTGCACTGAACTCGTAATAGTGGAAAAACCTTAGACCTTAGTGTCCTCTCGCTATGGTCTATGATAGCAACCGGCCTCTCCTCATATGAAATAACGGGCTGCAAATCAATCTCCTCCAAAGAAATCTGTGTGTGAGCCAACTCATCCCAAGGGTATCGCCTCAACAAAGAAATATGAATACATCATGAATCCGATGCAAGTGTTTTGACAACCCAAGTTTGATTGCAACTGGACCAATCCACTCAATGATAGGGAAAGCCCTCACGTATCTCGATGCCAACTTCCCTTTCTTCCCAAACATCATTATCCCCTTCATAAGAGATTCACATAGCAGTACCTAATCCCCCACAATAAACTCCAGGAAGTACCGCTTAGCATCTGCATAACTCTTCTGTAGATCATGGGCTATTCGTATACGGCTCTGAATCAACCCAATCTTGGTCGACATATCTTGAATCAACTTCAGCCAGAGAAGCTTGTTGTCCCACACCTCTAACCAATAAGAAGGTGAACGACACGGTCTACCATACAACACCCCAAATGGTGCCATGCCAATCGTGAACTGCTAGGAGTTATTATAGGCGAACTCCACCAGTGGAAGATACTACTCCTAATCTCCCCAAAAATCAATGATACACATCCATAGCGTATCTTATAATATCTGATTAGTCCTCTTCGTTGGTCTGTCTGTCTGTGGATGATAAGTTATACTCAATCAACACTCGGTACCCATAGCCTCCTACAAACTCTCCCTAAATCAATATACAAAAATCTTATCCTTCTTGAACACAATATCGAATGGAACCCCATGAAATCTCATTATCTCATCAATAAAAATATGGGCACACTGCCATGTAGTATAATCAGTCCAAACTCTTAGAAAGTGAGCTAACCTAGTCAATCGATCCACTATCACCCATATGGAATTGCGACCTCTTTACGAAGAAGGCAACCTAGTAGTAAAATCCACAAAAATGCCCTGTCATTTCTACATCGGGATCTTTAACAACTGTAGAACCCCTACGGGCTTGTGATGGTCCGCTTTCACTAATTGATAAGTGGTACACCTCGAAACAAACTTGACGATGTCTTTCTTCATCCCACTCCACCAGTACTACCGTCTCATGTCTTTGTACATATTATCCCCTCTAGGATGTCCCATAAACTGAAGCCCGTGTGACTCTGCCATCACTATATGTTGTAAACCCTCCCCCTTTAGGATAACTAATCTCATGTTGAATCGTAAACCTCCCTTCAAACTCATAGAACATGACTCTGCTCCTCTAGCTAAGAGCTGTCTGATCCACTCCTGACAAAATGAAATTGTTGTTTGTGCCTGTTCCACCCTCATGACAATATGGGGGTGATGGTCATAACTGACATAAACGATTGGGCAACTGAATCCTGATGTCCCAAGTCCTTCCATTCTTCCTTCCAAACTTTATCTACATCTCCTACTAGCCTACAGATAAATGTGTATGCCGCCATGTTAGCCTTTCTCGGGTGATACTGGATGTCAAGCTGATAATCCTTCACAAATTAAAGCCATCTGTGTTGACGCATATTCAGCTCTCTCTGAGTGAGTGACCTATGATTTATGATTGTGTGAAATCTCTCTCCCAACAAATAGTGTCTCCAAATTCACAATGCAAACACGACTATCGCTAACTCCAAGTCATGGGTGAGTTCATTTATCTCATGAGGCTTAAGCTTGAAGGAAGTATAAGCTATAGCCTGATCCTCCTGCTTTAACACACCCCTAAGTCCCTGTAGGGACGCATTAGTGAAAATAAGATACTCTACTCCTGCCCTGGGAAGTGGGAGTACGGGTGCTGAAGTCAAATTGTCCTTCAGCTCATCAAAAGCCAACTAACAAACGTCGTCCTAGACAAATGGTACACCTTTGCAAGTCAAATTAGTCAATGGACCCGCAATCTTTGAGAAACTCCTAATAAACCGTCTATATTATTGGTTAACCCCAAGAAATTGTGAACCTATATCGGTGTCGTGGGATACCCCACTTCTTCACCACTGACACATTACACGGGTCCACCGATATCCCCATCTTAGAAATGATATGCCCCAAAAACTGCACCACACGTAGTCAGAACCCTCATTTCTCAAACTTTGGATAAAATTAATTCTCATGCAGTGTATGTAAAACCCAACACAAATTCTTGGCATGCTCCTCTTCAGTTCGGGAATAAATTAGGATGTCATCAACGAAGATGATAACAAACTAATCCAAGAACTCTCGAAACAACATATTCATCAAGTCCATAAACACGGCTGGCGCATTGGTCAGCTCAAATGGCATAACATGAAACTCGTAGGATCCATATATCATCAATAAAGTAGTCTTAGACATGTCCTGCTGCTCTCGAATGGGAAACTAGTGATACCCTAATCTCAAATCTATCTTAGAGAAGTAGGGAGATCCTCTCAACTGGTCGAATAAGTAATCGATTTGGGGCAACATATACTTATTCCATATCATAACTTTATTCAAATCCTGGTAATCCACACACATATGTAAAGGCACATATATCTTCTTTACAAATAATACTAGGGAACCCCAAGGAAAAGTACTACGAAGTATAAAGCCCTGCCCCAATAGCTGCTCAATCAAATCGCATAGCTCCCTCATCTCTACAGGAGCCATAGGATACGGTGCACGAACATTTGGGTGAGTGACCGATGCGAAGTCAATGACGAACTCAATCTCTCTACTAGGGGGTAATACCGGTATCTCCCAAAACACATTAGAAAACTCACATATGACTAGAATCTAATTGAGGGAAATCACCTCCTCAAAGTAGTACACATTAGTGAATGATCCTCCTTCAGGATGAGGCATCTCCGTTAAGAACATCTCCTGGTCGATGATTGCACACACTATACTCCGATTATAGCATCCAATCGTGTCCCTATACTCAGCTAGCCAATCCATGCCTATGATGGCATCCTACTTTGACATGTCTAATACAATCATATCTACAGGCGAAACTAGTATCCCAATATCTATACTCACACTCTGACATATATAGAAAATCAGTGTCCCACAACCTAGTGGTGAGTCTACACATGTAATTGTACCCATCTATAATCTCTAATAACCTTGTGGCTCATGAAAATTTAATGGTTATGAACGAGTGTGAAGCCCAATGTCAAATAAAATATGCCCTAAATTACCATGGATAAGAAACATACCCTCAATAATGTGTGGAGCCTGAGGAGCTGCATTCTGTTGACGTGATACGTGCGATTATAATGTAACTTCCCCTACTGGGGTTGGGCTGCTGGAATGGCTGGTGCTGTAAGCAAGATGGGTATAGGTGCTGGTGATAGGAGGGCGATGAGAAAAATAGGTCTCTACGGCTCTTGACCGACTCCTTATTGTAGTTGAACCCCACCCTTATCAAGGAAATCCTATCACTTATGGCGAGTCTTGCAACAAATGAAACACCTGCCCATAAAATTATCTGCCCTCTATCCCTACTGGACTCGATCCTACTATCCATTATAACTCTTACCTTGGCCCTACTGGACCTGATGGAAACGTTATTGTCCCGACTGGCCATGTTGGCCTTGATGGAAACATTATTGGCCCGACTGAATCCACCCTGTCCATGTATATAATCCCCTGAATGGAACCTCTTAGTAGTATCCCCCTGGTGGGGACCCTGATCACTCTGCCTCTGTTGACTCTGGGTCGACTGTACCCCACTAGCACTACTACACCCACTCCTAACCTGCTAGATGGACTCTCCTAATCTCTTTCTCCCCTTAACATGGAAGTGGTTGTCCTAACAGTGTAGTAGTGATTCATTTAACACCTCCGTATAAGTTTTCAGGGTTGGATTAGCCAATTAATGTTGTCGGATCCCCCAGGTAAGACCATCTACAAACAATTAAATCCTCTTATCTTCTGTCGGCACCTCATCAGGAACAAAATTAGTTAATCTAGTAAACTCCTCCACATACTCTGCTACTTTCCTCCCCTCCAATAAAACTTCCAATTTTTTTTGCCTCATCTCAGTATGGATAGAGAAAGGGAAGTATTTATGGTTGAACCGCTAACAAAACTCCTAGATAGTCAAGGTGTCTCTTTTCTATGCAGTGGTGGACTCCCACCACTATAATGCTGCCCCTACTAGCTTAAAAGTAGTTACTATATGCTTTTGTACCTTTGTGAACTCATACATACTCAAATGCCTCTGGATATACTTCTTCAATTAGCATGATATAACTACATCGGGGTTCCCTTGGAACTCTGGATGATGTGCCTTCTGAAGACATCTCAGACTCGCTCCCAAGCAGCAGAAATGAGTGGCCAGAAGATAAAGCAACCACCTGAGGTTTCGGTGGCACTTGTGGTTCTTACTGGGAGAAAGCAGACAGGGTTGCATTAATAACCTATCCTATAATGGCGGCAACCTCAGCAGCTGATATGACCAAATATAACCTCGTCCCAGGATGAGACCCCTTAACTCCGAACAGCCGAGCTTCGAGAAGGAATTCACAGGACGCTTCCAAAACTCATCCAAGACCAAGGTCAGCCATCTTGTAGATCGAGACTTAAAGAAGGTATTACACCAACAAGGATATCTCTCGACCTCTCTCCCAGTCGATGCTATGAAAAGGCATGTTTAGCCTACGTCAGTCTGAACTCCTCAGCCGAGACCACACTTTCCAGTTTCTCTCATAAAGACAAGCGCTACATTAGTAACCTCGTACTTGGCCAAGACAAGACCTCTACAGATGGAACCATACTGGACGAGCATTAGAAGGAACCAAGGCAACGTGTCCCACGTGAATATTTTGATTATAGCTAAGATTGTTCCCCTCACGTGAGGGGAGATTCCATCATCATTAAGTACATGTGCATGGACAAATGTCACCGTCTTAATAGATACCTTCATTAGTGCACGCCTTCAGGATGCTTGGGGGGTACATTACACCCCCTAATCCCTATAAATAAATTTCATCTTCTTCATTATAAGGGATCATTGAAGGAAAACCCTAGCTAAAGTCTTTCTATTTTTATCAAGAAGAGAGAGAAAGATTGAGTGTTGTACCCTAGGCCATTAAAGTCATATTTATGAATGGATTTCACTCACATGCACACAGTGAACATAGGCTACAGTTGAACCATTTAAATTTAGGTGTTCATCTCATTCGTCTCATCTCCTTGTCCAATGTTATACTATTTATTTACTTCCACTATTGTACACCGATTTGAGTTTATTATCCATATGACTAGGGGGTACCATTTTTTGGTATCATCAGTCTGGCGTCGTCTGTAGGAACAAGAATTATCATCTCTTCTTATCTCTAGCTTATACTCACCAGAGTCTCTGGTGGTGAACCATCCTTCCCCACTTGTGGAGCTCTTTCACAATTAAAATAACACTTGTTGAGCTTCTAAGCTTTTACTCTATATATTTGCAGCTTGTCTATCAGGTGTGAAACATAGAATCAAAATTTCCACCACCAGCTGGTGGTCCTAGTTCTATCCAAGAACCCCCTCAGTCATAGATGGAAGAGGTGGAGGCGACGTTGAAGTCACTAATGTCCATCCAACAAGCGATGCAGGAGACGTTGGTTGCCTTTAACCAAAATTTATTAGTGAGACCCATGATTACTCCGGCAGCCATGAAGCAGCCTCCAGATGCCAAGGGACCACCCTAGGCAGCACGCAAGGAGATACCACCTCTTTAGCAGAGGAGAGATGTTACTGACCCTAGGCCTTTACACCTGGGGAGGCAAGGCCAGCTCTGCCCAGAGGACTAATATGATTATTATGAGGCTGAAGATGGTTGGGTTGAATATTGGGAGCCATATAAAGTTTTAGTAAATATTGAATGCTCCATTGAACCAATCCGAGGGCATAATAGGAGGCCGTGTCAAGTTACTCAACCAAGGAGCTCAGCCTTTGATCTACTAAGCAGAGGGTCGGCCTTTGGAAGGCTCGGCCCAAGGAGTGATCTGAGAGATAGATTATCTAGATCCAGGAGTATGGTTGACTCCAGAAGAGAAGGGGCAGACTGTCGACCACCATGCGATAGAGATGTGGGCCAAAGAGAAGTAAAGAACCGGTATAGGTCAGTGGCAAAGGAACTTCTGTTCGACCAGTTGAGGTGGAAGAGGATAATGTCATACATGCTAACGTTATAGAGCCTAGAATGAATTAATTCAGAGGTTGGAGAATAAAATTGGGGACATTCTCAAGAGTCGAGACCCCTTACAGAGGGTATATTATGAAGGCTCTCCTTTTGTAGCTAAGATAGTCAATTTTCCTACCCCTGCCAAGTTCAATCCATCAATAGTTACTCAAAATTATGATAGGAGTGCCAACCTTATCCACCATGTAGAGATGTACCAGTCGGTAGAAAATATTTACTCATTCTCAAATGAGATGAAATGTCGTGTATTTTCAAGATCTTTGACTGGAGCTTCCCATGTATGGTTCACTTCACTCCCGAAGTACTCCATTTAAAATTTTAAGCAACTCACATAAAAATTCATCCATAGCTTCTTCTTTGGGTTAAGACCCTAGAAGAAGATTACTCACTTGATGTATATTAAGAAGGGGAAGAATGAGAGCCTTAAGTAGTACATTACGAGGTTTAATAAGGAGAGGTTAGAAGTGGAGGATTACGAAGAAAGTATTGTGATGACAACACTAATAGGATGTTTTCACAAAGGGAAATTGCTTTGGAAGCTTGTTGAGGACCCACCAAAGTCTATGGTCGAGCTATTGGTGATGGTCGGTAAGGTAATGAATGTCGAGGAAGCTATGGAAGCTAAGTATGAGGATGAGAAGGGGACTAGAAGTGGGAGCATATTTCAAAAGAAGAATAAATATGGAAATAAGAGGTCAACAAATGAAAAGTTTCCTGACTACACTCCCCTCACGATCAGCTACGAGCATATCTTGAATGAGATCAAGAATGATCGGTCCCTAAGGTGTCTTAAAAATATAAAAGCTCCCCCTCATAAGAGGAATAAAATCCTATGGTGTGAATTTCACCAAGACCACGGCAGTTCACTGATAAATATTTTGCTATGAAGGACGAGATTTAAAAGATGCTCAAGACTGGGAAGCTGAGGAAATATGTAAGAAGTGTTAGTCCAAGCGGAGGCTAAGATGACCCCAGAAAAAGAATGGATGATAATTGCAAAGAGGATGGTCCTTGAAAAAAAATGATGACTCAAACGACGATAATAGGGATGACCCAGATCTTCCACCAAAGGATGATGGTCCTAAAGGTCACCTTCATATGATTTCGTTCGATGTGAAGATAATTTTTGGGGGCCTATCATGGGGAGGCTCAAAGGTGGCCAACAGAAAGGTACACGTTGCAGAGGTCAATGATCTTCCCAAAGTTGAAGCTGTTAACTCGGCTGCAGTAAGCATTAAGTTAGAGAAAAGGAAGAAAATGGATATGGACACTTTGATTGTGGGTTTTTTAAGACTCGACTTCAAGGGTATCCTACCTCCTCAAGATGACCCTCTAGTGGTTATGACCAGGGTTCATGGCCATGATGTGCCAAGAATACTATTTGACGATAGAAGTTCGGTCTGTGTTATGTTCTAGCCATGTTTCAAAGGTTTGGGACTTAGCATGAGGAGGATCATTCCTTATCATCACCCATTGATTGGATTCAGTGGCGAGAATGTCCATCCGTTGGGAATGTATGAGATGGACATTAGGATGGGGGATGTTTGGCTGAAGAGGCTAAAAAAGAAGGTAAATTTCTTTGTAATGTATGAGAGTGTATACTCAGCTTATAACATTACTATAGGAAGAGTGTCCCTCAAAGAGTTTGAGATTCTGACCTCCACTGTACACCAAATGTTGAAATTCTCAACTACTTATGGGGTAGGGGAAGTCCAAGGTGATCAACTGTTGGCATGGGAATGCTACTTCAACTTAATAGAGGAGAGGGAAGCTCACAGGAAAGGAACTACAACATATAATATTGATACTTTGGACCCCAAAGACGAGAGGAAATTAAAGAAAGGGCAAGATACGAAGGACGTATAATCCATCATCCTCATTGAGGTCGAGCCTAAAAAACCATCAAAGTAGGAAAAGCCCTAAATAAAGAGGTAAAAAAAGAGCTAGTTAAGCTAAGAGGCAGAGCATCTTTGCCTGGAACCACAAACACATGCCATGTATTAACCCTGTAATCTTGTGTCATAAGCTCAATATGGCCGATGATGCTAAGCCGATGAGACAAAGAAGAAGAATCTACTCAAGAGAGAAGTATGCGTTATTAGAGAGGAAGTTAAGAAATTAGAGAAGGCTAACTTCATTCGAGAAGTCATTTATCCCGACTGGTTGGCAAACGCTACCATTGTCCCCAAGGCCAATGGCAAGTGGAGGATGTGTGTTGACTTCACGAATCTGAACAAAGCATGCCCGAAAGACAGCTTCCCTTTGCCCAGGATTGATCAGATGGTAGAAGCTATAGTCGGCCATAAATTAATGAGTTTCATGAATGCCTACTCAAGTTACAACCAGATATTCATGAACCCAGACGACTAAGAGAAGACAACCTTTATTATCGATAAGGGGACATATTGGTATAAGATCATGCCCTTTGGGTTGAAGAATGCTAGGGTGACATATCATAGGCTAGTCAACAAAATGTTTGAGGACCATATCAGGAAGACAATGAAGTATATGTTGATGATATGATGATAAAGATCCTGAAGGTTGATACTCAAGTGGCCGACCTTGAGTGCACCTTAGACATGATGAAAAAAATACCGGATGAAGCTCAACCCTGCCAAGTGTATCTTCAGCAATGGAGCTGGCAAGGTTTTGGGACTCATTATGAATCAAAGATAGATCGAAGACAATCTCGATAAGATCAAGGCCTTGTTGGAAATTAAGCATCCTATGGCAATAAAGGATAGGCAAAGACTCACCAAAAGAGTGATGGTGCTAAATAGGTTTGTCTCTAGAGCCACTGATAAATGCCTTCCTTTATTTTGAGTATTAAAAAAAGATTTTGAGTGGAATGAAGAGTGTGATATAGCCTTTAAGGGTTTGAAGTCCTACCCCAGCTCCCAACTCCTATTATCTAGACCAGTTGAGGGGGAGAAACTTTATTTTTATTTAGCATTATCTGAGTCGGCCATCAACGCCACCAATGTAAGATAAGAGGAAGGAGTTCAAAAACTAGTGTATTTTAATAGTAAGGAAATCCAAGGGGCCGAGTAGAGGTACCCCAAGATGTAGAAGTTAGGCTATGCACTGATCCATTCCTCGAGGAAGATGAAGCCCTACTTTTAGGCACATACTGTGGTGGTCCTCACAGACTCATCCCTCATGCAAGTAATTCACAAGATTGGGAAATCAGGAAGACTAATGGATTGAACAATCGATTTAGGGGAGTTAAACATCATTTACTAGCTGAGAACGTCTATTAAAGGTCAGGACCTAGATGACTTTATGGCCGAGTTCACTTAGGACGAGGTTGACATTGAAGATGATGCTAAAACAGGTGAGCAAGAAAGCATAATGTTTCCTCTCCCAATCGGAGCCGAATCTAGTTCAGCAAGAAACCAAGTGTTTGAGAATGAGGAGGAAAGGTATCTTTTTAAGAATGGAGACCTCGAAGAGGGTAATTTTTCACCAAATGGTATTGTGTGGGGCCTCTTTATTGATAGTCTTCATGTGAGAATGAAAGCATGGCAGGATTGATAGTGTCAGCCTAAGATGATATCGATATTGAGTACGCATTGAGATTTGACTTCAAAGCTTCCAAATTTTGAACTTGTGTATGAGGCTCTCCTAGAAGGTCTTTCCCTTGCGCGGGCACTAAATATTGGCCAACTCCTTATTCATAGTGATTCTATGTTGGTTGTAAATCAAATCTTAGGGGCTTATGAGTCTAAGGATGATAGAATGACAAGGTATCTTGGAAAGGTTAAGACATCATTGAAACATTTTGAAAAATTAAAATTGAAGAGAATACCTCGACTGGATACTATCCAATCCAATGCTCTATCAAGGTTAGACTCAACCACCAGAACTGAAATTAAAAGAATAGTCCCGATAGAGATTTTCCATCGGTCGACGTTCGAGGGAGAAGAGAACACCATAGAATCGTGTTTTAATATGAGTATGGGAGATTCCTGGATGGATCCTATAGTCCATTATATTAGAGGTGGGGAGCTACCTGAGTTTACGGCCGAGAAAAGGAAATTGAGATAAAAATCTACCAAGTTCACCCTCATAAGGGACATTTTGTACAAGAAGTGGTTCCTGCTTCCTCTCCTCGAATGTTTTTATCTATCATGAAGGGTCATGTTCTAGCCACATTAAAGGAAGACCATTACCTAAGATGATTATTACCTAGGGTTATTGGTGGCCGACGTTGGCTAAAGATGCAGATGTGTACATCAAGAAGTGTGATAAGTGCTAGAGGTTTGCTACCATACCCCACAAACCTAATCATCCTCTTAGTTCTATTAAATATCCTTAGACTTTTGCGATTTAGGGGATCCATCTGGTTGGACCCTTACCAAGAGTTATGAATAACTATCGCCACTTGATCGTGGAGATTGATTATTTTTCAAAATGGGTAGAAGCTGAGCCAATGATAACAATCACAGAGAAGAAGACCTTATAGTTCATTTCTAAAAATATCATCTGTAGGTACGGCCTACCCAATACTCTGATTTCTGATAATGGAACACAGTGCAAGAATGTCTCTTTAGAAAAGTATTGTGAATGAGTTGGCATCAAGCAATTCTTCTCTGCTCCTGGCCGACCTCAGGCTAATGGGAAAATATAAGTAACAAATATAACGATCCTAGATGGAATCAAAAAGAGTCTCGAGGATGCCAAAGGAAGGTGGATTGAAAAAGTTAATGTTATCCTCTAGGCCTACATGACGATGGAGAGGACACCTATCAAGGAAACTCCATTCACGTTGGCTTATGGTTCAGAGGCAATAGTGCCGACAGAGGTGGGTCTCCCTACCCCCAGGGTTCAGACCTATGACCCAGAAGAGATCATTATTCAATGGAGACTAGATTTAGACCTTGTGGAAAAAAGAAGATAAGATGCTGAGGTTAGACAGCTGCCTACCAGCAAAGGACATCGAAGTTCTAGAATAGGATAGTCAAGGCACGCCAACTGAAGGTAGGAGACCTCATATTGAAGAAGACATGGAAGAATCCTAATAAGATTCATCTAAATTGGCATGGTCCATATAACTGGTTGAAAAGGTAGTACCAAGTACGTATAGATTGGAGAATATGGAAAGGGAGCCATTATCGAACCCTTGAAAAGCCGACCACCTCCAAAAGTATAACCAATAAGATCTTAGTTTAGCCTATTTCTTCTCCTTTGATTATAATATATGTATATGAGGTTCAGATGATGAATGAAATATGAACAAAATTTAATAGAAATCTCAACTATTTCCCCATACTTTGTATATTTATTTGAATGTTTATTGCTTGTACATATGAACTCATTTTGAGCTATAGAACATCATTCATGGTGAAATAGACTTAAATTGCTCTCAGTGACACGACAGTCCGAACTGGGTAGACCTTGTCTATGGACTGTCAATAACATCAAAAGGCATTTATTGTTAAACATCATTAACTTGGTGGAAAAACTCTCTCGGCCGAGATGATAATGTATGGACGATGACACTCATTAATACAATCTAGAAATGCGCAGAGGGGACTTATGCTAAAACATCATAATTTAGTGGATGTAAATTTAAAAACCACTTACTTGTGGTTATTTTTTTAAACATCATTAACTTGGTGGAAAAACTCTCTCGACCGAGATGACAGTATATGGAGGAGACGATACGCATCTATACACTCTCAAAATGATGAGAGGGGACTTATGCTAAAACACCATAATTAGTGGATGGAAATTTAAAAATCACTTAGTTATGGTTAACTTGTTAAATGGAAAAACTCTCCCGGTCGAGACGAGAGTGCATGGATGAGACGACACTCATCCATACACTCTCAAAATGATGAGAGAGGACTTATGTCAAATTGTGAAAATTATGGTTCATATACCTCAGACATCATTAAGCTGATAGAAGCAGAAACAAGACTTGATAAAATTATGTTACCAATAACTTGATGTCAGAGTAAGCACAATATTGGTTAAAACATCAAAATTCCATTTCATTAATTCTGAGCATGAAGATTACAAAAGTTTAAGACCATGAAAGTCCAAATGACATTATAAAGAAATAAAAAGAATCAAAGCTACCCAAAAATCTTCACAGTTCAGAGTTGTAGACCGCCATCATCACCAATCGGGGCTGACTTATCGCTACCTGCCTGTGTTTCCCCATCAACCCCAACATTTATGATCTCAACCCCATCGTTATCAAGACCCAAGTGATCATCTTCTCATTGGTCTCATTGACTTCCAGGGGGTTGGCTTCCACATGGTCGGAGGGGTTCTTAATATCGACCAAGGCAGTCTAAAGACGTGCATCACTAAAGTCAACACTAATAAAGTCATCTGGATATAGTCTTCCATCCTTGGCATGTTTTATGGAAGCCCATTGGTCAGCTGTCTTGATGCCTCTCTCCAAATACTCAAAGGCATAGTATCCAAGTTCCTCAGAATCCTTGAACTCGGCCACATCTTGTGCTTTGGCCTTGTCCAAGGCAGCCTCAATAGAAGTATCGATCTCATCCTTCTTCTTGTCAGCCAAGGTCCTCAGAGCTTTCTTTTGGTCGTCCCTCAGAGTTGAGATTTGGTTTGTGGCCTCATGTAAGTTCATTTTTTTAGTTTGCAGCTCGTTCCTCAAACTCCTCTCCATTGTAATGGCCTCCTTACCTTTTTGAATAAAGGGAAGCTTCTTGCTAATCCAATATCCCATATGATGAAGAGAGACTACGCCCTATACAAAAGTGGGGAAATAAGTCAATACGAGATATGAACAAAGAAAAGACTACACTTCGAATTTTTTTTGAAAAATAGTTGAACAACCACGTGAAGGGCAAACTTAATCAACAATGAGATATCCATTAACTAAAGGAAACATTTCTTGACATCATATAGAAGAGCGCCAATACCATCTATGGCTTATCTGCCATGGCCGGTGAAGCTCTCGTTTGTAATTTTCAACTGCGACAGCCGAGCTGCCAGTGCGTCTTCGAACGAGATTGGGATAGCTTATGTGGGATAATTTTTCTTTGGGGGACGAGTGTGTGTGTCTTCATCGGCTTGAATCTTCCTTTTCTTCGAAGCATCATCAACTCGTCTTTGGCCACCAGCAATAGACTTCTTTGTCTGAGCATCAGGGGGCTCATTCTTTTGGCCACGTTTGTTAGCAAACTTTCTCAAATTGGGAGCCGTCAAATTCCAAAGCTTATGTGAAATGCCTTTAGGACGACCAGTAAAATATAAACCTTAGAGATTAGTTATCGAAAAATATGAAGTACGAGACTATGGTTACCAAAGATAATTATTTAAATATCTTGGCAAGGGGACCTAATCCCGACCCTGTCTAAGCTAAATAATACGGAGTCATTAGATGTTAAAACTTCACAAGACGACCTTTATCGCCTTATGTATGAAGCTTTTCAAGCTTTTTAAAGGCCTTAGGTTTCAACCTCAGATCGAGTTTGGCCGATGCAGATACTTGGCCCCACTTCAGAGGGGTCCTAGCCTCAGAGGTCCCACTGGCTTGATTTGGGTCAAAATCCCAAGCCCCTGAGAGAAAAAAGTAACGGGGCTTCTAGTTGTGGTTTCAGGTCTGAGTAATCAGCAAAATCTTATTCTTGGACTTCCTAGCTATGAGGTGGTGGTAACTAGGCCGACTATTTGGGGATAAAAGGGTGTAACAAGAAAAAAATATGTTAAGTGGAATGTTAGTTTGATACACTATCGTCCAAAGCACAACGGAGCCCGGGATAACTCTCCAGGCATTTCGAAGAAAGCTGAGAAGGTGCAAGTTTTAGATGAGCCAGAATGGCTCAGATTGTAGGGTGAATGGGCAAGCATAAGAGGAGCTTAAACATTTTCTCACAGACACAGACTTTGCCCTCTTGGACATAAAAATCTGTCTCTTCCTCAAGAGGCTTTCTCATAGAAATGGAAGAATCTATGCCATATAGATGCCTCCAAGTTAGGAGATCAATTTCTCACACAATACTCTTGTATTCCTCAGAAATAGACGTATCAACATCACTCTACTCACTACTATTTTCTATAGCCTCGTCCTGAGGATTATTTCGATCACCACTAGGGAATGTCAGCGTAAACTCGACCTCAGTTGCAGCCGAGATATGAATCGAGTCTACAGAAGGAGGAATTACCACATCAGGCTCGAGTATCTGAATAGAGTTAGATTGATTTGAAGCTGGTAACAACCAACAAAATTTTTGGGGTATTTTTACAAATATTGAGGAAAAATAAATATTGAGATTTAATTCTTTTTCTTGCTCAAATATGTTGGATTTTATTTTTAACGATGAGAATTTAAAACGGTTTCAAAATCGGAGTTAAAACGGATTTTTAAATATTTAACCCTTTTTAATTTTTGTTGGGCGAGCTGCTAGAATCCCTGAGGGATCGATCAATCGATCGATCCTTGGAGTCGATCGATCGAATCCCCCAGATTTCGTGAGATGCAAGTATTCTTCAAGAGTTTGTTTTTGTTTCCAACTTTTTTTTTCGCCTTATAAAATAAGGTCGCGGGTGACCCTTTTTGTTACAACGTTTTGACAACAAATAAACTTTAATTCCTCTCCTTTTTATATACACAAAGCCCCTTTAATTTATGCTTTCAACCCTTAGTTTGGAGGTGTGTTCTTGGGGCTATTTTGGTTCTTGTTCTTGGAGGAGTTTTTGATGATTCTTGGTAGATGATTTTGATGGTGTAATCTGACTTTTATATGCAGAATTATATTGGATTATTTTAATGGTTTAAGGTATGGGGTTTTACACTATATGCTCCTAAATCTCGCGAGTGTTATTCCCTTTGATTTCATGTTATTATTGAACTCATATTTAAACTGCTGAATTCATTTGGAAATATGAAAATTATTGTTGGAATTCGATTTTGATTCATGTGGTTTTGCTATTGTGTTGGGCATATTGTCATGAGATTTTAATATGGCACTGATGTTGGGCACCCGCCAAGACTCCAATTTCTGACTACTTGATAAATTATGGGCGGGGTATGGGGAGACCTAGTGACTCTGATTAATGTGTTGTTGAGAAATTATATTGATAAAAATCCTATTGAGATTCGCATTTGATTTGAATATTTGTACTCGTATTGTTACATTTTATTCAGTGCTAATATTTGTTGAGCATCTTTCCTGTCGTATTGTGTACCTCCCCATATTTTCTTTTAGTTGGCAGGTTAGCGCGGATTTTGGGCGCTATGGACCAATTAGACTGATATTTTTTTTGCGTGGATTATTTTAGGAATTATATTCGAGAATACAAGATCAGAAGATTTGTATTTATGTTTTTCATGTATAGAGCATTGGAGATTAATTTTTATTTCGAGATAGATAGTTTTATTCATTTTCGAGAGACTTTGTTGTATTCAATTTGAAGAGATTGAGATCAGTGGTTTCTCTTGTTTTATTGTGGTTTTATTTAGATGCTCTATACTCATTATTAATGGTTTTAGTTCGTTTTATAGACAGTAGCGCTCAGTTCGCTCTCCCCGGGTGGGTGGGGTGTTACAAAATAGTATCAGAGCTTAGGTATACGACCACCCTCGGGTCTTGGGTTTTGGGTCTGTTGCATTTTTGTAGCACATATTTGGAGATAAAAAATTTAGATGATCATTTCGGCTTAGGTATCTAGATTAGATGTGAGGAATTTATTTTTGGTAACAATATTTTTTTGGAGATTATGGCCTGATATTGAGAGTTGGGCTTTTGGCGAATTTCGAGGGTGAAATTCCATTGTTAGTGGGGAAGTGTAACAACCCGCAAAATTTTTGGGGTATTTTTTCAAATATAGAGAAAAAATAAATATTGAGAGTTAATTATTTTTCTTGATCAAATATGTTGGATTTTATTTTTAACGATGCAAATTTCAAGTGTTTCAAAATCGGAGTTAAATCGCATTTTTAAATGATTTTAAATATTTAACCCTTTTTAATTTTTGCTGGGCGAACTGTGAGAATCCCTGAGGGATCGATCGATCGATCCTTGGAGTCGATCAATCGACTTCCCCAGATTTCGTGAGTTGCAAGTATTTTTCAAGAGTTTGTTTTGGTTTCCAACTCTTTTGTTTTGCCTATAAAATAAGGACGTGGGTGAACCTTTTTGGTACAACTTTTTGGCTGGAAACACATTTTAATTCCTCTCCTTTTTATATACACAAAGCCCCTTTAATTTATGCTTTCAACCCTTAGTTTGGAGGTGTGTTCTTGGGGCTGTTTTGGTGCTTGTTCTTGGAGGAGTTTTTGATGATTTTTGGGAGATAGTTTTGATGGTGTAATCTGAATTTTCTGGGCAGAAATTATGTTGGGTTCTTTTGGTGGTTTGAGGTATGGGGTTTTACACAATATGCTCCTAAATATCACGAGTGTTATTCCCTTTGATTTCATGTGATTATTGAACTCATATTTGAATTGCTAAATTCATTTGGAAATATGAAACTTATTGTTGGAATCTGATTTTGATTCATGTGGTATTGCTATTGTGTTGGGCATGTTGTCATGAGATTTTAATATGGAACTAATGTTGGGCACCTGCGAAGATTCCTATTCCGTCTACTTGATAAAATCTGGCGTGGTATGGTGAGGCCTGGTGACTCGGATTAATGTGTTGTTGATAAATTATATTGATAAAATGCTTATGAGATTCATATTTGATTTGAATATTCATACTCGTCTTGTTACGCTTTATTCACCGCTAATATATTTGTTGAGCATCTTTCCTATCGTATTGTGTACATCCCTATATTTTCTTTTAGTTTCTAGGTTAGCATGGATTCGAGCCCTAGTGACCAATTGGGATGATTTTAGCGTGGATTATTTTGGGAAGAATATTCGAGAATACAAGATGAGAAGATTTGTATTTATATTTATTATGTATAGAGCATTGGAGATTTATTTTTATTTTGAGATAGATAGTTGTACTCATTTTCGAGAGACTTTGTTGTATTTAATTTGAAGAGATTGAGATTAGTGGTTTCTGTTATTTTGTGGGATTTATTTAGATGCTCTATACCTTGTTATTTGTGGATTTAGTTAGTTTTATCGATTCTCTGTTCTCTCTCCCTGGGCGGGCAGGGTGTTACAAAGCATCAGCTCTATGGAAAGATGAGACACGGGAAGAAACCTCGTCCACATCAGACCCCTCAGCTTAGGATGCAGAGTAGGCCATGGCTACCTCATATGAATATACACTCTCGACCGCCTAATATCTTAACATAGGGTTATCTGGAGAAGAGTTTGACACAGACATGGGATGACTTGGCTCACTGATTACGGGGTCACAAGTCTCATAAACTTAGGGGTATATGAAAGCCAAAGGGGGCGGATATATTGGACGAAGGGGGAATGCCTCGGCTTTATGATTCCCAAATTCTTCATCCTTTACTCTCCTAATATGTTCGAAGGACTTCTCTCTGAAGTTGGGAAATTCCTCGGCCAACTTATACAGGTGTCTTAACATCAAAGTACGAGGGTAAACTTGGGTGAAAAGTTGGAAAAAAGAGAAAACATTTTTAAATTTTGACTATAGTTGACCACATATGAAATAAGAAGTCAAAATGATTTCAGTCAACTTCAAGAGCACAACCTTGAAGTTCACTAGAGAAGACGATCGGAGGTCACTGAAAAATGGTTTGAAGGGATGAAAAAGACCCGAAAACTTCCCCAAACACTGCCTACCACATAAAAACGTCCCAAGAAGGGGCCAAATTGGGTCCTAGAGTGCCCTCAACCTCTTCGGAAAACTAAGAACTGAATAAAAGTGGAGGCACATAATATAAAGATCCTACAACTTCCACAGCAGCTGTAACATGTCAAATATAGGAACTCCTATACCTGGCATCCCTATGGCTGGTCACTTAAAATGGTTTTTACAAAAAGGATTTGAAACGGGTCAGAGCCCTAGTAAAATAGTTTGAAAAAAAATTAGCGAGTGTTTAAAAGGCGACAAGATCAGATATTACATACATGTTAGTACAGATTGCTCCCACTTGATATCCTCACCCGTCAACTAATGTGCATGCCTAAAGTACTACTCTAACCCACCTAGTTATGCTCCTGTGTAACTAGTTCGGTCTATATCTCTTTGCATTTATTCACTTATAGTGCCCAATCGTATTACCCATACAATATGATACTACCCTATCTAATTATTTAGACTCATTAGAAAACTCTAATAAATGATTTAGTTCTCAAACACATTGGTCAATTTACATATCACTATCTATCTTATCTACTAACACACTCGTAGTAGGATCAATCACACGTACATATATATACATACATCACTCTTATCATATATCCGTATACAACACCCCTAGATGGAGACCAGCAATGCGGGCATACTCTGCTATCTATTCTTGTACATCATTTACTAAATAAGGACACCGGATCGAATAATATCCCTCGAACTATAAATCAAATCACACAATAATGGAGACGACCATAGTTCTAAGCGTTTGGCATATGATCATACCTAACGCACCTGAATGGACCGTGACACCATCATTCACATAAGTGGTTCTCAATCCCTAAGTTCTATGTCCCGAGGTACAAGTCAATATCCCCCCAATTGAGGTGATCAGAATAAGACTTTCCACAACAGCCTTGGTATGATTACACATACAAATCAAACAATAGGTATATACACCACACCACACACACACACACATATTTATATATATATATATATATATATATATATATATATATATATATATATATATATATATATATATATATCTATATAATATAGGACAATGGTGTTATGAATAGTGCCTTCTTATCTTATCTTATCAAAAAAATCAAGGGTCTACATTTTGCCACATGTATAATCCAACGTGTGAGAGTCTCCCATGTACATTAATCATTTTAACATTGGCTCAACACGCGTGAACAAACGAGCCAAACATTCCAACCCCAAAAGACAAACCCTAATCTTCCTTCATTTTCTCTCTCTACCGTTCTCACAAATCCCTCCCGATTCGAAACCCTACCGCCTCCCATCTCAGTCAGCCGTTGCCTTAATCTTCCACCGTCCATTCATCCGCGGCAGATGTTGCCTGCCGCCTCAATCTTTCACCAATGTTGTAA
The DNA here is from genome assembly GCA_949130495.1 of Sambucus nigra. Classification (NCBI taxonomy): domain Eukaryota; kingdom Viridiplantae; phylum Streptophyta; class Magnoliopsida; order Dipsacales; family Adoxaceae; genus Sambucus; species Sambucus nigra. The sequence continues at coordinate 144,339,177 of OX422214.1, forward strand.
CTCTTACATTTGAATATAATAAGTACCTTTTGTACCCACCTCTAATAGATCTGCATTTTTTATTATTTTTTCCATTTTCTTTTTACAGATACATTAATAGATCAAGTGTTGAAGATGGATTGAGGAGGGCCTTTCGAGTTTGGGTTCGGTTCTACAACTATGAGGTATAATTTTTTACTATTTGTGTTTTCTTTATTATTTCGACTTTCGGATTTGGGTCTAACCTTCTTTCTTTATCATAATCAGTTTCATATTTTGGTGTAATCACTTCGAATAGTCAATTTATTGCAAGTATATTCTTATCGAAGCTTCAATTTATTATTTGTTAATTTTTTGTTGTTGTTGGTCATTAATAAAAAACCTAGCCAAGCTTAAATTTACTTATTTTTTGGAACCGATGGTTATTTTTTGGTCTTCATGAGTAATATCTTTTATTTAGTGATAAGTTATTTTTTGGTCTTCAATTTACTGTTGTTGGCTTGATTTTGTTCAGCCTCAAGGTACTTTATGAGGAATCAGCTTAATTTAGGATCTATAGTTCAACAATATTAGGAGTGATAATTCAGCACTGACGTATAATCTTAGGGAAATGTGATAGTTCACTCCACTTATTTAAATCTATTTGGCTGCGTTAGTTCATTAGTTAAACTTGCAAGTGATATTTCAATTGGGTTGATGATGTTTTGTGTTAAACAGTCATGTTGAATTTAAATTCAAGTGTTATGTTTTCTAACTACTCATCGTAATCAATAGTTCGAACACGTAATACCGTAGTTCAAACAATCAGTAGTTCTAACTACTCATCGTAATTAGTCATGTTCAATTTATAGCCGGACATATGCTCAATATAAACTATTGTTTTGTGATATATTTCAACCCCCGATACCTGTTTAAGCATAAACACATAATATTGTTTCGTGATGTATTTCAATCCCCCAAACTGTATTGATAAGTTTGGGAAGACAAATTTGGAAGCTCACCAACGGTAATATTATTTAGTTTAATATTGGGAAGCTCACCAAATTTGTATGAAAATGTTTGATTAGGTTCTGAAATTTGTATGAAAATGTATCAGTTAAACAATGATGCAACTTCTACTTAAATAGTAATACATTATGAAAATCTATTTGTATGGGGATTGGGTTTGTTGGATGATTCTCAAGGTTTTCGAAAACTTTAATGATAGTTGTTGTGTGATATAATGTTGTCCAATATTAATTTTGTTACAATATAGATCTGAATGCAACTGCTTAGATTCAGGCAGCCTTAAGCACACTACCATGGCAACAAATTCTTCACCCATGTCTTCTATCTCATTTTCACCACTACCACCTCCTTCTTTAAGACATCCATCCAAAATTTAAATTTTTTCCCAATCATTTACTGTATAATTCTTCTCATACGAAGTTTCAAATAAATATTCCAGTTCAAACAAAGGTACATGTTTATATGTCTAATATTTTGAGACTCTTTTTGCATTTTGCATTTTAGGAGTTTTGATTTTCGATTTTGTACCATTGTGGTATACATATTCGGGTGTGTGGTGTATTGATTTGTGGTGTGGACTATTCCGGTGTCATGTGGACGATGTCAGTCTGTATAGACTTCTTTTTCTTTTGTTTTTTGATTGTTCATCTCACACGGTTTGTATAGATATTATTGTGGTTTACATATCTCTGTGATCTAACTTGGTTCTTTTACTTTACAGGGGATTAATTATGCAAAGCTTGCAAATTTACCACCTATAGTTGGCTTTATTAGAGTATTAACACCATCTTAACTCATAATTTAATTTTTTTCGTCTATTTCATATAACTAATGATACTCGAATTGTTCTTTGTATGCAGACTCAAGCTTTGTGTCGCCTTTAATATATTCCATGCTTTAGAGTTCTACACATCTGGTGAATGGTTCAATCTGGATAGCGTCTCATATTAGTTTAGGTTTGGGAAATAGTTTAGTAGAATGTGTTTATTCCCCTATACCATTTGTTAATTCATTAGTTCAATGCTTGATAAATTGCATGTGGGAGCATCCTTTCATGCATTCTAGCTTTGGTGGTTGTCATTTTCACTCGCACGAGGTTATCGAAATTCTTCCATGAAGGATTCCTTAAAAATCGTGGCATATGGCTGGATCCCATGAAGTTCTTCAAGGTTTCTGTTACTCGAATGTTCAAAATGCGCACTTTGTGCAACTTAGTACATTGCAAATAGTGTTTGTTGTAATTGGCGTAATGATGGCAAACTTATTTTAGCTCCATCGGATCATTCTAAACAAAATTTGCATCCATGACTTTTTATGGAATATTTCAATTATGTTTGAGCCACCTATTAGTTGCTTCAACTACACATTTGAATGCTTCAAGTTCATTTTTATTTAGTACGTTTTAATTTAACAAACTATGTTTTATTAGTATTAAGACCTACTCTATACACCTATCTTACGTGCACTACCATATTCCTTACACTTTTAGATTAACAACTACCATATTCCTTACACATTTGAAGGTGGGATTTAGTTTGTGATGCATGGCTGTTTTCACCCTTCGATGGCAATGCCCCTGATTTACAACAGAATAAGCTGAGAGGAAGTCAAGATATTTGGTGCCTGCTGGATCCCATATAGATGATTCTTTTGCATGAGAAAATACTATGGGAATCAGGTGGCAATTGTGGGCACTGCGGTGGTTTTGTAAATTAATGAGGTGTTGATAAGAGGAAGAGGAAAAGGTAATGCATAGATAGTGCACAGTTCTCTTGGATGCCATTGACAATAATGGGTTCTATTTCTCTTCTTCAATAATTTAAATTTATCGGTTTGTACCCTCATTCACAAAAAAACTATAATTTATTATTTATACATCACAAATGGACATTGAACTGCGTACTGCAGACTGGAATATATCCCAATGTTTATCTGACCCTGCATAAAAACTATAATTCCCAAACTGTTTTGATGTGTTGTGAATGTAGTTTTTTGGCATAAAATGTTTGATCTATCCAATTTATGGTTTAACAGCCCTATCTGTAGATTTTTGTCATTTCAGATTTTCCAAATTTAGATTTTGGGCAGAAAAAATTGTGATTTCAGTTTATGATTCACCCAAAAAACATTTGTTCAGTTTTGGTACTGTGTTATTAGCCTTTTTTAGTATGTTATTTCCGTTCACCTTATTCACATTCCAAATCACTTCATGGACTCTTTTTTAGTATGGAATTCGTCTAATAGAAATTTACGTTTCAGGAACATTTTGGGGTTCAATTGCAAAAGATTATGCAACAATTGGACCTCCCACGGGATTCAAAGGTAGGACTCTGTTGCTGCAGTTTTGGAAGATTCTGATGTTTGCTTAGTGGCAGCCGAATTTTTCTTTTCTGGAATGTTCTTTCTTATAATCATTTTATTTGGTATAGTGGACTGCTGGCCTACTCCAAATTTACAGCACATATAAATTGTCACACTAGAAAATGACGAGGTGGTCCCCCCCCCCCACCCTTTTAATTTTTATGAAGTTTTAATGCTTGGATGCTATATTTTTTAGGTCACACCTTTCCGAGGTTGAAGAATCCATTTAAGAGCTTATAAGATATGAGGATTTGAACATTTGCCCCGTGTCACCTGCTTACTCGAAGGAACGCATCAGCTATGAATGGCGCCAACATCCAGGTAGTGATAGTTTAGTCATTATTTTTTTACTGGTATGAATTGAGTCAAAATCTTAAGGTTCGGAGTTTTAAGTATAAATTGATAGATAAAGAGGTGCAAGGGGTGATCTTTTTAAGGGTACATATCCATTTTAACTGAAAATGCTTAACTAGGTAGTTATGTTTGTAGTAAGTAATTTACTAGGTTCGGCCTACATCAACTTTAAGGATTTCCTTCAAGATTGTAACAGTGGGTAAAAGAACAATGGTAACATGGATGTTTTTTTATAGTACTGTAAATATTAAAGTCATGCTACGAAACGGTAACATCAATGGTTCTATTATTATTGTAAATAGTAAAGTCCAGAAATAATATATTGAACCGTAACATCTATGGTTCTAATAGTATTGCACTCTACAGAAGATCCGAGCTTACCGAGGCCGAGGCCGAGGCCCAAGCTGAAGTCGAATCCAAAGTGGAAGCCGAATCTGAAGGCCACTCTGAAGCAGCGACGAAGGCGAAGATACGAGCTGACCCGGATGCCCAAGTCAAAGTGGAGTATGAGGCGCAAACTAACATTCAGGGGCAAGACACAGTGCTCTTTGGTGTCCATCCTTTTGCAGCTTTATAAGTTGCAGAATTGGTGATTCTTTATGGCTACAGAGCTGGGGAAATATAATTTCTTAATACTTTCAAATCTATTGTTTCCTATATTTTTGCATGTTAGTGTTATTTGGTATCACATATATCCCTTCTATTTGGTTTCTCCTATTTGAACTGCATTTCTGATTAAAGAAGAGGATTGGACTAGATTGATTTTAAAAATACTCAGAACCTCTGGACCTATCTCTTTTACTCTTCCTTTTGAGGGTGATTAATTGAGATAATTCTGAGATTTTAGATGCACTGTGTTTCTCTATCTGTTTGACATCTCTTTCTCCTTTCTATTTCTTCTATCTGTCTCGATAACGGGAAAAGATCGAATATAAATGCAGGTCTACGAGAGGAGCATAAGCAGGCAACAAAGAAGAGGAAGAATGGATAGGGACATGTTAGTAGTAGCCTCGGCTCGATCGATGCTATTGCACTGAAGCTTCCTTCCAGCTAGCACGTCAGGTGACCTTAGGATTTCAAGTCTCTAAACATATTTTTATTTTTTCTGTAAAGACCTAAGTTTAGTGGTTGTTCATTAATATTTGTTCGTATTTGTTCAATGGTTAGAATTTGGAAAAAAAATTCAGGATTAATATAGGTCTCTCTCATTTCTTGGATTCTAAAATGAACCACTATTGAACAAATATTGGTGTTACATAGGTTGGAAAGGCAACCGACATGAAGAGGTGTTTATGGGCCTTGCAGTTGAAGATAAGGATTTCTTAGCTCGAGAGGAAGATCGGCGAACTAATCGTTTGCTGAATTGCATTTCAGAAGAAGTAATAGACACCTAATATGGTAGTAGCTGAATTCTTGGTCTAATTTTTGCAAGTGACCATTACAGTCGGCATGCTGCGCACCGTATGCAGGGGCAAATTCATGAGCATGTGTGTCCATTTTTATATGATTGTATTAATCTAATATTGTTAGTTCTTGGACTCATTGTGGAGATTTTTATTTATTAGTATGTTCATTGGTAGTGATTGAATATATTGTGGGACATATTGAAACTATTTGAAAGTCTGATTTTGGAGTTTTAGGTACATCTTGAGTCGTACTTGAGGTTTTTTGTGTTGTTTTATATTCTTTAAAATAAAGTACATTTGATTGTTCACGTATTCATACGAACTATTTGGAAGTCGAATTATTGTCTCAAATCAATGCTTCCCATTGATGACAATTTATTCATTCGAATGTTAACTATTATTTTATTTACATACAACAAATGTTAAATATTATTTTATGTACATACAATTTTTATCTTCTTGGCTAATATTTATTTTCGTTGTTTTGCGATTATGTACTTTGAAAATTTTCGTTGTGCCTTCAGGCACGGGCATGAACTAGTATATATATATATCCTCATAGGTAAACACGTAACATATATCATATGTCCCGTACGTAGTATAGTAACTCTTGAATATTCTACATAGCGTAATCCTTATCATGGTATAATCTTGAGTGTTTCCCAATACCCAAATGGTTGTCAAGTGTCTGTTAAGTAAATTCAGTAAGCAATCCCACTCAAGGCCTACCGGTCTTGGTTCTAAATTCCCCTAATTTTCCATGATAAGCAATCATTATCCGAATAAGCTTTTACTACCCGTTAAGTGTAATCAATTTTAGTCTTAAACTCTCCTCATGAGACTAACCTCAAGCTTAACATTAGCCTACTGGTATATAGAATATCTCTCATTAGGATCTTAAAATTAATTCAAAAGTCAACCCAAAAATTTCCCATAAGTGCTAAGCAAAAAGGAGAAAAATGTGAAAATCTGGGAAACTGAATCGATTTGTCCTTGGTCCAAATCGATTTTCTTTCCGAATCGATTCGTCCATGGAACCGAATCGATTCTTCGTAGTAGTTATTATCTTCTTCCTTACACTGTTATGGGAAACCACTATTGTTAAGCCTTCAAACCAACATTACACTATCCTAAGCTCCCAACCAAAGGTTTTTAACATTATAGTATCATGTATCAACGATTTTTAACGTAAAAGAATCATTCTTTATAGAACAACTCCAAATCAAATTTAATCAATATTAATTTTTGAGAATCCTAGATTATTACTCATCTTCAAGAACCTCAACATAATTCTAGATTTCTTACCAAATTTCATGATATTTCTTATCTAATTCATCCTACATATATGAGGGATCAATTATGTCATCATTCCTACCAAAGAAAATGAATTATATCTCCAATTTTCAAGACCAAAGTTCATAAATTTTCATAATAAATCATTATATTCTAACATGGATGGTATATCTAATCAGAATTTAGAAAGATAAATAATTGCCTTAATGTGGAAGTCTGATTTCTACAGAATTGGTTATAGGATTTGTGTTCTTCTCCTCCCGATCTATAATCTGGTGGTGGTGGTGGTGCAAGAAGGTGGTTTTTGGCCTTAGAACCCTAGGAAATGCTCTCCTTCTTCTTCATGTGACTCTCCCTTTGGTTTGGTAACTGATAACCCTAATTTACTTTAGGTGTTATCAGATATAATCCTCTAATTTTTTTGGTATTATTATCTCCAAAATTTCAAAATACCAAATTACCCATCTGGGGTTCCGATTTGGCCTAAAAGTGCCCTGGAACTCAAACTAAACCATCGGGTAGACTTTTATGACTCTTTCGATCCTTTCGAACACACTGGAGCACTCAAAATGACCATATAGAATATCAAAAGTAAAATTATATTTTATTTCCCAAATTACGTCCCGACACGACTGAAATGCGTGTCCCAACTAAATTTACCGTAAGTGTTGTATTTCTCACTCATGAAAATTATAATATTTAATTACCATCATTATTACTCATTCACTAAGTAATATTCCGTATAAATAAATATTAATCTTTATCTCGCTAATTAATATTTATTTTACAGGATTATTTTCCAAAATAAAATAATTTACTCAATACCAATTAATTCCATTATAAAAATCAATTAAATTATGGGGTGTTAGAGCGACTTAGGATGTACCTGGGAATTTGAGGGTATTTTTATAATGCAGTTTTGGACAAGCAAATTGGGGAGTATTATTTGGGTTGGTGTAATGATATTAAACATGATGATATTTTAATTATCAAGTTTTGGAAAAATATTGTTAAAACACACGTAACATCACATAAACGGGATTTCCATTGAAAATTATCAAGTTTGAGTGAGGTTTTGGGCATTTTATGGCTTTGCAGTCTATTATATGTTTTGGACTCTCCTTTATGTTTAATATATTCTTACAATTAACCAAAAAAAGATAAACTAATTGAATTAAGAGGATGGAATTAGAATAATAAGAGTTTGTATGTTGAGAAATTTAAAACAATGTTAAGAATAAACTAAAACCCTATGTGTGTAATATAGTTATGTGTATATATGGAGCTTATTCATTCACAACACATAGAATAATAAGAGGCCATGCATGTCGTACATGAGTCATGAGTAGATGACAAGTATTATAAGAGAAGATTGTATGCTCGGTGATTTTATGTATTGTGCTTGAGCCGTGATTGAGGACGTGTATAATAGATATTATTGATTCCATAACCTGTTTATTGTACTATTAGTGACATATTATATGTTTGATATGTGAAATAATTAACCCGTGGTAAATGTATAAGAATTGGATAAGATACGTAAACATTAATGTGAATTCAGAATTATATATAATGTAAAGTCAGTGAGGACAATGTATCTATTATTAGTTTGTGAGTAATCACCTAATTAAGATAATATAAAATGGGATTATTCTAATATGTGGACTATTAGTGATGTTTTACATGTTATATATGAACTTATAATTATGACATGGTGCAATTTGCATATGTGATTAATAAGACGATAGAGATGTCTAAAGTCAATCTAATACATTGAAATCGATTAATGTCTTATTTACAAGAGATTATTATGGGGACCATAATTATGCTATCGCGTGCTCCACGTGAGCATCCAGGTTTTGTGTCTCAAAGTTAATGAAGAGTCTATGTTATAAAAGACTCTTATGTATCTATCACATGGAAAAGATTAAGTTCTTAAATCATAAGTTTGAACTCTTAGGGATAGCTATTAACGGATCTTAGGACTCTTACAAACTTATAAATGTAAACCCGCCTCCCATTGAGGGGAATGTGATAGTATATCGTCGAGCAGTACTACAAGTATCCCGACGAGTTATATGAAAGTAATACAAGAACAAATCCTAAATCGAATGGATGTAAGCACATTATCGAACCATGTACATCGTTTGTTGTGTGTGATCTTATTTATTTATCTAATTTTTCTCTTATTTTGGCTTTCGCGCATTGAATACTGTCATTTGTAGGATATTAGAACCTATCATTGGCGTCGTATGTGGGAACGATTTGAGTTCTTTGCTACTAGTCATTTTACTAATATGTCTTACTCACCCAACTAAGATCATCAAACTATTAATGACCAAGAGGGTCATCGGTAACACTATTATGGGTACCCAAAGTGCTAACCCCTTAACCGTGATGATTAGGAGGACTATGAGGCACATCAATCATCTCTTCCCTCTCAGAGGGTTAGATTCGAGATTAGTGATTATTACCAATACTCATATGTACACTAGCTTCCTCATGAAGATAAAATAATGAAAAGTGGTGAGATTAAGTGATTTAACCAGATCGCAAGCTCATTGACCACTATGAAAAGTGCCTATGATATGTAAGAGCTACCAATAGGCATCAACATGAGCATAATGTTGTGCTCCAACATCACTTATAGAAGCTAGAGAGAAAACCCACCATGAGAATCAAAAGTGTGAGAACAAGTCACAAATTACAAGCCTTTGAGAGATCAAATCTCGTAGACGAAGAAGGATCACTATATGACAGAAGGAATCATCTCTTCACGAGATGAATCATGGGAGGAGACCAAGCTCTATTGAGCAATGAGTAAGTAAAGAGATTTAATATTATATCAGAAGAGAAGTGTATAGACACCTAGACCATTAAGGAGCTCGCACGACGAAGGAACTCACGAGGAGAGCCCTTGTCAGCCACATAAAGTCCCCCTTCGGCTGAGCTATTGAGGAGTTTGATCATTTTAAGAAGTTTGCTCCCCCAGGATTCAAAATTCATGTCGAGAAAATTAACCCTATTGATCACATCATGTAATATCGTTAGGCAATGCCGTTGTGGAATAGCAATGAAGGATTGATGTGCATATTTCCCTCTAGTCTTTGAGATACTTCCTATAAGTGGTTAAAAAATGTGCAGCACATATTGATTTCATCCTTTAGGCAGTTGGCTGAGGCCTTAATAGTTAGATTCTTTAATTGAAGAACTAATCCTAAATAGATGGACTCACTTCTAACGATAAAGAAAAATCCTTGGGAAACACTCTGCGAGTACGCTAGAAGGTATTAGGAGGTGTATAATGAGGTGGAGGATTATACTAACCAGGTTGAGGTAGCATGCTTAAAGATCAGTCTGTCAAGTAGTTACATACTTTACTAGTCCCTCAGTAAGAGTGAGAATATTACCATCGATGACCTAATGGAGATAATTGATAAGTATACCAAAGTTGAAGATACAGTGATCAAAATGGGTTAGAAGGAGATCGATAGAAATATAGACCAAGAATGGATAGAAGGAGGGTACGAACATGAAATGAGGTAAGAAGCCAAATGGAAAGCAAAAGGGAACCATGAAGAAGGAACCCGATCAAGTCTTTAAATTAGGTAACATAATTTTCAACGAACCAATCTATAAGATCTTTTACAAGATCAAAGGTAAAAAATACTTTAAGTGGCCCAAGAAGATGTTTAAAGACTCTAAAAAAGACATATCACTCCCTAAAATGCGTATAACATAAAGATCATGGTCACGAGACTAAAAATTATAAGGCACTCAAGTGCCACCTAGAGGAACTAGTTTAGGATGGGAACCTAAATGATCTCCTAAAGAAGAAGGAAGTTGCACCACTGCTTGTGCGCAACCCAAGAACAGACCATGTCTTGAACAATGACATGGGACACGATTTTGTGATAATCCATGGGGATCCAAGACCAAATAATGTCTTAGATAAATGTTTCGGTCATCAATTTACAGTGATTTGTGGTGCATCAAAACCAAACCAAATCAACAGGAATGCCCTCATAATGGAACTTAAGAAACTCACAACAGTTATGAAAGCCTTTTAGATCGATCCAGCAAACATTGATGACCTAAAATATATAAATTATTCAAAGCACATTATTTCCACAGGTGATGATCTGGTTAGAGTAAGGACTCCCCATCATGATGCACTCATAATCACTCTCAGGGTTACTAACTCGAATGCTGAAAAGCTATTGGTGGATCAGGAGATCTCCTCAGAAGTGATATATCTTATAATATTCGACTAGATTAACCTGTGTATAGAAGACGTGTAAGAAGCCACTGTGCTTTTGGTCGGGTTTATAGAAAGGATGACTTTGCCCCGGGAAGGTCATTCTCCCCGTTTAAACAAAAAGAATATATAAGCTTATTAATTTCCTCATGGTAGATATAGATTCCCCATACTCTGAGCGCTATGACTTCTACTTACCACCAGAGGTAAAGTTCATTAGTAATAAGGGAGTCATGGAGATCCAGGGCAACCAAGACTTAGAAAGAAAAATGTTTCATAACTTTTATACTACCAGAGAAGGAGAAAAATTAGGTAGTGGAGATGGAGGAAGGCTTCATACCCTCCAAATAGCAGCAAAAGTATGGGCGACCTGGTGTTGAGGAAGCTATGGTTTCCCTTATCGATTAGGTTACAGAACTTCTTCAAGATGTTATATTTGTGAACAATCAGCTCGAGAAGAAGTTCTTGATGGATAATTCATATACGGTAGAAGAGAAAGAAGAACCTACTATTTTCTTTAAAATCAAGCAGTAGGATTTTACTTGGCAACCATATGACATGTCGGGAATAGATCTAGAAGTAATGTATCATAAGCTCCACATGGATCTATTACATCCACTAATGACTTAAAAACATAGACAAACTGCACTTAAGAAGGATAAGGAGATTGAGGAGTTAGGGGAAGCTTCTGGAAGTGTAGTCAATAAAGGAAGTTTAATTCCCTAAGTGGTTATCAAACCCAATAGTCGTAAAAAAAATCAATAGGAAGTGGATAGTTTTATGTAGAATTGACTAATTTGAATCGTACATGCCCAAAGGATAGTTTTCCTTTGCCCAAGATAGACCAGTTGGTCAATGCCACCATTGACCATGAACGTATGAGCTTTATTGATGCCTACTCAAGCTACCACCAAATCCCACTATTCGCCCCCAATAGGAAAAAATATTCTTAATCACTACGTTGAGCCTATTTTACTATAGGGTGATATCGTTCAGATTGAAGAATGAGGGGGAGCCTATAAGAGATTAATGATGAAAATTTTCAAGCAATATTTGGAAGATATAAAAGGTGTACATAAATCACATGCTTGTGAGAAGTAGGAAGAAGGAGCACCACCTCGTTGACTTAGCAAAAATATTTTTTGCTATTACAGTATAAACTAAATGTGGACAAGTGCTTCCTTGGGGTATAATTTAAAATTTTCCTTGAAACCTAGTTAGTCAAAGAAGTATCAGGGCAAACCCTGACCATATTGAAGCCACCGGGAAGGTGCATCCCCCCAGAACAATGCACAAGGTGCAAAGGTTAATTGACATACTTCATAATAAGATCTTTGGATAAGTGATAACCTTTATTCCAAGTAATTAAAAATAGAGTAAAGGAAATATGGAATGGAAAATGAAACAAGGCACTTGAAGAAGTGAAAAATATTTTAAGTCGACCACCACTGCTGACCATTCCAGATGATGACGGACCTTTGCACTTGTATCTAGTAGCGTTGAAAGGACCCTTTTTGTGTGTGTTTCAAATCAAACCAATTTATCTCCAAAAATTATCCAACTTTTAATTACGCACCAAACCAAGTTGTGAAAACCCAATTCTTACTTTAAACCAATTTAATCTTGATTAATCCTAAACATGCATCTAGTGATTAAAGCAAGTAAAGTAAAGTAAAGAATACTCACAACGCCGGATGTACGAGGAAAAACCCAAGACGGGAAAAAACCTCGGACCTTCCAAGCCATACTTTCACTATGAATAATTGTTTTACAAATACAGATTATCCTTACTCAATAACTCGATCCCCACCGATCTTGACGCTCCTTCTTATCTTCAACCGTTCTTCAATAGTGCCCACGCAGAAATCTTGTCATCTACGATGGTCGGCCACAACACTCGACTCCACGAATGTCTCGGTGTCCATTGATATGGCTTGATACATCTCACGATGTTGAACACGATGTCCTTCGCTTATCCACCGCAAAACCAGCAATCACAAGTGTTCAATGATGAACAAACTTTAAATTTGGTGCAGTAAGATCACAAACGCATATAGGAATGATAACTCCGATCTTGGAAAACTCTAAGGACGTGTTTATGCTTTAAACGTTAGAAAAACATGTGCAGAAACATTTCTGGATTGAAAACAGTTTTCCAGCATGCACACTTACGAAAATATGATGAAAACATGCTTTAAATAAGAATTTAATGCCGCCTTGAAAACTGTGTCGTTCGAGGGACATTGCATCTCGTTCGCACGAGATCCAATGTCGTTCGAGCGACAGCGCGAAAAGTTTAACTTTTTGAATTTTAATTTAAAACGTCTCTTCCATTAAGAGATCCAAATCCGTCAAACTCCTTTTTGAGCTTATCATCATGAAACGCAGTGTAAACCTTTTAAAACACTATAAAATAATTAAAAAACATTTTTTTTTATAAAAATTACATCCTTATCTTTTATAAAATAATTTCGAGCACCATTAATTATACGCATTCATACCTGAGTGATCTCGGAATGCAATTTAACTTTGAAGACGAATAAACTTGAACCAATTAAACTTCAGCATGATAAATTCTTTGAAGCTTTGCCGCAACGTCTTAAAAACTGTTCAATATGTCATTGACCGAGTGGTATCGTGGCAAAATAAAAACTCCTATGACATATTACAAACACAGTTTTGTTCATAGAATTAAGTCAAAACAATACAGGGACTCAATTTGAAATTTATGTCCTTACAAATCTCCCCATTTGACTATTCCAGGACAAAACTAAACCAGTGAAATGCCTAAGCTGGGCCGTCAAGCCGTATGACACCTAAATCCCATCCCATAAACCAAAAATAAAAAAATACAGGACATGAACTAGTATATGAAGCACCGACAAGCATGAACTGTCTGAATGTGATGTAGACTTAAAATCTCGAATCGCTGAAGCATACATACACACATGAAATAGACAAACAAATACCTAGTAAAGTATGGAGGAACAAATGAAACCAATATAAATATGCAAATGATACCAAACAATAATAGATACCAATATGAATAAACGCTGACAAATCATTTGTTAAACAGTTGAGCAATATGATATCAATTTGATGAGTGAAAAAATGATACCAAAGATACCAATTTGACCTACACATGATGAGATATCAATTTTGTAATCACATGAAAACCAAAACATGTTCAAATCTCCCCCCACATCACATGCATATCTCCCCATTTTTGTCTCGAATAGACAACTCGGTGAAAAGATAAACCAATGAAAGCATCTAGCGAAATAATAGACCAATATGAATCAAAATGCTAGATAATCATGAAATAACCAGCTAAATAAGATCATGGAATGAAAAATCAGTATCTAGTAAACCAAGGAATCACACAAAGTGAACATCAATAAAATCAGGTGTGATAAACGGACTCATATGCAAAAATAGCAATTATGAAGCTAAAAGCACCTGCATATAAACCAATCAGCCCAGAAAGCTTCTAGCAGTACCAAAAATATATCAAATTAAATCGGAGGACTGTAAACCAATCAGAAACCAAACATCACCCTCTCGTTCGAACGACTGAAATGAGATGATGATGTCACTCTAAAGAAGGACATATTTCATTCGCGCGACATGAGATGTCGTTTGAACGACTTTGCGCGACCTGCCAAAATTTCCCAGATTCCCAGAAATATGTTATATTTTTGCCCAGTGAAAAAATTTCCACAAAAAAAATTCCAGGAAGGGCCTGACAGATGCAAAACAGTGCTAAAACAGTAGGATTTTCGTACAAAATGCAAAAACTCATAAAAACTAAAATACGAGTTACATGCAAACATAGTATCAATGTGCGCACACATGGACATCTAATGAATGGGCATGAAATTACAACAAATGAGTCACAATTCCAACACATCGCAAAAATCAAGAAGCTTTAATTGATAGCGATAAATCATCAAACTTTATCATAGCCATATGACAATTAAAGTGTGAGCTTAGTGAACTAAACATACTACATGCACACAAATCCAGATTTTTGACGATTCTACAAACAATAGCGTCAAATTACAATGTTTCAACATTAAGATTAGTTGTGCAAACCCGTTTAAATTTTCTCCAACCAAACTCCCTCATATATATATACTTTTTCAAGTTCTTTTGAGGTTTCTAGCATTCTCAACTTGGATAAAATCTTATTGTCCCTTTTCTTAGCCTTTTGCATTTTCTTTTGGGCTCTTTTAAATGGTGGCTTTCACGATGAGTTAATATTGAACCTTGCAGCCCTTTCCCATGAATCATTCATAATTTTTTTCAATTCAAATCCTCATGGTAAACGGTTCTTACGTGCACGCTTCTCCTTAAGTTTACTTACGCATAGATGACAAGATTGAGATAAGAACGCCTCACCAAATTCAAATATGCAAGAGAAGTCAAACATCCATATAAACTAGTGCATGTGAGAAATATTTGCATATATACAAAGTCTAATCAAAATGCATATCAACTTCTAAACAACCCCGTATAAACAATGGTTAAGATCATTCTAAGCATCGATAATAATGACCAAATGTCCTAGCCACATGGATAATGAAACGATTGGAAGGGGGTCCAAGCACACCAATATGCCACATTTAAATATGTAAAGTAAAAAACAAAAATCGAAAATCTTTTTGGCTTTTCATATTTTGACTCAAATAAAAGAAAAATCTTTTTGGACTTTCTAAAGTTTTCTTAAAAACAAAATCTTTTTGTATTTTTCAATAGGACTCAAACAAATGAAAACTATAATACAAAATGATAAACATGTCATTGTACTAGCAATGAATAAATCATGAAGCAAACTAGCATATGACAAACATGGTAACACTATCATCCTTTAGATTTAGCATGGGAAGAATCGAGTGCACCCGAACGAGAATCATGAAGTTTAATTCCTAAAGTCACAAGATACGATTTCCTAACCCAAGTAGGTGTAAAATAACGCATGGGGGTTTTGGGAACCGGGGAAACTTTAATCCTAAACTTCCTAGGAGCTTGTCTAAGGTCGTAACAATAACGCCTAAGGTGACCTTTCCTACCACAAAACTTGCAAGTGTAGCAGTGGTGGGAATGATTACCAATATGTGAATCTTTTCTAACCTTCCTAGTGTTTCTCACACGTGCGGGGGGAGTGGGAACAACTCTCTCATTAAAACTTATATCTCCCCTATCTCCCTTAATTTGGACGGTGCCTAGGATCTTATCTAACTTCTCCGACCTAGACTCCAAATCAAACTTGACTCTAGACGAGTCTCTCAATCTCTCCTCCAACTCGTGAATACTAGACTCAAGCAAATGCCTAGACTCCTCAAACTCTAAAATCTCCTTTTTCAAGGACTCCATCAAACCACGGAGATTACCTCTCTCTTTCTCCACAAACTCTAGTTTCTCCTTAAACTTCTTCTCACGTGCCCTAAGACCCTCAATCAAACAATCATTATTTTCTATGGCACGCTCATTCAATTTAACTTGTAATTTTGCATTTGCCTTTTTCACCTTCATCGTCTCGACATATAATTCATTAAATGCAACTTGCAACTCTTTCACATCTACCTCCTCCCCGTCACTCTCTTCACCCTCACTAACATGGGATTCACTCAAAACTTCCTCGAAAGTGTCATTCACATGAGAATCGTCGTTGCTCACATGAAATGACATAAACACAATGAAGTTACGCTCAATGGGGGAACTCTCTCCTTCTTTCGAATGACTATCACTTACGGTGGCATTATAGACAACGGGTTGCTTGCCCTCTTTCTTAAGTCTAGTGGGACACTCCTTAACCTTGTGACCGTACCGCTCACACCCAAAGCACCTATCCGACTCATCTATTTTTTGCTTCTCAAACTTATCCTTAGATGTGGAATCTACTTTTTTGTTCTTGAATTTTTCAAATTTCTTGGCATCTTTCGATTGCTTTTGAAACTTAATAAATTTTTTAAATTGCTTTGCCAACAAATCAACATCCTCAAAATCTGAATCGGAAGCGGAATCTGAAACTTTGATTTCCTCCTTTCGGGTTTTCAAAGCAATACCCTTTTCTTTCTTAGGCACTTGCTTGAAGGTAACCATGTTGATTTAATAGGTTTGTAAGTCACCTACAACCTCTTCTAGTTTCGTCGACTCTAACTTACCCAAGGAGTTTAAAATGGCCACTTTCGCATCAAACCTACTAGGCAATTAACTAAGGATTTTCTTAATGACTCGGTTGTCAGGAATTTTCTCACCTAGGTTCAACGTCTAGTTGACAATATTGGACAACCTAGCATAAAACTCATTAAAAGTCTCACTCTCTAACATCCTAATGGTCTCAAACTGTGTAGTGAAATTTTGAAGTTTTGATGCCCTAACCATGCTAGTGCCCTCGTGAGTGAGTGCCAAAATATGCCAAGCATCTTTTGATGTTTCACAAGTCATAATCCTATTATATTATTCCGGTGTGACATTTTAAGAAATAACATGCAAACCCTTAGAATTATACTGTAAAATTCTATGTTCAGTTTCGGTCCAAGACTCGATAGGCTTTAAATTAGCGACCTCACCTATAGTAGTGATTGGGGGTGTCCAACCTTTCTCAACATCTATCCAGACACGTTCATCAATAGATTTTAATGCACTTTTCATTCTCATCTTTCAGTAAGTGTAATTAGTGCCATAAAAAATAGGAGTTCGAAAAAAATCATTATTTCTAAAATTCATCTTTGAAAACACACGGGATCACAAAACAAATAATCTATGTTTTCTAGCTCTGATACCAATTTGAAAGGACCTTTTTGTGTGTGTTTAAAATAACACCAATTCATCTCAAAAAATTATCCAACTTTTAATTATGCACCAAACCAAGTTGTGAAAACCTAAACCAACTTTATCTTGATTAATCCTAAACATGCATCTAGTGATTAAATCAAGTAAATTAAAGTAAAGAATACTCATAACGCCGGATGTATGAGGAAAAACCCAAGATGGGAAAAAACCTCTGACAGCCTAAGCCAGACTTTAACTATGAATAATGGTTTTACAAAGACATATTAGCCTTAATCAATGACTCGATCCCCACGGGTCTTGATGCTCCTTCTTATCTTCAACCGTTCTTTAATAGTTCCCACACAAAAATTCCATCTTCTACAATGCTCATCCACAACACTCGACTCCCCGAATGTCTCAGAGTCCACCGATATGGCTTGATACATATCACGATGTTGAAAATGATGTCCGTCGCTTCTCCACCGCAAAACTAACAATCACAAGTGTTCAATGATGAACAAACTTCAACTTTGGTGAAACAAGATCACATACGCACATAGGAATGATAACTCGGATCTTGGCAAACTCTAAGGATGTGTATATGATTTAAACCTTAAAAAAACATGTGCAAACATGTTTCTGGATTGAAAACAGTTTTCTAATATGCACACTTGCGAAACTATGATGAAAACCTACTTTAAATAAGAATTTAACGCCTCCTCAAAAACTGTGTCATTTGAACGACTTAAGCATGTTGTTCAAGCGACATTGCATCTCGTTCGTACGATATCCAATGTAATTCGAGCGACAGCGCAAAAAGTTTGACTTTTTGACTTTTGATTTAAAACATCTCTTCCATTTAGAAATCCAAATTAGTCAAACCTTTTTTCGAGATTATCATCATAAAATGTAGTGTAAACTTTTTAAAACAGTATAAAACATTTTTCTTCGTAAAAATTACATCCTTATCTTTTGTAAAATAATTCTGAGCACCATTAATCATATGCATTCATACTTGAGTGATCTCAGAATGCAATTTAACTTTGAAGACAAATAAACTTGCACCAATTAAACTTCGGCATGATAAATTCTTTGGAGCTTTATCGCAATGTCTTAAAAATTGTTCAATACGTCATAGACCGAGTGGGATCGTGACAAAATAAAAACTCCCTATGACATATTACAAATGCAGTTTTGTTCACGGAATTAAGTCAAAACAATACATGGACTCAATTGGAAATTTATGCCCTTACAAGAGTCGAGAAACGCAATTAGCTCAGCTTTGGTTTGGGAAAAGAACAAGAGTTAGGCTCCTATTTATCATGCCAGTAAAACCCGACTCTACATTAAGAACATGTACCTCACATTAGAGAAACTTCCATATGCACTAGTGATAGCCTCCATAAAGTTAAAACACTGTTTCGAGGTATGAAATATCATTATTCTAACTTCATTCCCTCTAAAGGCGATTCTCAAGAAGGTAGATCTGTCTAGATGAAAGTCTAATAGGCTGTGGAACTCAAAAGATTTGATTTCCAGTGTTAGCCTAGGACCTCAGTCAAGGGTCAAGGCCTAGTAGACTTAATCTCTCAATTTTTACTCACCAAGAACTGGTGGAGACTAACACTTGAAGTGAAAAAAATTTCCTACAACCGATAAAGTATGGTAAGAGATGGTTAATATATGTTGTTGGAGCCTCAGTTTCAAAGGGAAAAAAGTTGGGATAGTATTAGAGTCCTCGAAGAGAAATATTCTCAAGTAGGTAACTCTTATGGGATTTGAAGCCTCCAACAACTAAGAAGAATATGAGGCGTTGATCAAAGAATTAAAGAATTCACTCTCCCTAGGCACACGTTACATTAAAAACATTTTGTGGATCGAGTATGTTATCAAATAAGATATTAGGAGACCACAACACTAGGGATACATGCATGGTTGCCTACCTAGAAGAGACTCATCACTTGGTCACTCGGTTCCATCATGTACAAGTGTAAAAGTTCCCAATGGGGAAGAATAATTGGGAACTTTGGCTTGGATTTCACATCTTGATTAGAGGCATATTTATTCAGTATAAGTATATAATAGAAATTATGAACATAGTATGATGATTTATTTGATTTTTAATATAATTGAATTCATATGAAATTCTATTAAAGTAATCAACTAATTAAGTTAGTTCTATAATGAAATTGTTAAGGATTTGGAATAAATTCTTCATGAAATTGGATTTAAATGGATTAGAATGATTAAAATTCATTTCGGCACTAGAATTATGTTAAAATCACTTGATTTTGGAGAGAATTGATATGTATAAGAACTAAAATGATTAAAATTATTATTCTAGGGTTCTTGAATGAATTTTAAAACATCGCATGAATTTCATGTTAAAAATATGAGTAAACCTTTTTTATATATTGGCAATGATATGGGATTATGTAGATATTATTATAGTACTATGTATTGCTAATTTGGTTTGGGATGTTAATTTTGCAAGAATGAAGATGAGAAATTTAGGCCTGTCAATGATCGATCGACATTTTTCCATCAATAGAATCCTTTAGTTTTGACTAATTTTGGTTCAGGGTTTAATTAATAAGTTTGTGAGTCTAGTTTTAGGATGGGATTTACTTGTAGTAAATTAATAGAGAATGGTGATACTTTTTAATTGGATAATGGTCTTAATTAATAGAAGTTAATTATATAAGAAGATTAAGATAAGTCTCGTAACTCGTAACTACGTAGGATTGCTTAATTGTTGTATTATATGTAACATATCGAGAATATATACTTGTGGGATACATAATAGAGGGCATATCCTTCTAGGGACATGATTGATGGAGAGCGGTACCTTGATGCCATCATAGCGAGTTGATCATTTTATATAGTCATGGGCATGGGAATAAATAATTGGTGTGGGAGTAATGATTTCCCGAGTAGATGCTCTAGTCTTTTGTAACACCCTAGGCATTTGAGCGGCTATTTTATATTATTTTACCTAATGGGCTAATTCTATAATATAGGGGATGTTGAAGTAAATATTATTTCCCGTGATATTAAGGGATAATATTCACTATGTTTTGTCTATTTACCGTATGAGAAGGTAAATAGAATCATATTGTGTGTTATTGCATCGTTATATGTAAAACGACGGTTATGACTCATATTTAAATTTGGAATATAATTAATGAAATAAAATGAAATTGGAACATAAAAATAGTTCACATTTCTCCGAATGCCAAAATAGGGGGTGCGGTTATTTTTAGAATAGTCAAGATAGTCGAAATAAGTGCCATGTTGTGTTTTTGGGTTTCGGGCACTTTAGACGCGTTATGACTCAATTATGTAGATACGAGTCATTATATTTATGTATTAGCAATTAAAAGAGGGCATTTATGTTTTAAGGCCCATTTAAGTTCCCCCACCCCTTTTTCTTTCTTCATTTGTGAGAGAAGCCAAAGGAGAGAGAGAGAAGAGAGAGCTGGGGAGAAATGAGGAATAAGAGAGAAAATGGAGATTTGAGGATGGAATTCGTTGCTACCGGAAGAGAATCCGAGACTACAAACTCGAGGCAAGTTTCTTACTTGCTAGATGTTGATTTAATGTGATAAATTGCATGTATAGTTAAGATTTGGAGATTTAAACCATAAATAGGTTTTTGTTAATTTTGATGATTAAGCCCTTGAATCTTAGTTTTAACTTGATTTGAAGAATGTATATTGATTATTAATGATGTAGAAACAATTTGGGAGCATTAGTTGTTATTAATGTTGTAAAAAATCAAATATTTGAGGTTTTGGGATTTTAGGGTTCATACAACCCGTAGCCCAATCTGGGCAAAATCGAAGGGCCGAATCGATTCGGCTCCGAGGCGAATCGATTCGGTTAGGGGATAGGGTATAGTTATGGGAGACCGAATCGATTCGGGTGAAGACCGAATCGATTCAGACAATTGTAGAAAGTCAGTTTTTGCTCACCGAATCGATTTGGCTGTTTAGCCAATCGATTCGCAAGGGCGAATCGATTCGGCCCAAGGGGTGAATCGATTCGGTTCTCCTATTTTTGTGGGATTTTTCCTAGTTTTATTTTTAGCCCTTTTTATCTTAGTTCCAAGGTTTAGGGACCTTCCTTAGGGACGTAATTAAGAGTCCTATCGGGTGATTATGGGTAGACTAATGTCCTAAGATTAATGGGATAATTGGGCTTACCCCGAGGGTTAGGTTGTATAGGTTGATGTCCGAATGAAATAGGAGATTAACCGAAAGATAAATTGAAGATAAAATATTAATGTTGAGGCATTTGGGAGACACTCCTTGAGGGTTATTCATTTTAATGGTTATGATATTATATTGGAGTCTTGGGGACTAGTTGAGGTTTATGGTACTTTGGGTCTTAGGTCATTAATAAAATATGACTTAATGAGAAAGAAATACATAGTATGAAATGTGGTACTAATAAATAAGTACAAATGATTTTGAGAATGTAAAATTGAATGTTTTCAAAAGGAAAAAAAATGGTTTTCATAAATGATAATTTATGGTTAACACCCTCTCTAAATGACATCATAAGGGAAGTTCGCGCGTTGTGGTGAAGCCCCCTGGCTAGAGAATGCAGGGTGGATATATCCCTAGGCCATATGAACATTTTTGTTATGTTTTCGGCGATGGTTAGCTAACTTTGGGTGTGGTTATGACTAGCCCGCAGGCATATGGCCGCTTTCCGACGTGTTGCGTATAGGTGCCCAGGTGTCGTAATTGATAGGCACTGAAAGATGATGGTCATTTAGGGGCGCGCCCGACGGGCGGTCTTATAATCGTTATATATATATATATATATATATATATATATATATATATAATTATAATTATAACTATTCTAAATCAAGTTGGACTTGATGTATGATAAGTGCCATAAAGAGCATGATGAAGTGCCATAAAGAGCACAATGAAATGCCACAAAGAGCACAATGAAATGCCACAAAGAGCATAAAATCTGTGATTATATTTCCTGATAAGGAATAGAACTATGAGATGAATTAGTGTGCAGGATGAAATTGACTTGGTAAACATTTGATAAAATGTTGTATCACTTATATATATATATATATATATATATATAATAAGGAGTAGAATTTTTTCACTATTCAATAAGTTGATAACTTAAGTAGTGGTGGAGATAAAGCCACATGTTCACATTCCAACGATTGAAATGTTAGGGGTTAATTGTAATTGAAGTCTCAAGACATGGGCAGTAATTAAGGTACTATATGTCAGGAGAATTAAAATTTTGCTTCCCCCATTCTGCACTTTAATTCCAACCCTAACTACTCACACATTTTCCAATACAAATCTCTAAATCATTCATTATTTTTTCATTCTACAACACTCAATCTCTCCCAAACACACACCTCCACCATACCTCCTCCTATTACTCCCATTCTCCTTCTTTAATTGTACATCTCTTCTCTACGAAACCACCTACATAACTACAAGCGTTGATGGTAACGTTACGTATTAAATAATCTTTTCTTTTATGTGGGTCTTACAAGAGATTTGCAAAAAGACTCAATCCCCAAAGTTATAATCTCTCTTCGTCTCTGCATCTCTACATTTAGGTTCTATTTTTTGAGTTTTGGTTTCCATATTTTTGGAAATTAAGTAGGTACTCACCGTCCCTTATCTATTCTTAAGATGATTTGTGAGTTTTGGTTCTAATGGAGAGGTCATGATTTGACCAACAAGACATAAAAGACATATGAAGTTTTGTATCTAAGTGTGATATAGAGAGCCACGTGTTAAATTTGACCCATATTTAGCCATTCTTGGCACGTTCTCTTCGTGACCCATGCCTAAATACCTGCTTCCCTTGCATGGCTCAAGAAGCATTGGGAAGGAAAGTTCAGCTTTTAATTGAATAAATATCTAAATGAATAACCTATCACCCCCCAAACTCTCTCTCTCTCTCTCTCTCATCAGCTACATCGCCGTCCCTTTCAATACTTTGGGTGAGTTCCCACCAACTTCAAATATTGGTTTTATTCATGGCATTATTTCCTTTTTGAAAATGTGTAGTTAAGAGATCTGTTTGCTTACTTTTCTTTTAGATCTGTTTTATTCTTGGAGTTCAACTATATCTGTATGCTTTGCTCTTATTTTTTTTTCACTAAGGTGAGGTCATGGGGTGTCCGAGTCTGCGAGGGATTACGATGAGGCATCCAAACACCGTCTCAACCCCCACAGCACCAGTGAGTCACTCCTTAATAGATCTGAAAACAACATTCTACTTGAAGCAAGTTCAGTTGAGAGATTTGAGTCATTGGTATGTCGTATTTGCTCAGGGGACTCTTCTTATTAGCAAAGAGAGGTTTATTTATATGGGTTTTTGTATGTGGGTTTATCTCTCTCTATCTCTCTCTCTCTCTCTCTCTCTCTCTCTCTCATGGCTGTGCGATGCAATTGTTTAGCAGGTTTAGGACGGAAGGGGCTATAATTAGTAGGTACGGATATCTTTTGCAACAAATGGGTTTTATGGGTTTCCACTATAGGCTACACCACAAGGCACCGCCATCAAAGTGTATATGTGTATCAATCACAGGGTACACCTTATAATTATGGCTGAAGAGAGAAGAAGTCTGAATGTATATGTAGTGGCTTTTGGGCAGAACTATATGTTTTGATCACTGTTCTAAAAAACCCGCCTAGGCTCCGCCTAGGCTTGAGGCTTGGGAGAAATGCCTCGCCTTAAGATTTTGACACCTTATGCTTGGTAAAACCCTTAAGGCGTACTTTTTCTCTAAAAACAACAATGCTTTAGTGAAACGATATCGCCTTTTAAAGATTTTTTACAAACCGAACCATTATCTCATCCAAAATAATCATATAGTATTTTTATTTGCAAATATTCAGACATATATTTATGATATGTACAATTTTAGTATTTTAATAGCCTTGTTATGGTTAAAAAATATTAAAATATATTAAAAAGGCCTAAACGCCTTTTCACGCCTTTTTACGCCTAGGCCCGTCTAGGCTTCTAAGGCTTAAGGCTTGGCCTCCACGCCTCGATCACGCCCCACGTTTTTTAGAACCTTGGTTTTGATGAGATTTTTTTTTATATAAGTCTGAATGTTTTGATGAGGTTATAAATCTACATATTTGCACCCATTGATTGAGATTTGTATTTTATCATATTTAACTTTATTGATTGACAGAGATATGGGTTTTTTTCTTTTGTATCTTCCATTTCTTTCAAACTGTATTCCTTTCTTTTGTTTTCAATCATCATTGTAAAGTGGGTTCAATTAATGGGGTTTATAGATTCAGTTTCTGGAGTAAGTTTTTTTTTTGTGCTTGAGCTCAAAGTCACTGTTGATTATTTATGTTGAGTGATTATTCGATTTTGGTTGAAAAAATGTTCATGTACTACCCATTTTTACTATTAGTGGAACTTTTGTCTAAAATAACTCGACTATAAAATGTTTTGTAGTGTTTCCCACTCAAAATGTGCTATTAAGTGAGAGAGTTCAATTTATAGGGAGGCTTCTTCTGTAAGGGTGTGTAAAATTAGTTTGCGCTCATATCTGTGACAACAGAAGTCCATACTCATAATTTGTTTTTCCTATCGATTCTTCCTCATTTTTTTTTTATATTTTAGCGTAAATATGTTTCAGTTTTATGATGTGAGAATAGCAGGGGGATTTGTAGGCAGAGATCATTTTTTTTGCTTTTTCTATGTCAATATATACATACTGGAGTATATTTTGAGGTGTCAAATTTTGGGAGAGTTTTGGGTTTGATCATGGGTTTTTAAAAAGGGCTTGAGGAGGTTTAAATTTAGGATGTTTTAGATTTATTTGCTCATTTCATTTTGTCTCATGCATTAGAGACTATAAAATTTAATATCGAGAATAATGTGTTTAATTTTTTAGAGACAAACAAGGCTTTTTGTCAACGGATTTTATATATGTCTCATATGTGATTTGGCTAAACTCTTCTGTGACGAATGGATAAATACTTGGGGCTTTTACTTTATTCCTTCAATAATGTATTTTTGGGGTTACATTTGTAATCTGTTGTTTACTATTTTCATTCAAGTACAATATAGTAAGGCTGTTTTGTAGGATAGAGGTCCACTGACACATCACTTCACTGATAAAAGAGAAGACATATTAGTCATTGGAAGTTGTAGTGCAAGTATAGTATAATTGAATTTAAAATCAACTATTACAAAAGAAAACAAATTCAATTAAAAAGTTAACTATAGCGAAAACTTTTAACCTCTTTTCAACTAAGAGTAAGACTACAACGGCTTTGGTTTCAAACTTAAAATGAGTACTTAATGAGGTGGCAATTCCACATCGTTAAGATACACACTGTTTTTTTGCTTTGTCATATATAAATTCATTTTTTTAAAAAATATAATTTTTGAGTTAAAAAAAAGTCTGCTAAAAAAATATGTTAAAATTATGTGTTAAAATACAACAAGATAAGACACGAAATATAAAAATACTGTAATACCCCGTATTTTTATGCTATATTAATTTGGGGATTTATTAAATTTAATGTGAATGATTTATTTAATAAAAATCCGGAAATTAATTATGTTATAATTATTAACGTGACGAGAGTTAGTAATTATGGGAAATTGGTTGAATATTACTAATGATCATAGTAATATATTATATTGGTTATATTGAATGTCATGAGTGAATTAAATAACGATTTCGGAAATTTAAGTCGGAACGTGCTCGTGTCACGTCGGGACTAATTTAATTAAATAAAAAGTGAGTATTTTATAAGTTGTCCGTATGGTCGTTTTGAGTGCGCCAACGCGTCCGGTAGGGTCGAGATAGTCAGAAAAGTGTACCCGGGGGTGTAGTTTGGGTCTCGGGGCATTTTTAGGCCTAATTAGTACCCCAGGAGGGCATTTTAGTCATTTTACATAATTGGGTAATTAAACCCACGAATTTCAGCAACCTATATCAGCCATTAGGTTAGCCTTTTAGGGTTAGAATATCCAGAAATCAAGTGACGGCCATTGGAGAAGAGAGGAGAGAGATCCAAGGCCAAAAAGCCACCGGATTGCACCGCCACCACCACCACCGCGTAGATCGCGAGACAAGGAACGCAGCCATACCAAAATCAGCCGTGAATTTGCATACCAAAAATCCCAGGCAAGTATTTGACTTGCGTATTTTCGTTAATGCAATCTTCATATTAGTCTAGGATTGTTTAGAGATGGAAACTATGAAAGAAAACTCAATTTGTGTTAGGATAATGCATGTAGTTTTGATTATATGGAAATTCTGGAACCCTTGCCATGTAGAGGAATATAACCCACGAAATTTTGATGATATATTAGAGGGAATTTCTGGTAAAAACAGATTAGAACCTTGATTAAGGAAAACTCTAGGGTTCTTGATGATTAGATGGGATTTTGAGTTAAGTATCCATGTTTAATGATAGTTATACACATGCTTTACGTTATAAACACCTGGTATAATGTTGTAATGATGATAGTATGATTTTTGGGACGATTGGAATGGAAAAACATAGTTTTGGATGAGCAAGTTTAGTGAAACCCGTAACCGCATTCTGTAGAATTTTTCCCAGACCTGCTTGATCGATCGATCGAGCCTAGAGCTTCGATCGATCGAGCCCCAAGCTTCGATCGATCGACCCCTCCTGGCAGACTCCTAATTCCCTCTTTAAATGAGTTAAATTCAAATTTTCGTGATATAATTCTTGGGCATTCTTGATAAAATTATTTGGGAGACATTGAGGACTAGTAGGGCATAGGAATAAATGTTTGGACCTTTAATCTTCAACGATAATGGTATTTATGGGACATTTACTTTAGGGTTGGCGAATTTATAAATTTAAAGGGTGAGGTGCGTAAGAGAGTTACATTGGAACCTAATAAAGACACTTACTGAATTTCAGATTTGTGAGGATATAGTCCACGAGTGTCGGGTAATGAGTGAGAAAACCCTTCGAGTTAAGGTTAGGAACGAAACCTTATACGTATTTCTCTAAATGTGAAATTAATGATAAATAGTATAATTATGGGAAACGTGAAGAACCTAGGTTAATATGATAAAGTGGTATATTTATATGATTGTGTGTACATATATTATATACATGTGAAAAACATACCGCGCTACTTGTTATCCTTGAGGTTACCGCGTGGGGACAGTCTTATCTCGATGGGACCTTTATGGGGGATATTGACTTGTACCCTAGAAGATAGATATCCTTGGTACAGGCTATTGAATTGATAGTTCAGACGGTCCTAAGAGACGCGAGTATGTGCCATCCTCTTAGAGACTTGGAATCTATGCTTCGCCTCGATATTGTTTGTATATGTGTTAATACAATTCGAGAGTGATTCCGAATTTGTATTCCCCTTGATTTGAGTGGTATGGGGTTTGGATAGTGGAAGTATGCACGCACCATAGTTTTATTCGGGGTGCTGTTATATATATATATATTATACGAGTAGTTAATATATATATGAGATTATGATATTTGAAACTTCCCACTGAGATTTGATAAGTAGGACATGGTTGTTGGCTCAAATTATAAATACTTGTTTTGAGAAAGTATAATATGTCACTAGAAACTTCATTGTTTTTATAAAGTTAAAAATAGAGAACTTTGGTTACAAATTGGAACATCTTTTTAAAGTGGAAATAGTGTATTGTAAATCTTACGAGTAATCTAAGATATGTTAAATCTTTTAGAAAGACTAGTGCGATAATTGATAAAACAAACTGTTGGGAAGATTAGTGCGATAGGTGTGCACATTAGAAGAGAGGTGAGTATTTCTCAAGAGAGTGACGCACTAACATGTTGTTGCATTGGCATGTATCAATTTAAATACTTGCTAAACGTATTTTAAATCAAACACACTTTCGGGCTCTGACCCGTTTCTTTTTCTCTCTCTCTTGTATATATATGTATATATTTCAGGTGCCCAGACGTCTTGCTTAGGATCCTTTGAGAGGAACGTGCTGCAGCTTAGGTGGGAGTTACAGGTCACTTGCGTAGACGGCTTCCTTTATTGACTCCACTTCTAGCATTCTCATTTATTGGGCATGTGTCGCCCATTCCATCATTTCATTTGTTGTTGGGACATTTATTTTTCAGTTATTTCCAGTATTGTTCTATGGGATTTATTCAGTATGGATTTGTGATTCTAGTTTCATATGTTAACATTCGATTGGCGAATGTATTATATTATTTGGTTTATCGTGGTGTGATTCTTAATTGTGGAAATGTTGTTTTTAAATAAATAAATCTTTTTTGTTAATTAAAATTTGGAATGTATGTATAAAAAATGGTTTTGACACTTAGCTTAATTATTTAGGGTGTTAAATTGGAAAAATGTATTTTTTAGCGACAGTGATGCTGAGAATGAACCAACTGTTTACCTTGATTTAATTTAATAAAGGAGTGATTGCCCGGTATTTAATTAGGCGGGGTGTCACAGGTGGTATCAGAGCATCAGGTTCTAGTGTCCATAGGATCTGTACAGCTTATTTCGCTTTCAGCTTAACGTTATTGCTATAGAGCCCTATTTTTAGAATTGTTGTATTCCTGCTTTTACGTTAAAGTCTTCAGCTATTTGAGATTTGATGATAACTGTAGACTAATAAACTTGTTCACGTTTCAGATGCCTCCGAGACGTGCTCCGAAAGATAGGCGTGCCCAAGCCGAGCAGCCAGCAGCTCCGGCACCAGGCACAATGAATGAAAACGAAGTAGCCGCCATTGTTGCTCAGGCGGTGAATGCCGCAATAGCGGTGATTCAGCAGGCTCCACCCCAGGTTCAGGCAGTGGCGCCAGTACCAGCACAGCTTCCATCGGCATGGGAGCGGGTTCGGGACGCTTTTCAGAAAGCGCATCCCCCTGAGTTTTCTGGTAGCTCCGATATTGTTACAGTTAGCCAATGGAAGAAGGACATCCAGCGGCATCTCCGTATGTATGAGTGCACTGACGTGCAAAAGCAATTATTGGCTTCCTTTAGGCTAGTGGGAGCCGCATTACAGTGGTGGGAGTCCACTACTACTTTGGAGGAGAGGGACACGATCCCTATTCAGTTGTTCTGGGAGCGGTTTGACCGCAAGTATTTTCCACCCGCAGTGCAGACTGAGATGAGGCGGAAATTACTAAATCTGAAGCAGGAGAACCTTACGGTAGCTGAGTATGAGGAAGAGTTCACGAGACTTCTCACTATAATGCCGGATGAGGCACCCACTGAGAGCAAGAAGATTTTGCTATTTGTCGACGGGTTAGCTTGGAGGATCCGTCAGCACCTTATTGGAAATCTATCCCTGAGTACTTTCACTGACGTACTCAATGCAGCGTTACTACATTGCCAGGATCACCGCTTCCATCTTCAGGGAAGCAAGAGAGCAGGGGAGTCCAGACAGCAGGGCAAGACCGGGGGTAATAGTGCCAGTGAGGCACCAACTCATGGGAAGACTCGTCAGCACGAGCAGATTTCCCATCAGGGGGACCCTGCTAAGCGATTCCGTTCAGGTGATTCTAGGCAGGGATTCAGGGGTTTCAGGCAGGGCCATCAGGGCCAGCCTAATCAGCAGGGCCAACACCGACCACAGGGACAACAGCAGGGCCAGCAAGGCCAACAACGTACACATCAGGGCCAACAGGGCCAGTAGCGTGGAGGAAACGCCCAGCAGGGCCGTGGACAGCAGGTTCAGAGGGGCGGAAACTTCAAGGGCCGATGCTTTGGGTGCGACAAACATGGCCATAGGCGCCAGGATTGCCCAGAGGGCGATAGGGCCCCACAGCTGCAGGGAGCCCGTAATGAGCCGCAGAGACCACTCTTTCCACCTGCCCTCCCAGCTCCAGCCCAGGTGCCAGCCCTAGCAGCCATTCCAGCAGCTCCAGTGCAGCAGGGGAAATTACAGTATGGACGTGTCTATAACGTCCACCAGGCAGCAGCTCCATAGGCACCACCTGCGATTGAGGGTATGTTTCCTATCCATGGTACTATGGGTCGAGTTTTGTTTGATACGGGGGCAACGCATTGTTTTATAGCTACACATTTTGCAAAGTCCTTAGGGTTGCTAGCCACAGCATAGAGCACCGTGACGTGTGTCGACTCACCACTGGGGAGTGGGTCACTTATTTTCTTTATATGCCGGGGAGTGGGGGTAGAGATTGATAGCTTGGTTTTACCTGCAGACATGTTAGTCTTAGACATGCACGAGCATGATGTGATTATTGGTATGGACTGGCTCGCAGCTTATAGAGCCATGATTGATTGCTTCGGTGGGAGCATTATTTTTTCCATTCCGGGGCAAGAGATGTTTGTAGTGGCGATGCCTCACCCAGAGGGAGGTTCGACCGCTCATTTGTATTACATAGAGGAGGATACCTCTAAGGAGGTTGTGATTCACTTAGATTCAATACCTGTTGTCAGGGAGTATTCCGATGTGTTTCAGGAGATACCAGGCCTACCGCCCAGTCGTGAGATAGATTTTGTTATAGATTTATTGCCAGATACGAGACCTATAGCACGCACACCATACCGTATGGCTCCGGCAGAGATGCGAGAGCTATGGGATCAGATAGAGCAGCTATTAGGTCAGGGCTTTATTCGTAGGAGTACCTCACCTTGGGGCGCTCCAGTCTTGTTTGTGAAGAAGAGAGATGGTTCACTAAGATTGTGTGTAGATTACCGGGAGCTGAACAAGGTCATGATACGGAATAAATATCTTTTACCTCGAATCGATGACCTGTTCGACCAACTGAGGGGCACAACTTTCTTTTCGAAGATAGATCTTAGGTCGGGGTACCATCAGTTACGTATTTGAGAGCAGGATGTTTCAAAGACTGCCTTCTTATCGAGATATGGGTCCTATGAGTTCAGGGTGATGCCGTTCGGACTCACAAATTCCCCAGCCATTTTCATGGACTTGATGAATCGAGTATTCAGAGAGTTCTTGGATCAGTTTGTCATCGTCTTCATAGATGACATCTTGATATATTCACACTCCGAGGAGGAGCATGCCGAGCACTTGAGGCAGGTTCTTCAGACTCTACGAGAGCATCAGTTGTATGCTAAGTACGAGAAGTGTGGATTCTGGTTGCGAGAGGTACAGTTCTTGGGCCATGTTGTTTCTGAACAGGGGATTGCAGTTGACCCGAGCAAAGTGTCAGCGGTGAGGGAGTGGGGACAGCCCACGACACCGACGAAAGTGCGTAGTTTCTTGGGGTTAGCCGGTTACTATAGGAGATTCGTTCGGGGATTCTCCAAAATAGCGGGTCCATTGACGAATCTGACTCGCAAAGGGGTACCATACGTTTGGGATGACGCTTGTCAGTTGGCTTTCGACGAGCTGAAAGACAAGCTTACTTCAGCGCTAGTCCTTACGCTACCAAAGCCGGGTGTAGAGTACCTGGTTTACACCGATGCATCCTTACGGGGACTTGGGGTAGTACTTCAACAGGAGGAGAAGGCTATAGCTTTTGCTTCCCGCAAGGTTAAGCCACATGAGAAGAATTACCCCACCCACGACCTGGAGTTAGCAGCGGTCGTCTTTGCTTTGAGGATATGGAGGCACTATTTATTGGGGGAGAAATTCCGTTTGTTCACAGACCATAAGTCACTGCAGTACCTGTTCACTCAGCGAGAGCTGAATATGCGTCAGCGCAGATGGTTAGAGTTTGTTAAAGACTACCAGTTCGATATACAGTATCATCCGGGGAAGGCCAACGTAGTTGCTGATTCGTTGAGCCGTAGACCGGTAGACGATGTAGCGGACGTCTGGAATGCAAAATGGAAGGAGTTGGGTAACTAGGACGCAGTGGCACGTTCTTTCATATCCGTGATGTCAGTCACCCCCGAGATTGTTACAAGGGTGATACAGGCACAGACCCCAGACCCGTTTTGCCAGGAGCAAATTGTGCGACTTCTAGCCGAGGGTGCTGAGTCCTATTCTGTTAGTTCTGATGGAGGTTTACGGTTTAATGGGAGATTGGTAGTTCCAGAAGGAGCAGAATTACGTCATGTAGTGATGACTCATTCTCATGGGTCCCGATTTGCAGTACATCCGGGAGGCGATAAGATGTACCAGGATATGAGGCGACAATACTGGTGGAGTGGGATGAAGAAGGACATCGCAGAGTTCGTGTCCAAGTGTTCTACCTGCCAGCTGGTGAAGGTGGACCATCAGAAACCGTCAGGATTGCTTCAGCCATTGGAAGTACCCGTGTGGAAGTGGGAGAGTATTTCCATGGATTTCATTACAGGGTTGCCTACATCACAGCGGGGCCACGATTCTATCCGGGTGATTTTAGACCGTTTGACCAAGGTGGCTC
Organism: Sambucus nigra; assembly: GCA_949130495.1. NCBI lineage: Eukaryota > Viridiplantae > Streptophyta > Magnoliopsida > Dipsacales > Adoxaceae > Sambucus > Sambucus nigra. Next base: position 144,371,959 of record OX422214.1, read on the forward strand.
ATTTTCTGCCGGTATGAACAGATTATACCACGGGTCAGTATGCTCAATTATTCATTGCGGAGATTGTCAGATTACACGGGGTGCCCCTGAATATTGTGTCAGATAGAGACAAGATCTTTGTGTCATATTTCTGGGAAAGTTTTCAGGAGGCTATGGGTACTGAGTTGAGGTTGAGTTCAGCTTACCACCCACAGACAGATGGACAGACAGAGTGTACTAATCAGATGTTAGAGGATATGCTACGCATGTGTGTTCTCAATTTTGGAGGAGGTTGGGAGCCACATCTTCCACTGGTAGAGTTTGCTTATAATAACTCTTATCAGTTTACGATTGGTATGGCTCCATTTGAGGCTTTGTATGGTAGGCCTTATCGTTCTCCAACTTGTTGGCTCGAGGTGGGGGACAACAAGTTGCTAGGACCAAAAGTGATTCAGGAGACCTCCGCGAGGATTGAGATAATCAGGAGTCGTATTCGGGTAGCCCAGGACAGGCAGAAGAGCTATGCCGATGCAAAGCGGTTCTTCCGAGATTTTAATGTGGGAGATCAAGTGTTATTGCGTGTATCTCCTATGAAGGGAGTGATGAGGTTCAGGAAGAAGGGGAAGTTGGCTCCAAGGTACGTGGGACCATTTCCCATCATTGAGAGGATTGGACCGGTTGCATACAGGTTGGTATTGCCAGAACATTTACATCGCATCCACGATGTATTTCACATCTCGTCGTTGAGATGATATCTTCGGGATGATATGGCCTATACTCACATTGCGATAGATGAGATAGACTTACAGTCTGATAGCTCTTACGAGGAGAGACCAGTGGCTATTCTAGACTATAGTGAGAGGAGATTGAGGTCGAAAATAGTTCCACTTGTCCGAGTCCAGTGGGAGCATCATAATGTGGAGGAATCCACTTGGGAGCGTGAGGCAGATATGCGCGAGAGATATCCAGAGTTGTTTTTACTAGGTATGCCTCATTTTCCGAATTTTGGGACGAAATTCCGTTATTAGGGGGGAAGTATGTAATACCCCGTATTTTTATGCTATGTTAATTTGGGGATTTATTAAATTTAATGTGAATGATTTATTTAATAAAAATCCAGAAATTAATTATGTTATAATTATTAATGTGACGAGAGTTAGTAATTATGGGAAATTGGTTGAATATTACTAATGAGCATAGTAATATATTATATTGGTTATATTGAATGTCATGAGTGAATTAAATGACGATTTCGGAAATTTAAGTCGGAACGTGCTCGTGTCACGTCGGGACTAATTTAATTAAATAAAAAGTGAAAATTTTATAATTTGTCCGTATGGTCGTTTTGAGTGCGCCAACGCGTCCGGTAGGGTCGAGATAGTCAGAAAAGTGTACCCGGGGGTGTAGTTTGGGTCTCGGGGCATTTTTAGGCCTAATTAGTACCCCGGAGGGCATTTTAGTCATTTTGCATAATTGGGTAATTAAACCCACGAATTTCAGCAACCTATATCAGACATTAGGTTAGTCTTTTAGGGTTAGAATATCCAGAAATCAAGTGACGGCCATTGGAGAAGAGAGGAGAGAGCTCCAAGGCCAAAAAGCCACCGGATTGCACCGCCACCACCACCACCGCGTAGATCGCGAGACAAGGAACGCAGCCATACCAAAATCAGCCGTGAATCTGCATACCAAAAATCCCAGGCAAGTATTTGACTTGCGTATTTTCGTTAATGCAATCTTCATATTAGTCTAGGATTGTTTAGAGATGGAAACTATGAAAGAAAACTCAATTTGTGTTAGGATAATGCATGTAGTTTTGATTATATGGAAATTCTGGAACCCTTGCCATGTAGAGGAATATAACCCACGAAATTTCGATGATATATTGGAAGGAATTTCTGGTAAAAACAGATTAGAACCTTGATTAAGGAAAACTCTGGGGTTCTTGATGATTAGATGGGATTTTGAGTTAATTATCCATGTTTAATGATAGTTATACACATGCTTTATGTTATAAACACCTGGTATAATGTTATAATGATGATAGATGGATTTTTGGGACGATTGGAATGGAAAACATAGTTTTGGATGAAGAAGTTTAGTGAAACCCGTAACCGCATTCTGCTGAATTTTTCCCAGACCTGCTTGATCGATCGATCGAGCCTAGAGCTTCGATCGATCGAAGGTTCGATCGATCGAGCCCCAAGCTTCGATCGATCGACCCCTCCTAGTAGACTCTTAATTCCCTCTTTAAATGAGTTAAATTCAAATTGTCGTGATATAATTCTTGGGCATTCTTGATAAAATTATTTGGGAGACATTGAGGACTAGTAGGGCATATGAATAAATGTTTGGACCTTTAATCTTCAACGAGAATGGTATTTATGGGACATTTACTTTAGGGTTGGCGAATTTATAAATTTAAAGGGTGAGGTGCGTAAGAGAGTTACATTGGAACCTAATAAAGACACTTACTGAATTTCAGATTTGTGAGGATATAGTCCACGAGTGTCAGGTAATGAGTGAGAAAACCCTTCGAGATAAGGTTAGGAACGAAACCTTATACGTATTTCTCTAAATGTGAAATTAATGATAAATAGTATAATTATGGGAAACGTGAAGAACCTAGGTTAATATGATAAAGTGGTATATTTATATGATTGTGTGTACATATATTATATACATGTGAAAAACATACCGCGCTACTTGTTATCCTTGAGGTTACCGCGTGGGGACAGTCTTATCTCGATGGGACCTTTATGGGGGATATTGACTTGTACCCTAGAAGATAGATATCCTTGGTACAGGCTATTGAATTGATAGTTCAGACGGTCCTAAGAGACGCGAGTATGTGCCATCCTCTTAGAGACTTGGAATCTATGCTTCGCCTCGATATTGTTTGTATATGTGTTAATACAATTCGAGAGTGATTCCAAATTTGTATTCTCCTTGATTTGAGTGGTATGGTGTTTGGATAGTGGAAGTATGCACGCACCATAGTTTTATTCGGGGTGGTGTTATATATATATATATATATATATATTATACGAGTAGTTAATATATATATGAGATTATGATATTTGAAACTGCCCACTGAGATTTGATAAGTAGGACATGGTTGTTGGCTCAAATTATAAATACTTGTTTTGAGAAAGTATAATATGTCACTGGAAACTTTATTGTTTTTATAAAGTTAAAAATAGAGAACTTTGGTTACAAATTGGAACATCTTTTTAAAGTGGAAATAGTGTATTGTAAATCTTACGAGTAATCTAAGATATGTTAAATCTTTTAGAAAGACTAGTGCGATAATTGATAAAACAAACCGTTGGGAAGATTAGTGCGATAGGTGTGCACATTAGAAGAGAGGTGAGTATTTCTCAAGAGAGTGATGCACTAATATGTTGTTGCATTGGCCTGTATCAATTTAAATACTTGCTAAACATATTTTAAATCAAACACACTTTCGGGCTCTGACCTGTTTCTTTTTCTCTCTCTCTTGTATATATATGCATATATTTCAGGTGCCCAGCCACAGGGGCGTCTTGCTTAGGATCCTTTGAGAGGAACGTGCTGCAGCTTAGGTGGGAGTTACAGGTCACTTGCGTAGACGGCTTCCTTTATTGACTCCACTTCTAGCATTCTCATTTATTGGGCATGTGTCGCCCTTTCCATCATTTCATTTGTTGTTGGGACATTTATATTTCAGTTATTTCCAGTATTGTTCTATGGGATTTATTCAGTATGGATTTGTGATTCTAGTTTCATATGTTGACATTAGATTGGCGAATGTATTATATTATTTGGTTTATCGTGGTGTGATTCTTAATTGTGGAAATGTTGTTTTTAAATAAATAAATCTTTTTCGTTAATTAAAATTTGGAATGTATGTATAAAAAATGGTTTTGACACTTAGCTTAATTAGTTAGGGTGTTAAATTGGAAAAATGTATTTTTTAGCGACAGTGATGCTGAGAATGAACCAACTGTTTACCTTGATTTAATTTAATAAAGGAGTGATCGCCCGGTATTTAATTAGGCGGGGTATCACAAATATAACAATTGTTATTAGAATAGTTTTTTCAATGCGCACCTTTAAACAGTTTTAAGAAATACGAAAATTGTCTTAAATGTTGTAAAATTAAAAAAAAAAAATAAGCTTCAAAATTTGGGGTGCAGCTCTCGCGAACCTTTAAAAAATAGAAAATATTGGATAAATGAGTATTTAAGGGACTATAGACGAGTTCAAAATAATCTATATGATAAGGGAATAATTTTTTTGTTATACATACCGCTGGCGCGGACCGCCTATACATATCGCTGGCATGGACCTTTTTTTCTAATATGTTGGTCCGCACCAGCGGTATGTATAGGTGGTCGGAGTACTTATACATACCACTGGTGCGACCCATTTTTTTTTCAAATAGAAAAAATTGTAAAATATTTTTTTTACTATTTAAAAAAATGATTCCCGCGAGCAGTATGTATAGATTGTCGAACGCCTATACGTACCGCTGACGCGGACCATTTTTTTAAAATAGCAAAAAAAATATTTTTTAGTTAAGTTTTTTTGTGTGGTATTTAAACATTTGAGGGGATCCATAAAAACTTATTTTACTAGTTTTAAAAAATGATCCGTGTCAACGATATGTATAAGTGCTCTTCCGAGTTTTTTTACTATTTATGTAGTATAATGTTTTTTAAATTATAGAAAATGCTACCTATTTTTTTGTTCTCAAATGGGTTATGAGTTTGTGGCTGATGAGGCTGATGGCATGGCAAAGCCATGTCATTAAGTTTGGGTTTTAAGTCTCAAATGTGGGTCGCTCTAATATTTTCCTTCAACTAAACCACTTATCCTCCCAACGTTCAAGTCTGAAAAGATCAAGTTGTTATAACATATACACATTTTGGTTCTTATAAAGCGTGTACTATAAACTAAAAAAGGCACCAAAAATTGAGCATACACATGATCTTTTTTGAGAAGCAAAATAAACCTACGTAGGATTATAGTAGACAAGCAGTCAATTAATTATTTCCGAACATCTTAATTTAAGAAATACTTAAAAAATTTTGAACTAATTAATTATTAGCCAAAATATTTTTTGAAAACAACTTGACTAGCTTATAAAGTTTTGAAGTTCTAAGATTAAGAAGTCATCCATATTTTTCAAAAATATACATTGAATCTCAAACAAAAAAAATCTGCCAAAAAAATGTTCATTTCAAAATATGGTTATTATCTTAGCAGGTTGCCCACCACAATTGTGTTGACTCAAGGATTCAATCATGTAAAAAATGAAGTGTTGAATAATAAATATTACGCGTAGAGGTTGTGAGTATGTACGTGAGAGAGGAGATAATCTTTTCGCGTGGATGAGGAATGCGCTGACAATTATGTTTTAGACGAGTCTTAGGATTACTCATGATTTTCATACGTCGGTCGCAACAAACTAACATTTTATGTCGCGATAGGTTATCGTAGTTGGCGCGTACCCACATACACAATCCAATGACCAATCATGATACGTCATGTCAGCCTGTCGCGGACGACATGAAATCACGACTCACGTTAGAATTATTATTTTGAGATTCTTATTTTTATTACCTCATGTTTCGTAGTTTTGAATAATGGATTTATGGCTAATTTTTTTAAAATTACACTTTGTTTTGTTGGGGTCTGAATTTTTTATCGTTTTGAGATTACGCATTTTGAGAATTTTTGTCGTGCCTTCAGGCACTGGCATTTCGCTAGTGTGTGTATATATATATTCCTAAAGAATGAAATGGTAATGATGCTTTTAGATGTTAAATGTATATTTTACTTAGAACCTAATGTACCTCGACGATCAACCTTGCCTAGTAGTAGTGTATCGGGGGGGTTCCTTGTTTGGATTTCGCTTTGCGAGACACCCCACGCACGAATAAGGGCATAGTGTTGTGACTGGGGAGAACTTAGCTCTTAGTACTTGGTAACTAGAGTTACATAAATATATATTAATAATGTTCTGAGGGTCTAATGTATCTTGACGATCAACCTTGCCTAGTAGTAGTGTATCGGGGGGGTTCCTTGTTTGGATTTCGCTTTGCGAGACACCCCACGAACGAATAAGGGCATAGTGTTATGACTGAGGAGAAGTTAACCGTTAGTACTTAGATTTACTAGAACAGGGTCTAATGTATCTCGACGATCAACCTTGCCTAGTAGTAGTGTATCGGTGGGGTTCCTTGTTTGGATTTCGCTTTGCGAGACACCCCATGCACGAATAAGGGCATAGTGTTGAGACTGGGGAGAATTTAGCCTTCTGTTCTCGATTTAACTTGAGCATCATCACTGATATTGCGCTAGGTTTCTTTTAGATTGAGAGGTAAGAAATATTATGTTAATTGCGAGAGAATTACGCACTTAACTGTCATGCATTTTTATTCACATGGGAATCATATTAAACCGGGCCCTGACTCGTCTATATTTCTTTGTTTCTGCATATACTCCTTGCCGTTACAGGTGATCTACCGCATGGACACCCTTATTTACATTTCCATTCCGGTTGTCATGGAGCTACAGCATATTGCGGATGTTGTAGGTTACTTGTTTAGACGCTTCTTTCCCTTGTACTCTAGTTGTGTTAAGTTATTTATTCGGACGTGTTTGTCCAAGTCTTGCACTCATTTACTATATTGTAAACATTGAAATGTATTGCTCGCTGTAACTATTATATGTGTCTATTCACCGACAGCTTATTCGGTGACTATTTATTATATTGTCATTCCTTATCCATTGATTTTTGATATCCACCGTTTTTGCACATGGGATTGTCTAAGTGTTTTCTTTTACTTTCCAATTTTCTTTTCATTGACAATCCGTTTTCTAAAATGATTGGTGGTTATCTCGTACTATTATTTTAATCGACAGTGATGCTAATAATGGACCATCTATGATTCCTGTGATTATTAGAGTATTGGGCTGGCCACCTATTATTTTAGTCGGCGGGTTGTCACATCTTTATAGGTATCGGACAAAGTATGCCTAGTACATGTATGTCATGCTCAAAAGTAGTAGGATAGGCTTTCATTTCGTATAGGCATGTCATGAAGACTTTTATGAAGTACATGAATTGGACCATACTTGTGTTATATGGATGTATATGTGGATACTAATTTCCCCTATGACATTATAAAATTGTGTATTATATATGAAAAAAAATTATAATTATTACATAAAATTCTATAATGACTAATAAGACATAAACATGGGAAACATATGGGACCGGTGGTAAATGCATGTGATACTTAGGGTTATTTTTTATTGGGTTAGTTTAAAAGAAACTAAAAGAACAGATAAGGATGCTTAATTATATTGTAGCACAATATTAATTATATTTTTATACTAATTATACTTGTTGTTAATGTATCCGATTAACATTTTTTAGGTCATAGGCCATAAGGGCAACCTCATCCATGATCCAGTCTTGATCTCCTCTTAGTTGTTGATCTTATAAGATGTAGGTATCGATCCTGCATAATCATGATCTATATTCATTTGATAATTTATATCAGTTTTTCTACTTGAGATAGTCTATACCTTCTATTAGAATTGATATTTATTAGCAAATAGTGATTGTATGCAGGGATTTTATTACTTTCTGTTGGTTTTAGGTATAAGGGTTTTGTATGGTTCACCACTTAATTCTGAGTTTCTTATTTATATATACGATTGTTTATTCACAGTCAAGCTTAGATTGATAGTAATTTACGATACTCTTTTAAATCTTATGGGATTTCACAATACTCACGCCCGCAAATAAGGAAGACAATATCAGAGTCTAATATCCATGTAAGTATAGTCCCCAACACATACAAGAAGATGGACTATTCTTAAGACCGCAAATAAAAATACTAAGTCTATACCTATTGCCTTTAGGGATCATTCTTGAATACTAAGTATCGTTATAGGGTCTCCCAACCCTATAACCCACAATATCAGCACATGGGAAACCACTACACCTTCACACCAAACGTACGAACTCCATACCCAATGTTGTACTAGAGGATCCTTATCTTTATCCTAAATTGTGAGATGACTATGTTTATCACTTTGATTTGGTGTAAATGTCATACATGACCCATTAATTCCCTCCTAGTACGTCCACTATAAGCACGCACACCAACTTGGTATGATTGCACATAAATGAAGTAAATAAGTGCGACTCTACGTAATAGATATAACAAACAAGTATCCTCTTACCATTATTAGCTAATACACACATTAATTATACCCAATTATATATATATAATGTTAGAACAAACTCCCAAGGTTGTCCAAATCTTGGTATCATCTCATACCTAACTCTTAAAAGGATTAACTAAATATAATCAATACCAATCTCAAAAGTTTATAAGTACATTCTAACCTATCAGGTGATCTACAAAGTCACTAGGTATTTCTTGATCTCATAAGTAAAATCCAAACTCGAACTTATACTGAAGTTCCTCAAACAATCATACAGAAATCCAATCTACTCTCAAGTTCCTAAAAGGTTTTATATTCTAGATTAATGTAATTGATTAATAAGAACTACTCTCCAAAGTTACGTACATCAATTAAACTAAAACCCAATATATTAGTTCTAAACAATCGCATATTATCCTCATATGATTTATATTAACCCTATAAAATAACTCCTTAAAAATATCCCACATAATAAACTTCCTACCTTGTTATGCGCATGAGCCTAATTCTTGCCATGAGCACGAGGCTACTTATGTCGTGCGTACGGACATCACACCTCGGATTTCTAAAACATACAGGTTTCTTTAATAATTAACAACAATATACAGACCCAAAATCCATAGTTTGCCATTAATGAACCAACCAAGGTTCCTAACACATCAAGAACAACCTATTTTGACATCTAAACCCTTTATATATAAAACGTAATCTCTTATGTTCATAAATTGACAATTTATCTCAGATTTGATAAAAGTATGGAATTAATAACAACTATGGTTCAGATTTACACTAATCTAAATAACTTATACAATTTCTCGTATAAAATTTAGGTTCTCATTGTTAAACTGCTCAAGACTATGAAAATAGCTAAGGATTAACATCAGCTCTTGGTCTTTACAAAAATTATAATTTAGATGATTAAAACCATATTTAAATAATTTTTAGTTAAGAAACCAATAAGTACTGCTACCACAAGACAAATCCTCTTCAATTCTTAAACGATATAAATGTTTCTTAGGCCATATGTTAGAATTCAAGCTTCAATGCCTAAATTTTCTTAATGACTGAGTGTTTTTTCCTGCTTAGCCTCCTCGGGTTTCTCCCAAGTTTTAATTGTGTTTTAGGTTAGACTATTTAACCTAAAAAGTAAGATCCCCACGAAACTGGGATTGGACGTCACTTAAGACCCAACCTAATAAATCCAAATAATATTTCAAATAGTCCAAATCTCTTCCCAAGTCATGTACAAACCCGATGGACATAATCCACACAATTTTGAGTTAAAAATGAACATTCCCAATGTCCCAAAGGTCAAACCAAAATGTACCAAATTAAATTAAATTAAGTATTTCATTAACTCAAATTATATGTCGGTACCAGTCGATTTTATTCAAATATAATTATTAACTAATTATGTGTGACTCAGTATTATAAGAAACTACTTCACAATATATCGAACCTGATATCGAGGAAATAATCCAAACAAGGAAACCCTCGACATCTAGTCCCTGAATATTCCATAGTCCCCCATAATACTAACTCACTTCCAACATTTAATTAATCGATTACTATTTATCGTAGTGTTAATTCACAAAGCACGAATACAATCATATATAAGAGTCACATACTAACATTCAACAAATATAATGAGTGACATACCATATGCCATATGCAAATATAATCAATTTATAAAATTGATTACTTATTACAAGTATATTGGGTATTACGTGAGATTTTTCAAGTGATTATATTGAGTAGACTTTCAAGTGAGTTGGTTTAGGGTACCAACTCACTCCCACCCAGTATAAGAATAATTGATTCCATGACTTGCTGGTAAGTATTATTATAGGGACATACAACAACAGGCGTGGGAGTGAGGTCACGAACTTTCATCCCCAGGCATCGAGAGTGTTCGAAGTGGACAAACATTTAGAGTAATCTAACACTAATGGAATAGTTTTTCTTAAGGACATCAACTGAGATATTGAGAGCATAACTATAGTCGAGAACCAAACTTGTGGATTTCGTCATCATAAAATTAGACGAGCCTTTTGGTTTTCAAAGTGCTGACTATGTGGATATCCTCCTCGGGTGATGTAGTTGGAGGAACTGTGGCATGCATGGGAAGTTTGATGAAAGAGTTTATGTGGATATGAAAGGACATTAATAACCTCGTAGTCTAATATCTGCTTGGGTTTTTTTTCAATCCCTCAAGGATTTTACATTCCACTATAGTTATTTATGGCATTGGTGCTTCTTAAACAACTAGATCCTTGATGTATCGTTCTAATTGGGTCATATGGTTCCCTAATGAGGGATAAAAGAGTAATCCTATCTCTTTATCAACCTTATGGGAACCAAAGACTTCATTGATTTCAATAAGGAGTTCTTCAAAGGTTATTACCCCATAAAAATATGTAGGAATATCGATTAACTTCATTCTTAGCCTCATTTTTTAGTTCATCAAAATTGTCGAATTCATCTGCTCATCATGTGGTTGCGCTACAATTGTTTAATGAAAAGTGCGTACATCAAACATCCTTGTTCTGGGATACGATCAAGTACCCACAGAGTTTCATTATAACAAGGAGATTGGGAGCATCACAAATCCATCCTTTCATGAGACTTTCTTCTATTAGGACTTATATTATGTTATCTAGATTGAATTCTTATGGAGACACAAACCATTCATGGGACTAATGGGCCCACTTACTAGTTTCCATGTAGATATTGATTATCTTTGCATATTGTTCTTCCTAAAGAGTTAATCGAGGTGGAAATTTCATCCCAAATTCTTTCATCTATTCTATGATGAATGGTAAGATCATTCTTTATGTATTAAATTTAATATGAAATACTATACAATATTTAGTCATCAAAGAAAGGACTCAATAATAAGAAGTTTTTTGATGTGATAGATTGGATGAACATGTTTGGAAGGGAGTTAGAGAATTTTCGGAAGGATTGGGTGAAATAGGGTTATTTATGAGCTTGATTTTGGTTAAAGCATTAAAATATTAGTCTTCATCAATCAGTATGGCATTCAAACCAGTTTTGTATGGAGGTAAAGGATTATGGGTAGTATTTGTCTTCGGTCTCACATAAGGGGAAATGATAACTTTGTCAATGAGCCCTTGTATAAAATTCTTGAGATGATTACATTAATCGGTGGATTGATCAATGGTTTGATGAAAATTTCAATGGGCATCATGCTTGAAGTATCAAGGAAGTGGTCCATGTAATAGGCGAGGGTCCAAAGGCTTGATGAGGTTACAGAAGACAAGGGATTGAAAAACTTTAGAGAGGGGAGCTAAAAGCTTAGTGTAATCTCTTGTGATAGTAGAAGGCTGGGATTTTAGTGCCTATAAAGTGACTGGATTAGAGGATATGTTATTGATGGCAACAACTGGATTCTTAAACTTTTGAGGCAGAAAAATTTCCAACCTAAAAACTTTGATTGATCATGGAATGGATAGTAAAAAAACAAAGAAGTAGACTTAAAACATAAACCTAGGGTGTTAAATAAAGATCTTAAATATCTTGTTGTGATTCGTACAAGGAGAAATATGATAAAAAAATATGATGATTTTACCAATTAAGGTCTAAAAAAACATTTTTATAATGCTCCTAGCATCTTGATTCTTCTAGTATATGACCCATCTAAAGTAATCCTTGTCCGGGGGAAACTCTTGGAGATGAACATTTGGTGAAATATGAGATAAATCACCTTATGTATCCTTGGGCTTCAAAAAGCTATGAATATTATTTTTCCTCTCTCCCTCAAATCTCAAACCCACCAGGTTCCCCCAATAAGATCTCATACTGGTTAGTGGGGAGAGGTGTTAATGTAATAGGGAAACATATAAAGTGGTTTGAACCTTAGTTAACGATCCTATCTCCACTATGAAAGGTGTTTCTAGGTATATTAGATTATAAATGATAGTTTTAAAATCCAAAGATCTCATGGGATTTAGCCAAGAGAGTCTGGTGTTTATGCGGTCTCTATCACTAGTCAAGTGGAATATAGGATTAAATGCAGATGAAAAATTAGAAGACGGCAACTTTGTCGCAGGTGACATCATCTAGATCTTCTCTATATTTTGATTATGTGTCTTTATAGAATACAAGCAATTAATCACCTCACATCTCTCCACATCATGTTTCCCCTTGTATGTCAACAAATTATCATGTTTAGCAAACCCGTTTATAAGTTTATATTGTAACTAGTGATAATTTTGTGTTTTTCTAGTGAAGATCTTGTTAAATATTAAAGCATCAAACCCAAAACCAATTGGAAATGGGTGGAGGGGTCGTAAGATCTTATATACTCTGGTACAATGCTCTAATTTTTCCATTTAAACTTTATATCTTAACACTCTCCTTGTGTGTGGCATTACTTGAGCCTAACACGTGTTGTTGGGCCATGAATAGACTTCTTTGATACCATGTTTATTATTGGAGCATCCAACCTAAAAAACATTTAGCAATGGGAGAAGGGCCCCAAGGATCTAACATACTATGATACAAGGATATAATTTTTTCATGTGGGACTTTATATCTCAACAAATCTTGTTAATTTTTCCTTATTCACAGATTGTTATCCTGTTACTTTTGATGAAGAATCTCGCGATGATGTCTGGTACATCAAGCAATGGATAATTAAATTCATTCCATTTAGAATAATGATACTTGGGATCTCACTTTTCTTCGTGAAGGAAATAAGTCCATCAATGTCAAATGGATTAATAATACAAAGTACAAACCTAATGTACCAACATTGTATATCAAATCCACTACATAAGAAAATATACTTATTATGTGTCCATACATAGATGCTATGATTATGATATTAACAAGAAACAATCCAAAATGTATGCTGATTTCAGAAAGTCTACAATGAATACCTTAGAGATTACAAATATAGGGCTTATATCCCATTTTTCTTAGACTTGAAGTTATACAGGGGGATAATGAAATTTTTATATCGCAAGAAAAAAATATGCAGAGAAATCTTGAATATTTTCAAGATAGATTCGTGAAATTTAATTAAGTCTCTTCTTGGAACGTGACTGCGTTTAAATAAAGAAAATAATGTTGAAACTGTTAGTCCTATTATTTTCGGAGTTTAGTCCGCGACTTGAGTTGTTTGACCTACACGAGGTGTGATATTGTCTTTAGAGTTGGTATTTATTGACTAACTTCTATTTATTGAGTCCCTACCCTTATTAAGATCCTAAAAGGACAAAGATTTTCAACATCTAAGGTTTGAGCTTGTTTAACTTCAAATTTACTTATTGTTGTTCATTCCTTTTTTACATGATAACCACAAAAAATCAGAAAAATAAATGTCATACGTATACTTTTCGGACATGTAACATATGAGCATATCAACTTTAATCAGTTCTATGTGAAATAAAATTATGAAGCCATTATTGCATTATGACGTTTCAGAGAATCATTCAATTCAGTTATATTTTTCCTACTCAATTTAATTGACATTTGGGTTAAAAGACTCCAGAAATTGAAAATGAATAATAAAATAAAGAGTAGCAAAAATAAAAAAAAAGTCACTAATATTTGTTTTAATATAAGAATCATAATATTCAATTGGGGTTTAGTATATTACATTTATGGCATGCTAAGTTCATAATATCTTTACTAATTTTTTATGTAAACATGCAAAAGAGTGTCGTAATTATTATTTTTGGATAGGACCCTACAATTCTTAGGACTTTCTAGGATCCAAGGGTTGCTAGTATGAAGAATCCCCCATATTCCAAAATACGGGTTTATAAAATAATTTAATTTGAGAATAATTTATTTTATTGACTCCCAGGAGACCCATGCCTATTTTTTAAATGTCGAGATCTTTGTAAGAGAAAATGGTCAATTGAATTTCTATATAAAAATGGTGAATGACCTACCAGGACATCTGAAATTAAAATTTAGTCCAAAAATCGCCATCCCTACTCCAAAAGTCTCTACATCATTCTAGATTTCTCTAGTCTACTCTAGTGTAATGTGGAATGTAGTGGATTATTGTACATAGTTGTAGAATAGTCTTATGTGGAGGTGGGAATGTTATGTAACACCCCGTATTTTTGGAGAATATGGAAATTAATTAAATTGGTGATTTAGAGATGATTTTAATTTAGAGAAATTATTTAATTCGGTGAGTTAGATTTAATTTATTTAGTTTAAGTTTAATTTCATGCATACCGTATTCTGAGGTGTAAATAAGAGGATTTTTTTATAAATTGACTCGGATGGTGATTTTGAGGTCAAGGTTGATTTCAAAAGGGTTGAAATAGTCAAAATAGTATACCGGGGCATATAGTTTGGGTCCCAGGGTGATTTTAGACAAACTCGATACGGTTTGAGGGTACTTCGATCATTTGGGAGTTTAGAGTAGAGGAACTCCGAAAATTTTAGCTTTATAACTTCGGGTTAACATAAACCTTAAGGAAGGGGGTCCATGGGAGAGGAAGATAAGGAGAGAACCAAGATTCCTACACCATTTTTTGCCCCGAACGCAACAAAATCGAGATCGGAGCGAGGGTAGAACAACCATAGCATCATTCAAATGAATTTCAGACCTGCTATCGAGAGGTAAGTATTTATATTTCAATTTATGTTAAGCACCTTATAATACCCATGTAGAATAGGGTTTGATTAACATGTTTTCAGAATTTTTAATTTGAATTTGGGTGGGTTTAATACGTAAATTGAAGTAGGAATGCATGTAGAGGTATTCCTTTATGTTTGTAACACGAAATCAATTAGTTTGGGATGATTTTCACTAGAAAGATCTAGGTTCTTCATTAATAAAGATGAAGAACATGAGATACCAAGGTTTTTGTGCATATTTTGTTTTATTCGAATTTTGGATTGAATTTGTAACGAATTAATGATAATTTTACTTTGAAAATCATCCTAATGCATGTGGAAATGGTTAGGAACAATTAGTTTCAAATTTTGTAAATAAATATGTAAGTTATGTGGGTGTTAATGGTGAAAAATGCACTTGCGTAATGGAGAAGATGAATATGCAGAGTGGCGAACATGATAGAGTGGCGAACATGATCGTTTCAGAGGCGAACTGGTTTGGGTCCCTAAAAAATTGTAAAATTTCCCTCTCTATCCTAGAAATCCTAAATTATTATCGGGAAAAACTTTTGGGACATTTTTAGAATATAATGGACGATTTATTATATACCAGTAGGCCTTGATAGGGTTATGGGTTTAAGTCTTAACGAGAGAATTAAGACGACGATTAAACAGAATTAACGATAATGTGATTAATTCGAGAGGATGAGGAGGTAATAATAGAAAAGCGTGAGAGAGATTGTTGTGTAGACCAGTAGGGTAAGGAAGACTTAGCTACTGAAAGAAAACAAAGGGGTGACTATCAGCCTTAGAGTAGAGAATGAAACTCCATTCAATGCGATAGTGATAATAATCGTAAACTGTAAGTACAGTGAGTACTTGAGTAAAATATACTATGTACGATGTTATGATATTTAGGTTGTGTGTATACCTACTGAATTTTTATAGGTGGAGTGAATAATTATTGTATATTTGAATGTATTGGCAAATTAGTATATGAAAAGAGTATTGGGGTCGAGGTAACATTTCGAACCAATATATGAAATAAATATTGGGGTCGAAGTGACATTCCGAACCAATATATGAAATAAATATTGGGGTCGAGGTGACATTCCGAACCAATATATGAAAGAATATTTGGAGTCGAGCTGACATTTCGAACCAATGTACGAAGTAAATATTGGTGTTAATTTCAAACCAATATATGAAATGAATAATTGGGGTCGAGGTAACATTTCGAAACGATATAGGAGACTAATATTAGGGTCGAGGTGACATTCTGATCCAACATATGTAAGGATATTTGGGGTCGAGGTAACATTTCAAACCAATAGTCCTTAATGTGTGATACGAGGAAATGATACCAGAGTATGCAATTATAGTATATATTGTGTGTGAAATATATACCATATGAATAATCTACTTGCGTGTGATAGTGGTGTGACTAGATAGTGCATATCTACAGCAGTGTTTTATTCTACCTATGGGTGATAGTAATGATACCATATGGTGTATATGTATAATAATGTTTAAGATACTTATGTGTGATAGTAGTCAGACCAGAAGGTGTATATCTATAATAATTTTTAATCTACTTATGTGTGATAGTAGTGAGACTAGAGGGTGTATATCTATAACAATGTTTAATATACTTATGTCTAATAGTAGGGATACTAGATTGTGTATATCTAAGAAAATGCTAAATCTACTAATGTGTAAGTAGTAGGAAAGATAGATAACGTATGTTTACAAAAATGGAATTTAAGTGGAGAAACTTAATGATTATGGGTGAACGATAGCATGTGCGAAATGTTAACTTGAATTAATAATATCATAAGGTTGATGTTAAATATTAGTTGTTCAGTAACATATTTTATGGGCGATACGGGTAGGTAAAAGAGAAACTTAGCTAATGAATTAATTATGATTAAGGGTATACTGTAGCGTACTATATGGGCGGTACGGGTGAGCCATATTTGTTGGTGATTAGTTAGATACTTGTGTCCTAGTTATATTAGGTAGCATGACTAGGTGGGAATACTAGGTGCGCACTATAGGGAGAGGTGAGAAACTCAAGGTAGTGTTCGCAACCTAACATGTGTATCTAATAACTGTTCATTTAAGGTTAAATTTAAATGCTTGCTATGTTTTCAAACTGGTTTTTACTTGGGCTCTGACTCGTAATTGCAAAATATTTTTAGGTGTCCAGCCACAGGGATGCCCAATTTGATAATCAGTTCTAGGGATGCGTAGTTGTAGCACATGTGGATGGCTGCAGGATTTGGACTTAGAGGCTTCGATTGATTCATTCCTGGAGTAGGATGCAGTTCTATTATTTCAGTTGGGCATGTCGCCCCTTCAATTGTTTATTTTATTCACTTTATCAAACTTTGTATTTGTTGACTCAGTTTGATTTCATTAGATGGTTAGTTAGATTTTATATTTGAGATCTAATAGTTCAGTCGGTACCATTTTACTTCAATTTTTTATCTAGTCTTTCGTTCAAATTATTTTACTGCACGGATGGTTTGGTTATTTGACTATTTCACTTCTTGTTATTATTAAATAAAAAGAATTTTTGGCATTAGACTTTTGAATACTAGGTGGTTATTTAAATTTAAAATGTTTTCGATAGTTATGCTAAGAATGATCCAGATGAGATTCATATTTTAATTGGATAAAGGACTGATCACTCAGTATTTAATTAGGAGGGGTGTCAGAGTTCTAGTATCTTTACCTGAAATGTTCCAAATTATTGGATTAGTGACACTTTTATAGATCGTAGATTCATTGTACATGTATTTTCCTATAAATAGGTTGGCACCTCATTTGGCCAAACCACCAAGAAAAGTTTAAATATACTCTCTTTAATATAATATGGGTATTCGCTCCAACTCCTAGTGTATATTATCCATCCATCTCTAGCCTCTGTGTTATAAAGTTTTAGATAGTTAGGATAACTTAATAACTCAAGTGGATAAAGAGTCCTATGTGACTCATGGTAGTTTAATTAAAGTTTAAAACCCCATGACACGAAGTTGGTATATTTTTTCCTTTATTAAGCTATAGTCTACCTCCATTTATTTCCTCCACGTATATATTTATATAATAAATAAATAATCAGGGGTTTTTGCATTCCCTAATTGATGACTCTAAATTCAATTTCAAGAATACTATTGAAGAACATAATTTTTTACATCTCAAGGAAAACAATTAACCGAATTATTATTGCACTCGCAATGAACGTGAAAATCACTTTACTTGTGTTGTTAGAATCGGATAAAGGTATGGATCACCAAGTTTGAGTGGTCGGATAACATATGAATAATCTATTTTCATCAATGCATGTGATATCTCTATAGCAAATTAAACCATTGCTAGAGTCGATAATTTGACCCGTGTTTGATAAGGACTCAAGAGATTTGTAAGGGACACCACAAGTAGAATTTTTATAATGAGGTTTTATTTCCACACTGGTCTTTTGAATGTGGGTGAAAATGGGTTGAATGACTATATCATAATCGCCCTTTGATTGCTTATTTATGGATTGTTTGTTGATGAAAAAAATCTTGAAAGGCAAACTGGTTAGAGTCCTTGAAAACGGATGAGAATTCGTATATGTTTTTTTTTTTATCGAAAACGACGAGAATATTTTAAGAAGTTCTCCATCAAATTCCATAACTGGTGGGTATAAGAAAAGAGGAATAAAATAATGGTCTTACAAAAATTATGAAGATGATTTGTATTTTTAACTTATTGAGACCTATTTATAAGATTCTATTTATATGATTAGGAATGGGATGGGCCATCACCAATAATCTACCTAAGTGTTATGAAGCCCTATTCAACTAGATAGTTTGTTCTCCAAAGAGAATTTCTTGAGAACTCTTACGAACTTATGAACTCCCCTACAAATCAAACTTGAAATAAGTCCACATAAGTTCTATTATAATACCTTGTATTTTCTATGCATTACTTAATTGTAAAAAAACTAATTATATGTGATTGTCGTGATATGTGATGTCATTGTTTATATGTATATGTGTTATATTATTTGTGATTGAAATTAGAAATAATATAAAAATATTCATTAATTAAGTATTAGAAACCTATTTAGTATTATGAGTGACTACGGAATGGTCACGAGTTTGTTATAAAGGGTTTTCTTATTTGGATTATCCCATCGGTGTTGGGTTTCAACGATCATGAATTAGTTTTCTATAATTCTAGGTCATTTTAAATTAAAAATAATTAAATAGTTGATATTTGGACTCGTAGTGATTAATTTAATAAATCCTGGAGTTAATTAATTAATTGGTTGTTGTCATATTTCAGGTTGGTAATTAGGATGCGTATAATGTCCATATTTAACTTAAAATAGTATATTTTAGGCCTATTGGGTTAATATATGGCTTGGGAAGCATTTTTTACCACTTGGAGGTATAATTCGGCTCAATTGGTTGAGTCCCATATGGGACTTAAGACTAATTTCGAAATTAAGTGACTTAAAGGGTAGTTAGGCTTTTAGTAATTCAAATTTTACATTTTTGAGAGAAACCGTAAGGTTAGAGAGAAGAGGCGCTAAGAGGAAAAGAGGAATTTGGGGATTTTGGTGATTGATTTCCCAATTAATCCATAAGGCAAGTTTTCATCATTTAAGAATTTAACTGGGATTGAGTTATAATAGTAGTAATTTATTAGATTCTAATATTTATCATTGAAATTTTAATTATAATCCTATTATAATTAATTTTCATAATTATACTAATTACATCCTTAATTCTTAACCTCATGTTCATGAACTAGTACTAATGGTTTTTCAATCCTTTAAATTTACTCATGAATCGACATATTTAGAACATAAAAATGTTAGATATGTAATCTAATGATATTAATCTATAATATCCCTAACTTTTAAATGATTCTTTTAAGAATTCGCATGTTAATTTGGGAAATTGGGATTTAGAATGAATCTATGGTTTCATAATTCAAGTTTGAGGTTACACTTTAATTCCTGTTCATAATAATGAAGACTTTTTAGATATAATTTTATATTGATTATATGTTGGTTGGATTGTTAAGGGGCATGGAAGAGCCCTAAATTTTTAAATTTCCTTCCGAATTAAAACTTAGGATGATGGTTCAACAAGAAAAGGTAAAATCCAAATTTTAAACTTCTTTTAAAATAAACTGAATTTTAATTTCTTTCAAAATTAAAATTAAATTAACATAAATAATTATTTGGAATTTTACTTAAACAAAAATTTAATTCCAATTCAAGCGAAATTTATGCCAAACAAACTTAAGCATATATTTAGTCCAATTAAGTGTCCCAACTTGAATTAAATTAAAATAAAATTACCAAAATATATTTTAGCACCAAATTAAAGTAAGATTACAAATTAAGATAAATTTTATCTTTTTAACCTAAGCATGCATTCTAAATGAGTTAAACAAGATAAAATAAACAATCTTACTATACGACGATGTACGAGGAAAACCCAGAATGGGAAAACCTCGGACAGCCCTGGACAAACAAATCCACTAGGTACAGTATGTTCACAAGGACTACGAGAAGAAGTCTTACAACACTCGACTCGACTCCTTCAAGCCCCGACACTTCCTTCTCTCTTCAACCTCTGCCTTGTAGATAACTCTGAAGTCCACAAGAATCTTGGAGTCCACCAATGGAGGCACAACCCACCGTCAACTACACATGGTGCCTTTCACCTTGTGAGAAATGCACAACAAACTTTTCTCCTTTGGGGTGGTAGAGAAGAACCCAAAAAAGCTTCTTTGTGGGTAGAGAAGAAACACCGGTGCCAAACACTCTCTAAGCAAAGATATATATATATATATATATATATATATATATATATATATATATATATATATATATATATATATATATATATATATATATATATATATATATATATATAACACAAACAAATATTGGGTGTAAAACTTGGTTTTGTTCTTAAGATAATCAATTTGATAAACAAACACCAAGGAGACTTTTTGTAAAAAGTATTTTTCTCTCAAACAACCTTTGGGAGTTCTGAAAAGTCTTACCAAAAAGTTGATTGTCGTACAGATAAATTTGTCAAAAAGTAGTGGGCAAAAGAAGCGGGAAAATGGATCGAAATTCTCAAAAACTGTTTCCACTGAAATCCCGTTCGAATGATTTCTTCAGGTTGTTCGAACAGGCTAAAATTTTCAATTCCCTTCGTAATTAAAACTTAGGCTGATGGTTCAACAAGAAAAGGTAAAATCCAAATTTTATGCTTCTTTTAATATAAACCGAATTTTAATTTCTTTCAAAATTAAAATTAACATAAACATAAACAATTATTTGCAATTTTACTTAAGAAAAAATTTAATTCCAATTCAAGTGAAATTTATGACAAGAAAAATTAAGCATACATTTAGTCCAACTAAGTGTCCCCACTTGTATTAAATTAAATTAAAATTACCCAAGTGTTTTTTTAGCACCAAATTAAAGTAATATTGAAAATTAATCCAAATTTTATCTTTTTAACCTAAGCATGTGTTCTAAATGAGTTAAACAAGATAAAATAAACAATCTCACTACACGGAAATGTATGAGGAAAATCCACAACGGGTAAATCTCGGATGACCCTGGCCTAACAAATCCACTAGGTATGGTATGTTTACAAAGACTGTGTCAAGAAGACTTTTAACACTCGACTCGACTCCTTCAAGCTCCGATGCTTCCTTTGCTCTTCAACCTTTGCCTTGTAGATAACTCCAGAGTCCACAGGAATCTTGGAGTCCACCAATGGAGGCACAACCCGCCATCAATTACACATGACGCCTTTCACCTTGTGAGAAATAGACATAAAACTTTTCTCCTTTTTGGGGTAGAGAAGAACCCAAACTGTCTTCTTTATGGGTAGAGAAGAAAAATCGGTGCCAAACACTCTCCACTCAAATATATATATATATATATATATATATATATATATATATATACACACACACACACACACTAGGGTATGCCCGTGCCTGAAGGCACACTGACAATTTTGAAAAGCATAAAGTCGTGTATAATATAAATAAGAAATGTTTTCCATGTTAGAAGTGTAAATTTTCAAAGTATAGAATCGGGTAAATTTAAGTAAAACATTTTTTTACAACACAAATGTATAAATGTTTTTTATGTTGGACCTCATATAAACATCAACTAAATGTTTCAATAAATAAATAAAATTTAGCCAAAGTTTCCTTTGTTTATAGTAATATCCATTGTGTTTAAAAAATTAAAAATACTCCTACATTACTAATACATGAATAATCAATTAAATCTATTCATGAAAAAACATAAACACATCAATAAATAAATAATACAGTTATCACGGGATGAATAAATAATACAGTGGTCGAGGGTGTAAACACCCTAATTTCCATGGGTGCTTATGTCACATTAAGAAACTAAAGTAAGAAAATATGAATTAAATGTTATATCAATAGAAGGAGAAAGAACATAAGAATATAAGTCAAAATCCCAACCATTCAAACCTCAAAATAATCAATTACCGAGAAATCAAGCAACGGGAATAATTTCACTATATAAGCAACAAATTGAAGTATTCGTATTAAGGTTTGGTTCTGAATCGTACATTACAACCAACCTAATTAGTAATCACACAACTAATTTTCATAACGCAAGTCATTGACCTTTTCTCCACATTAGGTGATGGTACAGAGAATCATCTCCTTTAGCTGTCCCACAAACCTCTACAACCAAAAGCACATACACCTTTTGTAAAACCTAAGAGAAAAATGAAAATGAAAAGGATTAAAGAATTCCCCAATATAATATTGTAATCAATTAGCACCAATACTATAAGGTTCACAGATGACCAAGACGTAATATAAATGCACATAACCAAAGACAATAGTGTTTTAATACACAACTAATGATCAATGTGAATTTTGTTGTATATAACATTTTGAAATACAATTACAATAAAACAAAGGCAGAACAATAAAAAATGTGAGCCTTTTAAAAAAAAAGATACGAATAGTATGCCCATGCCTGAAGGCATGACAAAAAATTTCAAAAAGCACGTAATCGCAAAACGGCACAAAGACATATCAACTACATTAGACCATGCACTTAAACTAATAAAGATAGTTATAGTCTAAAACAACGACCATAGCATATTTGGTTGTCACTATAATCAATAACAACCCAAATCCATGACAACAATATTCGTTTACGTTAAAATTCCAAAAAAAGGTAGTCAAAATAAATGTACAATATTTAAGTCGAAGATTATTTTACAACAAAAATTGTAAACAATTTAAAAAATTTGGGCAGAGTTTCCTTTATTTATAGGACTATCCACCCTGTTTAAAAAATTAAAATACTCAACAACAACAATACTAACAGTACTAATAGTCCATACTGGACCTCGTTTCAACCACATCATTGATTTAACAATAATCAAATATAAACCCCAAATATGCGTACATTATAAACCACTATTGATAAGTTCCGTCGAATCGAGTCGACCGGGTAATTTTTTGAGTCAAGAACCATAGTGTAATGAATTCAAAGTAGTAACCCCCTACAGATTTTGATCGAGTATACTTGATTGGAAAAATATCTACAAAACAAAATAGATACACTAAATTAAATCAATGCAAAACAATTTATAAATATTAGTGGTAATTCCAAAATAATGCGTGTTAAGAATGAGTGGTAAGAATGAGCTATCATGGTACCATTTTGAGGTGCAGTGTTCTTCCTTGGAGGTTTCTTCAAATACTGTACCTGTGTATATAACAAATCATATATTTAAGTGAAAAATAGTAAAGAAAATACAATGTACCTTTAAGATGTAAAATTAGAGAAAAAATTACATTAACCAAGGTAAACTATTTATTCTGATCTTGAATATGGACACAATATCGAATCAAGGTATCTCAAGTACATTAAAATGTTTTATCCCAAGTGTATGAAAGGTGCTTAAAAGTGAAAACTAACCATACTGCCAATGAACTAAACTCGTCAGAACTAACTAAACCTTGACCAAACATATCAACCTTTTTAATACAATGTAACAATATACTTTGAAACTAACTTATGAATATTCTAATTGCATAACATTAGAAATAGGCATATAGTAAATAAGCATCCACAGAGATAAGAATTATCACATTGTTTAATCGCATATTTGTAATCACTGTGTTATACCAATAATTCTAAAAACATTGCATAATCATGCATGTTGATTATATCAAGAGCTAGGATCTGAGGGGAAGGTATGTACCAAAGATATGCATCAATGTGTTCGGATCTAAGCGGAAGGTACATTGCCTCAATTATGGAAGAGAATTGGAGTATCCCATGAAGTTATAATACACATGATGTTAGAAGTTTAAACCTTACAAAAAACATTATATTAGGGCAACCCTGCCTATATACTCATTGGGGCAGCACTGCATATGTACTCCAGTCGGTGGTAGTCCACAAAGATGATAAAACCTCACCAACATATATCTTTTTTCTTAGAACACGCACGTGGACTACTATAAAATTACAAATTGATACAATTCAATAATGATAAAAATAGAATATAGGGATGTAGTGATATGATTGGTGGAATATTCACAAATCTGGATGCATTTGAACATAGGGAACACGCACGCACGTGCCCCTCTTAGCATAAATAATGTTGTATTGAATGGAGTTCGCTGTCGCATCAATTAACCACCTGTAAGCTTTAATCATATTGATCAACAGCTTAGAAAAATCATGAGAGGCTCTAGAAGTAGCTTTTTCTTAGATCTCTTAATGATCTGTGCAAGCAGCACAATCCCATAAGGTATTAGTTGTCAATACCTTTTTCTTCATAGCAGGTGGAAGTTCTAGGATTGTGTTGGTGTTGTTAAGCATTTTGGTGGATTTTATGGTGCTAAAAAAATTGATAACAGGTGAGTAAACATGGTGAAAATCTAAAACAAAAGTTTATAGCTATGTATAAGATACAACCCAATGAGGCCTATTAGTACTCTAAAATTTCCAAAAAAGACCTTCAACAAACATAATATGGAGTGTTAAAAAATAAGACCTAAACAAAGGTGTACCTTAGGTCGTTAATCCCCAAAGAGTTGGTGAGAATATAGCAAAGCAGGTGCAATAGACATAGCCGTAAGAATTACGTATAAGACATAGCTCTAAGAAATAGTTGGTACGATGTAATAGACATAACTATAAGAATTTGATATGAGTTGTCTGAAATTATACCAACTCATATGAGACGCAATTGAAATTAGAATTGGAAAAACAAATAATACGTCATGTTAGTAAGAAATAACATATCAAACTTAGATAGAAGAGATAGTTAAAATGAAAAGCATAAATTAAAAAGTAAAAAGAAAATAAACAGCTGCAGTCAAAAAGCATCCGCATCTCCATCACTTCTACCACCGCTTATCGAATTTCCATAATTCTCTAAGCTCCCATACTGCTTGTCCACAGCTGCAGTTGTTGCAACCACAGCAGCGGCTGTAGCGGTGGATGCAGTGGCTACAGGAAGCTCAAGGCTTGAATCAGTGGTGGTCCTTGTTGCTACCTCTGCTGCTGCAACATAAACATTTCTCACATATTTTACTTTAGGTAGAGGAGGCAGAAATTAGGCATGGCCTACATGTTTGCAAGCTATCATCCAACAAAAATAAAGAACAACCTACATGTTTGTTACCTAAATCATCTAGATCTCGAACAAATATAAAGGACTAACTGTTTATACATAATCTTTTCTTCTGGATATTTTTGCTCTCAGTCACACTTTAACATATTCTACAAATAGAAATAGGTTTACAACATGTAGAAAACATGTTTGTGCATATGTGAATATATGAATATTCACATATAGAAATAGGCTAGCAATATGTGAATATGTGACTTGTAGAATATGTGACTGAGAACGGAAATAGGCTAGCAACATGTAGAAAACCTGTTTGTACAAATATCAAAATAAATTGAATTAGATCTTTAATAAACTTACTAAGCAAGTCTCGGAGTCGTAAAAAATACAATACTAATGAAAATGAAATGAAGCAAAGTAAACAAAATGAAAAAAGGCACAACACACATACCCCATCTGAAATGTCTATGAACCGTACAAATTTAAGCAACAATAACACATACCTAAATTATAATTTTTTGTAAAAGTTACAAACCCCCAAATCTTTATATTACAACCAAATTCAAATTCAGCAAGTGTAAGATCAACATTGTCATTGCATGATATGAAATTACCAAGGGTTTTCGGAACCTCCCATTACGACCAAACAATAAGGATTGGCCATCTTTAAGAATACTCCCATTTCACATGAATTTTCAAACTGCAGAAGGGCATTGCTTCAAAAGTTTAAGAAATAGATATAAAGATATTCACCAAAAGTTAAAGTATTATGAAAAGTATAATGGAGATTTATTTTCAACATCACCATAAGTTCAAACTAAATATAATTTCAAACGGAACAATATTCACAATGAAAAAAAGGTCCACCTGAAAATTGTGTTTTTCTAAAACCCCGAGGTTTGTATCGTAGCAACACTTCCCATCCAGCGTTTTCGTTCAATAGTTGAACATAGTAGAATACTTTAACATATATGCTGCACAAATGCCGTACATGTATACATTCAAGTATCATTCTTCTTTCTTTGACATTTTGAGTAGCATTTTTCTCAGACTTGAGATTCTTCCAAATACCGTACCTGTATAAATAAGAAAGAATATATTTTAGTGAAAAAAATAGTAATGAAAATGAAATGTACATTGAACACGCAAAATTGGATAAAAACTCGCATCAACTGAAGTAAAGCATATGTGGATACAATGCCTAGCCAAAAACGGATTTAAAGTCACATTTTTAAACACTGAGATAACCACCAAGCATATCATGAGTGGATTGGTAGGGAGGGAGGGTTGTGTTTGGGGATAACATAAACAGTGGAGGTGGGACTAACCATCAATCATAGCGGCTATATAGCAGTTATTTAATACATGTTGCACACAAAAATTTTGCAAATGAAAGAAACCAACTTACCTTAGTAGAAGCATAAATAAAAAGACATAAGTCCAATAGATGCAGACCTGGAAAACTTGCAGACCTGTAGCTAGCGTTCTTGAGGCCATTGAGAGTTTAGGTGGGCAGGTAACAGGTACAATAGATGCAGACCTAGAAAACATCAAGAAATGGTGGGAATTGTTCAGAGCCGCTTGTGATCATGCAGAGGAGTTTTGGGAGTATGTGAAGCTGAGAATAGGATCCGAGTGCTTGTTGCCATCATGATAAGTTAAGTTTTGATGACCCTAAGGCTGCTAGTATATCTCTATCTCACCCTCTCTCTCATGGAATCCATGCACTTATAACAACAATGAAACATTGATCATAGAGCTTAAAATGATTCTATCTCTTGATCATGGAATGCATGCAGTTATAACAACAATGAAACATTGATCATAGAGCTTAAAATGATTATATCTCTTGGAGCTCAAAACATATTAGCTCTCTTACACAGTTGTTTGACACATGTTCTTAAATAATTCAAAGTTGATCATGAGCTCGATATTAACTCGTCTCTATAAAAGCAACATCATAATATATTAAATCGCTTGTGGTTGAGACCACTCAAGATTAGATAAAGGAAATAAATGAGTCAATATCAAACATCATTTGAAGATTCTTAACTTTCAAACCAAGCTCAAATAATTACTAATAGAAATACATGACACCTCTGTCGCTGATCGCCTTGCTCGTATCAAAGTTAAGTTAGTACACACGTGTGCGAATTTAAATTGAATCCACAAATCAAAATTTCACTGCTTAGATTTTCTGCAATACAAAAACAAACAAAATAAAAAAATCACAATTTAATCAAAATAAATTAGGTATACCGAAGAAACACTTTTAAACCAAGAATATACATTTATAAGTGCATGAGGAGTTTAAACCAACTGACAAACCAACATTGTAGTTGTGAGTTACCCACGTCAAAGGCCGTAAAGGTCGAGTTTCCATGACAATAACACAAAAGTTTATGGAAAAGCAGGGATTTCTATGACAGAGAAAACTCTTTAAAGGATTGTTGACACCAGCATTAGTATGCTGATGTAGACGAATAATAAGAAGACACGTGTCAATCTACGTGGCACAATAGCAATGAGGAAGATTGTTTCCCCGACTAACATACTCACTCCGAGGAACACCAACCCTCCGAGGAACTCTTATCCTCCTAGGAATTCCAATGCTCCGAGGAACTTTTGGACGACGAGCAACTAAGGTGGTTCGAGCTGCACCTCGACCACAGCATTAATTGCCAGATAATCAACAGTTCAACTATTCATTGAATGCTTATCATCTTGACGCGCACGTTTGAAGAACATTTAATGAATTACCCTTTCATATGTGTATCATTTAATGTAACACCCTTTCATGTACAGCCTAAGGGCTATAAATACCTTGTATCACCCTCATTCAAAGGGACCGGAATTTATTGATATCACTAGTAATCGAGAATTCCCAGACACTCAACAATAACATAACAGTGGACGTAGGCCATTCTTATAAGGCTAAACCACTTTAAAAATCTTTGTCTCATTTATTTATCTGTGATTAAATAATTAGAGTAATCTAGTTTTTTACATAACCAGGTTGGCGCCGTCTGTGGGAACGATTTGTTATTATCGTTTTTCACCAAAAATCATTCATCACCAATGGAGGATAACCCAGAATCTATCAATCAAAATGCTGGAAAAGCTGAAAATCCTCCAAATCCCTCTGCACCTCCAGATCTGGCCGGTATTATGACAAATCTGGCTCAAGGACAAACCTCCATGCAAGAGACGATACGGCAACTCATACAAACTCTTCATGGCGGAGCACCTGCACAATCAGGGCATCGAAGTGGTCAGAGGCAAACCTATTTACTTTCTTCGCGATCCAGGCGTACTGAATCATATCGTAATGAGGAAGCTGATGATTTCTCTTATCAACCTGGGCAAACTTCGTCAATATGGGTTACAGATACTGAACAACGTGTCACCCTTTCCCCAGAAAGGGCCAGCGCATTGGAAAGGTTAAGTAGGGCCTCTCCTTTCAGCCGATTAGGCCCTAGGAGGAATAGGAGTCCACCTAAGACCATGTCGAGGAGTTTTCGATAACCATCAGATCTAAGAGAAGGATCAGCACAGTCACGACCAGCTGCTCGTCAAGAAAGATCTCTAGAGGCTACTTCAGAATGATCAATTGCTCGAACCAATAGGCCCGAGGAAGGAAATGAAGCATGAAAAGGATCCCTTCAGCGGTTGGAGGATAGATTGGGAGAAATGGCTAAGGCGAATAATCCCCTATAACGAACTTTTGTTCAAGGGACACCTTTTGTCCAGGCCATTGTAAATTTTCCAACACCGTCAAAATTTAAAGCCCCTATGGTGACACCCAAATACGATGGAAAGACAGATCCTGTTCTTCACATAGAGCAATATCAAGCTGCTGCCGACATCTATGTTGTCCCCAACGAGATGAGATGTAGGGCATTCTCAGGAACTCTTACTGGATCTGCCCAGATATGGTACAACAATCTTCCTCGGGGTAAGATTTCAAATTTCTTTCAATTGGCCGAGTTGTTCATCGGCAATTTCTATTTTGGAGCAAAGACAGTAAAAAGAGTAGCACACTTGTTAAGTGTTAGACAAAAATCTGGTGAGAGCACTAGAGATTACATAACTCGTTTCAATAACGAGAAGCTGGAAGTCATAGATCATGAGGAAAAGACAGCAATCACCGCTTTGATGAGTGGGTTGTTGCCTAATAAGTTGTATTACACTTTGGCGAAAGATCCACCTAAAACTATGTCAGAGTTGATGGCAAAAGCGGCCAAAATCATGAATGCCGAGGAGGCAATGGCTGAAAAAAAGAATATGGATAATAACACCAAGGTGGAAGTAGACAAGTCTAAGAATAAAGAGCATAAGGGCAATGGCGGTGACAAGCGTTCCAGAAATAATAAGTCGTCATGGGAAGTCCTGAAGAAATTCGATAATTATACTCCCTTGAAAATGGGTATTAATCATGTCTTGGAAGAAATCAAGAATAACGAGGAGGTAAAGTGGCCGAAGAAACTGAGGTCAGACCCTGATGCGAGTAATAGGGATAAATATTACGAGTTCCACAAGGACCATGGCCATATGACTAAAAATTGCATAGCTCTTCAGAACGAGATTGAAACACTCATCCGAAGAGGAAATCTAGCAAAGTATGTTGATCGAGGAGGTGAAAGAAGAAATAATGATCGAAATAGAGAAAGATCTAGATCTCCTCGTCGAGCAGAGGAGAAAAAGAAGAGAGAACATGAAGAGGATGCCGAAGATGACCCCGATCTTCCCAAGAAACCAAGGCAGCCAGAACGAGAGGTATTTTCCATATGTTTTGGATCATTTGATTGTAATGTTATTACAGGAGGAGATGCAGGAGGAGGAGATCTTACTGCAGAAAGAAAAGCTTACCTCGGAGAGGCACAAGCTTGCTCGTACATTCAGCGAATAAATTTGGCTGGGGTGGATCGTCCAAGGAAAGTAAACAAAGAGAAGCTAGTGATTGGCTTTTCAAAAAACGACCTGGCAGGTGTTCTTTACCCTCACGACGATCCTTTGGTGATCAAAATGAGGATGAAAGAAGTAGTGATTTCAAGGGTGCTGGTAGACAATGGCAGTTCGGCAGACATCATGTACTATTCATGCTTTGACAATTTAAATTTAAAATTATCTTAATTGGAACCTTATCACAGACCTCTTCTGGGTTTTGCTGGCGAGAAAGTTTTTCCACTTGGGACGATCAAGTTGGATATATTCATTGGAACTTGTCCTGCTTATCGAACAGAGAGAATACGCTTCTTTGCAATTGATAAGAATGTGCAGTCAGCCTACAACATCATCATGGGAAGAGTTGGTTTGAAGAAGTTCGAAGCAGTTCCATCTATAGTACATCAATGCTTAAAATTCCCAACAAATTTTGGAGTAGGAGTTGTGAAAGGTGATCAGAAAGTAGCCCGGGAATGCTATTATTCATCTGCCGAGCAAGAGGAGCTTGAAGATTCAAGGAAAAAGACTACTACCTACCAGGTGGATGAAGGTACAGAAATTGAAACACTGGATCCTCGAAATGAATCCCAACTTGTAAAAGGACAGGTGGTGGAATCTACAGAAAATATTATTCTGGACGATGAGCATCCTGAACGAGTAACCCAAATAGGTTCAACGTTGGATGCTTCAATAAAACAGGAGTTGATAACTTTCTTGAGAAACAGGAAGAAAACTTTTGCTTGGAGTCATGAAGACATGCCAGGAATAGATCCAAACTTCTTATGTCATGAGCTCAATGTGAATAAGGAGATCAAGCCTGTAAAGCAGAGAAAAAGGGTATTTAGACCCGAGAAGAATCAAGCTATTCAAGAGGAGGTCGACAAGCTCCAGAAAGCCCAATTCATTGAAGATGTGAAGTATCCGGACTTGTTGGAAAATGTGGTGATGGTAAAGAAGAAAAATAATAAATGGAGAATGTGTGTTGATTTCACTGATCTCAACAAGACTTGCCCAACGGATCACTTCCCTTTGCCCAGAATTGACCAACTAGTGGATGCTACCTCGGGGCACGAGCTACTCAGTTTCATGGATGCTTACTCTGGATACAACCAGATCAAAATGAAACCTGAAGACAGGGAAAGTACTTCTTTTATTACCCCTAGGGGAACTTATTGCTATAATGTTATGCCTTTTGGTTTGAAAAATGCAGGAGCGACATACCAGCGGCTGATGAATAAGGTTTTCACCGAACAAATCAGTTGCAACATGGAAGTCTATGTCGACGATATGATGACAAAGAGCAAGAAAGCTGCTGATCATCTAGTTGACTTAGCTTAGACCTTTGATCAACTGGATAAATACCAAATGAAGCTCAACCCGACGAAGTGTACATTTGGAGTACGAGAAGGGATGTTCCTCGGATACATCGTCAAGCAGCGAGGCATTGAGTCGAATCCAAAAAAGATCAAAGCTCTTTTAGGGTTGCGATCTCCAACGACGAAGAAAGAGGGGCAGAGTCTTACAGGACGAGTTGCAGCGCTGAATAGATTTGTATCTCGAGCAACTGATAGGTGCCTTCCATTCTTCAAAACACTATGAAAAACTTTTGAGTGGAATGATGAATGTGAAAAAGCCTTTCAAGACTTGAAAAAATATCTGGGAACACCTCCACTATTGTCCAGGCCAGTAATGGGAGAAAAGTTATACTTATACCTGGCAGTATCAGAGAATGCAGTCAACTCAGCATTGATCAGAGTAGAAAACGGAGTCCAGAAGCCAATTTATTATACAAGTAAGGCTTTCCAAGGTACAGAGATCAGGTACCCAAAGCTAGAAAAATTGGCATTGGCATTAATTGAAGCAAGTAGAAGAATGAGGCCATATTTCCAGGCCCATACCATCATCGTGTATACCGAAATGCCGTTACGACAAGCCCTTCATAAACCAGAAAAATCAGGGAGACTGATGTATTGGGCAATGGAGCTCGGTGAATATGATATTGTGTATGAACCTAGAGTATCATTAAAAGGGCAGGACATAACAGATTTTATAGCAGAATTTACTTATCCTGATATCCCCGAGGAGCAAAAGTTACTCGCTGATCAACCTGTGGATGTTATAGGATCAACAAACACGAGCCCAGACTAACTTCGGTTGGTAAAAGGACGAGTGGATGTTAAAAAATCAATAGACATAATATCAGACCAACCCCGGTTGGTAAAATAACTTGTGGATGTAGAAGGATCATCAACTTCGAACTCAGACCAGCACCGGTTGGTAAAAGAGCGAGAAGAGATGGTCGACGAGGAGCAAAAAATATCAGGGGAGGATGAAAGGAAGCAACAAATATTTCACCGAGGAATTCTATCAGATAAGGAATTTAAAGACGGGTTATCTATATGGAGATTATATGTAGATGGCTCATCTTGCACAGCAGGTTGTGGGGCAGGAATTGTTTTGAACACCCCAGACGAGATTGACATGGAATATGCCTTGCGATTCCAATTCAAAGCCTCCAATAATGAGGCTGAGTATGAGGCCATGATAGCAGGTCTTAATTTAGCAAAGATTATGGAAGCACAACAAGTGATGGTATTTAGTGATTCTCAATTGATTGTGAATCAGATTATGGGAACATATGCAGTTAAAGGAGAATTAATGGTCAAGTATCACGCCAAGGTAATGGAGTTATTGGCAGAATTTGATGCGATTCAGTTAATCAGAATACCAAGAATGGAGAATGCACAAGCAGACACACTGGCCCGACTAGCATCAGCTACTCGTACCGAGCTGCGAAGAATGATACCAATTGAGGTATTAGGAAGTCGGTGCATAGATGAAAACCTGACGATCAATATCATCACCCTTGATTTAGGGCCATCTTGGATGGATCCCATCAGGGCATATGTTGAAGAGGGAGAATTACCGGAAGATAAGCTCGCTGCCAAGAAATTGAAGTATACAGCTGCTCGGTATGTACTAACTAATGGTATTTTGTATAGACGAGGAATTGTGGCAGGTTTGCAAAGATGTGTACATCCTTCCGAGGTGAAAGAATTAATTGAAGAAATCCATGAAGGGTCATGTGGAGCTCATGTAGCAGGTCAGACACTTTTGCAAAGGGTGATGACTCAAGGATACTACTGGCCAATGATGAGGGCTAATTGTATAGCCTATGCTAAGATATGTGACAAGTGCCAACGTTTTTCCTCCATCCGACGAACTCCACAAGCATTGTTGACACCCATAACTTCCCCTTGGCCATTTTCCATGTGGGGGATTGATTTGGTTGGACCATTGCCGACCACGCGAGGAAGATTCAAGTATCTCGTCGTCGTAGTGGACTATTTTACTAAGTGGGTAGAAGCTGAACCACTTATTGATATAACGTACGAGAAGGTATACCAGTTTGTTTGGAAGAATATAATCTGTCGATATGGTCTCCCTCATGCCTTCATCACAGACCATGGAACACAATTTGATAACGAGGAATTTGCTGCCTATTGTCATCAGTCGAACATTTTGAAGGTTCATTCAGCACCAGGCCATCCTCAAAGCAATGGATAGACTGAAGTGACGAACAAAACATTATTAAATGGTTTGAAGAAGAGGCTAATTGAGGCTAAAGATAATTGGAT
The DNA here is from genome assembly GCA_949130495.1 of Sambucus nigra. NCBI lineage: Eukaryota > Viridiplantae > Streptophyta > Magnoliopsida > Dipsacales > Adoxaceae > Sambucus > Sambucus nigra. The sequence continues at coordinate 144,406,037 of OX422214.1, forward strand.
TAATGAGCTACAGTCAGTACTGTGGGCTTACCGAACAACTCCCCGAGCAGCAACTGGAGAATCACCATATATGCTGGCGTTTGAAAGTGAGGCTGTAATACCTGCCGAGTTGGGTCTTCCAACACATAGAGTGCTGAATTTCAATTCCCCAGTTAGTGACTTGATGAGAAGACTGGATTTGGATATGCTCGAGGAGGTTAGAGAAGAAGCAGCCATTAGGAATGCTGCATATCAACAACGAATAGCTCTGTTATACAACAAGAGGGTGAAGAAATGCGATTTAAAAGAAGGAGATTATGTGCTAAAGAAGGTCATTCAGAAGCACAATAAATTGGAAGCAAACTGGCATGGACCTTACCGAGTTACAGAAATTGTTCGACCAAGAACTTACCTAATAGCAACTCTAGAAGGAGAGGAATTCAAGAATGCTTGGAATGCTGAACACCTTCGCAAGTATTATCAATGATGTAAAATGTACAGCAGTTCCATCAATATGAATAAAACGATGATGTTTCACAATTTTTCTCTCCTTTGTTTGAAAGTTTTTCGGGGAATACTGGTGTTGTACACTACGCATCTCAACAGCAAAAAGAAGACGATAGTTCAGACCCACGACCAACTACGGTTGGTAAAAGGGTGAAAACAAACTATACTCCTTTGGTTAGGAGACATACACTAGCGTGACCAACTCCGGTTGGTAAAATAACTAGTAGATAGTTCAGACCCACGACCAACTCCGGTTGGTAAAAGGGCGTGAACAAACTATACTCCTTTGGTTAGGATACGTACACTCGCGTGACCAACTTCGGTTGGTAAAAGAACGAGTGAACAAGATAGTTCGAGCGTGACCAACTCCGGTTGGTAAAAGAGCGAGAACACCATACTCCTTTGGTTAGGAGGCATACACTAGTGTGATCAACTCCGGTTGGTAAAATAACTAGTGGACAAGATAGTTCGAGCGTGACCAACTTCGGTTGGTAAAAGAGCGAGAACACCATACTCCTTTGGTTAGGAGGCATACACTAGCGTGATCAACTTCGGTTGGTAAAATAACTAGTGGGCATGATAGTTCAAACCCATGACCAACTCCGGTTGGTAAAAGGGCAAGAACAACATTCTTAAAAAGGCCAATTTCGGCTAGTTAAGAAACAAAATATGCCAACTTATGTTGGTCGAAAGGTAAAACTATTCCAGAAAATACAAAAAATTCCAAACTGAACCAAGTATGGTTGGTCGGAGGTCAAAACCCACTAACTGTAGTTGGTCGACGAAGATAAATTATCGACCTTGGTTGGTCGGACACATTTTATGAAAAAAATTACCAAGTATGGTTGATCGGGGATAAAAACCCACTAACTGTATTTGGTCGACGAGGAGAAAATATTTCAAATTGAACCAAGTATGGCTGGTCGGGGATAAAAACCCATCAACTGTAGTTGGTCGACAAACACAATTTGACAACCTTGGTTGGTTGGAAACATTTTATACTCATTACTTTATTATTAAGTGATTGAGCAACATTGATACTTGTAAACTTTTTTGGATGATGAACAGCACAATATTGTTATCCTTTTAACAGATACATATAATATAAAGTGTTTGATAAACACAAGACAATAGCAATACATATTTGCAAACAGAAAATGAAAATCTTTCATTAAAATTCAAAATAAATTACAGGTTACATATGTGTGCTAACTATTACGTTGAAAATCCTATTCTATTTGTTTTTTTCCCTCAGCCTTCAATACAGGTTCCTCGCCAGCAGGAGGATCATTTAATGTCTGAGGAGAATTGATAAAATTCAAGTCCTTCAACATTCTGACATTCATTACTGAAGGAGTATCCAAGAGATGCTCGGACGAGATACTTCAATTTGAGAATGAAGATTATAGTCACCAAGATATTTTGAAATTAAGATTCGAGGAATGGCACGAGCTGGGATCCATTCCATGTCCAATTTATAGGGTGGTACAGGCATGTCTAGTAGCCCAGGAGTATGATAATCCCACAGGTAGTGCCCCTGTTCGAGCTTCAGCACACCCAGGGCGTTCAACCATCCCTGTTTATAACCTTCATTATTGGCATTTTCAATACGAGCATCCAAGTGATAAAGGGACTCATTATAGCTTTCATTCTAGAATTCGCGAGGTTGTTTATGGAATTGGAAAGTTAATCTTTCTAATTTCTCATGAAGGTTCCTGGCAAAAACATCCTTATTATTCAAAGCTGACTTCGTCGCAGTAAGTTGATCTTCCAAAGTCAGGATTTTCTTGGACATTTCAGACAAAGCCCGATCTTTTGCGTTCAACTGGTACGCTTGAGTTTCCATTGTTGACAGAGTATGAGCTTCTTCAATACTACGAGGAGTTCTTGATCGACCCCGAGCAGCTGAAGTGCTTCGTTCTTCATTAACATCTTGGGCAGCTCCTCCTCGCCCACGAGAACCTCTTCCTCGTCCCCGAGCAGCAGGAGAAGTACCAGCCTTCTCAAGGTATCCAACTCTTGCCTTAATTTGGCATTATCTACTTCTAAGAATGAGAATCCTCCATCGGTGACCGGTACCACGGCAGTGGAAGATGAAGTTGCAGACTCATATTGTGCTAACTTTTTCTGCAAATTGTTGTTCTCTTGTTCCAGCAGCTCGGCGATCTGTCTGCAGGCCTCAACTTCACCTTTTAGGGTTCTCTCCCTGACATTGTACCCATCAATGATCTTTTTGTGGCCTGTCTCGAAAGAAAGCTATTGATATCTATTCTCATACTCCTCGTGCAACAGGGCAGTTGATTCATTGTGTTGATTTTGAAGATCTTCTAGGGTACAATGAAGCTCCTCGATCAATTTGTAGTATGCCACATTATTAGCCACAGCTCGGTCAAGTAAGTCTTTTAGGTACCGATAAGCCTCAACTGCCTGCTCTGAGTCATCATGGCCAAGGATGTCAGCAATTTCGGATACACTCAGGTCTGTGTGACCAGCTCGATAATATTCATGGCATTGCTGCATCAGCTTTGTATAATGGGCAGATATCAATTCCATTCTATCCATAAACTAATAAAGGAGAGAAGGCGAGAGTTAATAAAAAAAAGCAAACAGAGCATCAATAATGTAGAGGAACAAAAAGAGGAGATTTTATTAGATCATAAGGCAAAGTTACAAAGATTTGAGATACAAAGTACAAGTAAGAAGAAAAATAGAAAGATAGTACCGAACAACTTCACACCTTTTCCTTATCTCCCAAGACTTTCTCGGGAGGCTGGGACGAGGAGATTGGTTGCTCGGTGGGAACACTGATTTGATTGGTGGAAGCTGGGACTTGTTCTGGAGGAGTAGGCAAGGAAGAAATCTCCTCGGTGGCTGTCTGGTTAGGTGGTGGAACAAGGACTTGATCACCCACTGTCATTGAAGATTCTTCAGATGCAGTTTCGTCTTCATCTTCGTCTTCAATAACTGGAGGAGGACCAGGGAGATGTTGTTGAAATAGCTTGGAGTCCTCACTCACCTTCAATTCCTGCAAGGCAGCAACCCAACCATCATGGAAGAATTTCAAACTTCCATAATTCACCTGGGTCATCATTGCTGCTACCCCCTATCCCATCCTTTATCCCAACCAGTCCGAAAGGATTTCTTCACAGCTATTTTTCTCTTCATCTTCTCCTAGGAGAGCTTATCGGATAGAAGGTCCTCAGAGGCTTTCAGCTTGGCCTCCAACTCCTCCTTCTGACGATTTGCTTCGCGCAGAAGTGTCAGCTCTTCCTCAGCTGACTTCAGCTTATTTTCAAGCTCCCCGAAAGAAGTGAGCTTCTCGGAGTATTTCTTGTTCTCCCTCTCCAAGTCCTTCACCTTGTTTCCCAATTGCATTTTTTCTTCTTCAGATGCAGCCAATTTCTTCTCCCATAAATCTTTATCCTCGTCGTACTTCTGACGGGATTCCTTCAGAGATTGGGACAAACCCTGGAATGCATCCTCTACTCCAGACGAGGAGCTTGAAGCCTTGAGCGCTTCATCTTTCTTCACAATGGTGTTAAAACAACTCACCAGCTGAAAAAAGAATGTAGTGATGAGTTAGTGCCGAGATACATATATTGGTAGAAGGAAAAATTCAAGATAAAAAGAAACTTACTGAAGCAATGTGACGAGTAGCTAGGGATGTCAGCATATCCCTAGGCATGTTTTCCTCGATGCCTTGAACTTCAGGAATAATCCATGTTTTTACCGAGCTCATTGCAGAGCTCGGGGGAATGATGGTTGGAACACCAGCTCCACTAGTTTGGAGCTGGGGAATGGCTTCAGAAAAACTAACCGAGGAGGATTTCTTTAATCTCCTCAGTGGAACTTCAGTAGTTTCACGCAAAGAACCCTTGGTGGGGGAAATAGTGATCACTTCCACAGAAGTACTTTTCTTGCTCGGAGCCATTGGAGGCTTCTCGGCAGCTTTCTGAACAGCAACAGAAGGAACAACATCAATTTTCTTGGTCCCCTTTGGGACTTCAGCCTTGTTCCTCTTTCCATCCCCGGCAGAGGAAGTCTCCTCGAAGATAGCAGGAACTCTTCTCTTGCCCATCTTCTGACTTAGAGGAATATGGGATTCTGGTGAAGATTCATCGGAAGCTGGCAATGGGTCACTAATGCTGACCACGGGACGAGCAGTAAAGGATGATGTGTAGCTCCTGTACTGCAACAAATATGAAGCAGACCTGATGTGCTCGTCTGCAACCCTCTGATGCAAACTCTAGATATGTTTCAACTGCTTTATATTAACTTCTGACTCTTTTGGAGTTTTTCTCTTGCTGTCAACTACAAACAAGAACATATTGAAATATCAGTCATACATTTTATCAAATACCATGAAATCATAATTTCAAAAACAAAATAAGATGAAAACGACCTATCCCATTGCCATATGGGGGGCATCTGGGACCCTCATATACTGCATCTCCAACCAAAGGGGCATGTTGCCAATTTTTTATAACTACCCCGTGTTCAAAATAATCCCTGTTGGCATCAGGGAGGTTGACTACTAAGGCCCTATTCAAAAACCTAGTTTTTAAATAAAAAACGTTGTCTAAAACAGCCCATCTGTAGCAATACATAATCTCAGGAATTCCTATACAAGTTCCATGAGTTTGATTTAACCTATACACCCCATTAACTATTCTCCATGTGTTGGGGGCTATTTTTGCAGGGACAACGTCGAAGTACTGACAGAACTCTAAACATAACAGATTTGGTGGAAAAGAAAATCCACATTCAGCAATAAATAGGCTAGGGAACCAGTGTCCCTCAGCCAAATCAAAATAACTTGAAGGCTCAGAAAGAACCTCCAAAGTTACCCAAGAAGGAATAGAGAAGTCAGAGCGGAACTTCTCAAGAGATTCGATAATGTAAATCATGATGAATAAAAGAAGAAGGAAGAAGAGCTTACAGGGAAAAAGGAGATCTGTTAACAAACGAAGGAGGAAATGAACGCACAAGAGAGAGAAAAGCTTTAGAAAACTCGAAAGCATAAATTGAAAAGGTAGAAGACGATGGGATTGCCTCTGAAGTTTAAATACCTTGCCTTGGGAAACGGCGAAAGAAATGATTACAAAAAGGAAATATTACGCTATCGGCGGCTAAAAGGACAAAAAGGGCACGAAGATCGAAGCGCCTATAAAAATGCAAAAAGGCGGATTCTGCGAATTTGGAAGGAAATTTAAATACGAAGAAAAGGCTCCTAAAACCCAGGAAGGTCATTTAATATCGCCATATACCGAGAAAGAATGTTCCATACTCCTCAAAGTTAGAAATATGAAACATTGGGGGCTTCTGTTGACACCAAAATTAGTATGCTGATGTGGACGAATAATAAGAAGACACGTGTCAATCTACGTGGCATAATAGCAACGAGGAAGATTGTTTCCCCGACCAACATACTCACTCCGAGGAACACCAACCCTCCGAGGAACTCTTATCCTCCGAGGAATTCCAATGCTCCGAGGAACTTTTGGACGACGAGCAACTAAGGCGGTTCGAGCTGCACCTCGACCACAACATTATTTTCCAGATAATCAACAGTTCAACTATTCATTGAATGCTTATCATCTTGACGCGCACGTTTGAAGAACATTAAATGAATTAACCTTTCATATGTGTATCATTTAATGTAACACCCTTTCATGTATAGCCTAAGGGCTATAAATACCTTGTATCACCCTCATTCAAAGGGACCGGAATTTCTTGATATCACTAGTAATCGAGAATTCCCAGACACTCAGCAATAACATAACAGTGGACGTAGGCCATTCTTATAAGGCTGAACCACTTTAAAAATCTTTGTCTCATTTATTTATCTGTGATTAAATAATTAGAGTAATCTAGTTTTTTACATCAACAAGGATTAAAAAAATTAAGACACAAAATTATTTCTCCAATTTGCAAAAAGAAAAAAGAGATATTAAGAAAGAAGGGATTTCTAACACATATTCTATAATTTTTTTTGAAGAAAAAATAAATTTATTGATAGTATTAGAGAGAATAGCCCTCTTTAGGTGGCACAAAAAGAGTGGAATTAAGGAGGCATCCTATCCAGTAAACTTCTAGACATTGGAAAAATTGACGATTTTAATCTAATAGCTTTTTGAATATCTCTAAGAACATAAAGTAAACTTTAAAAAGAAGAGGATCTTCTATTAATAGAACAATACTTAAATAACTTGAGAGCAACATTATTCACTTCTTTGGATCAATGAATTCTCGAGTATTGAACATGTTGAAGAAGATCAACAATCTCTTTGATGATGTCTTTAATTCTCCATGGGATAATTTTTGGGAAAGGGGAAAGGATTGAGGAGATAATATTTTAGTCAATCTCAATATCAAATTGGATTTAGTTTTCCTGAGAACAATAAATAATTCCCTTATTGCTTGAACTTATTGAATCGAACCATGAGGCAACTAGTAAGTAGATGCCCAAAAAAAGTCTCCCATGTGATCTCTGATTATGATACCTGCTCCAAAACATGAGTGTGGACCTTCATTATCTGCACAATTAATCTTTAATCTCCCTCTTTTTGGAGGCTCCCAATGAAAAGAAGATAATCTTCTTGAAGTAGGCAGCCTAATTTTGATTCTAAAAGTATTCAGAATATCCCGACTTAAGTCTCTACAGCCACCTTTAAAATTGAAATTGTTGCCTAGCTCACAAATGTTGGAAATCACTTTATTAATAATGGAAGAAGGATTATAAAGCCTTGTTCCTACTAAGACATATCTCCCAAATAATGCTCAGAGGAATAATTTTTAATAACCAACTGGAGGAATATGAAGAACCTACTTGTATGCACCACTGAACCTGCTTGTATGCAGTACTGAATAATTGTATCAATTCATCATTAATCCTAGTTGAATTAGATTCAGTGAGATCCATACCTAACTTTTTTATCAGATAATTATAGACTTCATCACAGCTATCGATGATAGTAGTCATACATAATTGCATAAGATGTGAATGAAATTTATCTAAAAAATCTAAACCATAATAAAGTGAGGAATTAGGGAGTGCAGTTACCGATGACAATAGTCATACATCAAAATGACCTAAATAGTGGTAAAAATTAATGACATGATATGCACCGACACGTATATGCACCGAATTGGCGTGCATCACCGAGTAGAATACTCCGCATCAACTAAAAATTGAGGATTTATTTTTGTTTTGTTTTTGAATGAAGTACCTATTTCATAGTCATTGTCAATGTTAAAACATAATTGACAAATAATGTGTAAGCGGTCAACTCGCAGCACCAATTCATTATTCAATACCTTAGTGTGTTGTGTAGGCATCAAAATCTTGCTGCTCTCATTGGTTATTTAGTTCACTTCAATAGGTAACAGTTTACACTTCCAAATTCCACTGCGCTTCTCTCATGGGAATCAACTGCTTGTAAACATAATAACATGATATCACAAATCCTAAATTAAACGCTAGAGAACTATTAAATCGCATCCTCCTTCCTCCACCACCATGCCTTAACCATGTAAATTGGAATCCAACTAAAAAATTTAGAATTTTTCAGAATTATTATATAAATTCTGCTAAAATTAGGCAATCAGTGAAAGCAAGTCCAATGAATTTAAAAAGCTTCGGTAATAAAATTCAAAATTTCTTAGTATTTACCTTTTTAGTTATTAAAACCCATGTGAAAGAATCACATTTGAAACCCATCTGAAAGAATCAAAAAACAAATAACGATTTAGAGCACTGGTCAATGGAAAATAGGAGAGGGGAAGTGAGAAATCAAGAGAGGGAGGAAATCGTAGATCTGATTCATATAAAACCAAAGATAATGCCCACATCAGCTCAAAGGAGATTATTTTCGGAACCGTAGATCTGATTCGTATACAACCAAAGATTTGATTCAGACTCCACCCTTGTAAACCAATACCCAGTTTAAACAGAGTAATATTAACATTCAAAGCATAATACATAGTTAAAAAAACAACACATTTATAACTTAGATAATACCCAACCATCATTTATTAACAACTATCATAAAAATAATCTTGGAAAAACATGTTAAAAAATTCGTAAATTCCCTCGATGGTCTTTCACAAAGACAAACTGAAAAGGAAGAAAATGGAATGAAATGAGAAAGGGTGAAAAACCATTACCCATTTTCGGTGATATGTCTCACATGTACATGTCTTTTTCGCCTATAAAATCATCTTCCAGTGAAGATTCACTTGTAAAAAATCAATATAAGCAAATATATACCTATTTTACATCTGTAAAATCCATATAAATAGCTATATACTCCACTTTACACCTGTAAAAATAAATATAAGCAAATGTATACCTATTTTACATTTGTAAAATCCATATAAACATGTATATACTCCCTTTTAAGGAGTGGCAGTGTGGGAGGGGAGCGGCGGCATATACGTTTAAGAAAGAGAGATTACCATGGGAGGGGTACACGGGTGGAAAAGCTGGGAGAGAGGATATTAGGGGATGGTGGAAAGGGAAGGGAAGAGAGAGATCGGGGAGTGAGGCGAGTCAATGAGGGTTTGTGGTGAGAGTGTATTGGAGGTGTGTTTACAAAGAAACCCTCCATCTGAATTTCGAAGAAAGTGGGAAAATAAATTAGAGTGTGTGAAAAGAGGGGGAATCCAAATTTGTAAGGAGTAAAATAGGTAGCACAGAAAAACTCATAAAGATGACATCATCTTTTAATCTTATGACATACATAAGTTTTATACTTTATTATATATATATATATATATATATATGTATATATATATATATATATGTATATATATATATATATGTGTGTGTGTGTGTGGGGACTTGGATTTAAACATAAATAAATATTGGGTGTAAAACATTGTTTTGTTCTTAAGATTATCAAATTGATAAACAAACACCAAGGAGACTTTTTGTAAAAAGTATTCTGCTCTAAAAGAGCCTTTGGAAGTTCTGAAAACTCTTACCAAAAATTTGATTCCCATACTAGATAAATCTGTCAGAAAGTAGTGGGGAAAAGAAGTGGGAAAATGGATCAAAACTGTTCCCGCTAAAATCTCGTTCGAATGACTTCTTGAGGTCGTTCGAACGAGATTTCAGAAAATAAATAGGCCAAAACTAGTTGGAAATATCTCGTTCGAACGAAGATGTTAAAACGACATTTCGAATGAAAAACATAGAATATTGATTTCAAGTTGCTTGAAACTCGTTCGATTTCTCGTTCGAACGACAATTCGAACGAAAATGTAGAAAATCCAATATTTTCATTTAAGGCCCAAAAACTATAATATAAAATATAAAAAGATTTCATGAAAACAAAAGATCATAAAATGTATTTTATGAAATACACCCAATGAAATTTCAAAGCTCATATATATATATATATATATATATATATATATATATATATATATATATATATATGTGTGTGTGTGGGTACCTAGAATTAATACCATGGGCCTAGACGAGTAGCCCAGTTCTGGCGGCCCAAAGTCTAGGCCCCCCACCTCTTATTTTGATTCAGTCTCTTCCCACGTTCCCCTGAAGGGAAGTTATAGGAAGGATGGAAGACGTGGGGGAACCCATCACCCCCACTCACCTAAATGTACATGTATATATTAAACCCTAGATCCGGGGCAAAAGGACATGTTGTATTCTCTGTAACCACTCTCCCGAGTATATAGAAATAATATCGACTGCACCACCGTGGACGTAGGCATATCTTTGCTGAACCACATACATCTTTTGTTGTGTGATTGTCATTTTTCATTCCTTGTTCTTCCTTGGTAATTGCCTCTCTTGTATTTATTTGTGTTGCATAATAATTGTTACCATAATTGGCGCCGTCTGTGGGAAGCGTTCATCTTTCCCTGAGAAGAGCCCACACCAAGAAAGGAGTTTAAAATGTCTGGTCACAACAGCAATGCCCCTCAGGCAGGGGATATTCAAGAACCACCCGCTCCTCCCAGGATTAGGTCTGAAGTTCGACGTTCAGATCAGAGGGCTCGCTTGGAAAATCCATCCTCAGAAGAAATCCAGGGACCAACGAGGTCCACACAGATATCCAGATTGATTGATGCGTACGAGGCAAGGCTCCACCAACAAAGGGAGTCTTATCGCAAGTACGAGGCTGAGAATGCTCGCCTGAAAAGAAAACTTGAAAGACTGGAGAGGGAGCTTTGTCCTGATAATAGGAGATGTCCATACTGCACTCCTAGCCCTCAGGAGAGCAAGTCTCACAACCGAGGAAGGAGCCCTAGGCGAGGATCTCGAAAGGTCGAGGGAGACGAATCAGACGACGACCTCCGCGAGCAGCTGCAAAGAGCTCGACGTTACTGTGACACCCCGCCTAATTAAATACCGGGCGATCACTCCTTTATTAAATTAAATCAAAGTAAACAGTTGGTTCATTCTCAGCATCACTGTCGATAAAAATAATTTTTTCCAATTTAACACCCTAAATAATTAAGCTAAGTGTCAAAACCATTTTTCATACAAACTTCCAAATTTTAATTAAAGAAAAGATTTATTAATTCAAAACAACATTTCTACACTATAGAATCACACCACGATGAACTAAAATAAAACCATACATTCACCAATCGAATGTCAACAATATAAAACTAAAAATCATAAACCATCCTGCATAAATCCCGTAAAACAATACTGGAATAACTGAAATATAAAATCCCAACAAAAAATGAAATGCTGAAAGGGGCGACACGTGCCCAATAAATGAGAGTAATGAGAGTGGAGTCAATAACAGAAGCCGTCTACTCAAGTGACCTGCAACTTCCACCTAAGCTGCAGCTCGTTCTTCTCAAAGGATCCTAAGCAAGACGCCCCTGTGGCTGGGCACCTGAAAATATACATATATATACACCAGGGAGAGAGAGAGAGAAAGAAACGGGTCAGGGCCCGAAAGTGTGTTTGATTTTAAAAATACGTTAAGCAAGTATTTAAAATGATACAGGCCAATGCAACATCATATTAGTTCGTCTCTCTCTTGAGAAATACTCACCTCTCTTCTAATGTGCACTCCTATCGCACTAACCTACCCAACGATTCGTTTATCTTAGCTTAAGCATATATTTTCAAAACCAAACGATGACAATGTTTTAAAAAGGTTACTTTCAATATGTAGCACTCCTCTCATTTTAGCTTCATTAAATATAAGCTTCCCAGTGTTTTCTCATACTTTCGCAAAACAAGTATTTAATAATCTGAGTCAACAACCATGTTCTACTTATCAAATCACAGTAGAAAGTTTAAAGTTTATAACCTCATATATATATTAACTTATTCGGATAGTATATATATATATAACAGCACCCCAACTAAACTATGGTGCGGGCATACTCTGCTATCCAATCCCCGTATCGCTCACACAAAGGGAAATACAAGTTCGGAATCACTCTCGAACTGTATTAACATATATAAAACAACGTTGAGGCGAAGCATAGATTCCAAGTCCAAGAGGTCAGTACATACCCACACGTATCTTAGGACCGTCCGACTATCAATCTGATAGCCCGTACCTAGGATCTCTATCTTCTAGGGTACGAATCAATATCCCCCATAAAGCAACACAGGATAAGATCGTCCCAGCGCGGTAACCTCAGGGATAGCAAGTAGCGCGGGTAAGTTTTTCACATGTATATAATATATGTACACACAATCATATAAATATACCAATTTCATTATGTTAATATAGGTCACTCTCCTTACCCATAATTACAACATTTATCTTTAATTTCTCATTATTATGATTACGTATAAGGTTTTGTCTCTAACCTTAACTCGAAGAGTTTTCTCACTCATTACCTAATACTCATGGGTCATATCCTTACCAATCTAAAATTCAGTAAGTGACTTTATTTGATTCCAACGTAACTCTCTTACGCACCTCACCCTTAAGTTTCATAAATTCAACCTAAAGTAAATATCCCATAATTACCCTTCTCGTTGAAGATTAAAGGTTCTAACATTTATCCCTATACCCTACTGGTCCTCAATATCTCCCAAATCCTTTTATTTATAATGCCCAAGAAATATTCCACGGTAAATTAATTCAACTAATTAAACAAGGGGAAAAAGAGTGTGCCAGGAGGGGTCGATCGATCGACGTCTGGGGCTCGATCGATCGAACCTTCGATCGATCGATGCTCTAGGTTCGATCGATCGATCAAACAGGTATTTCGATTTCTGCAGAAGGGCAGTTACGGGTTTGACTAATATTCTTCATTCAAATCCATAATTTCCAACACTAATCGTCCCAAAACTCATACTACAATCATGGTAATATATTTCCAGATGTTTCTAACGTTAAGCATGCATATAACCATCATTAAACATGATTAAACAACCTAAAATCTCATTTAATCATCAAGAACCCTAAGTTCTCTTAACTTCTATTCTAATCAGTTTTTCTCCAGAATTTCCTTCTACATAATCATCAAAATTCGTGGGTTAATCATCTACATCATATAAGACTTCCAGAATATGGTTTTAATCTTTTCTACATGCAAATTCCTATCAAAAAGTGGGGTTTTCTTCCATAGATTATACTCCTAATCATTCCTAACTAATATGAATATTGCACCAACAAAAATACGCAAGTTAAACACTTGCCTGGGATTTCAGAGGTCTGGTTTCCTGCTGATATTGGTGTGGTTGCATTCTCCTCCTTGCGATCTACGCGTTGGTGGTGACGGCGGTGAAATCGGTGGTGTTTTGGGCCTTGAATCACCTTGAGAGCTCTCTCCTCTCTTCTCCAATGGCCGTTCTAGGGTTCTGAATGTTCTAACCCTAAAAGGCTGACTTAAAAGGCTGCTAAGGATGGCTGAAATTCGTGGGTTTAATTACCCTATTTTGTAAAATGACCAAAATGCCCTCCCGGGTCACTAATTAAGCCTAAAAACATCTTGAGACCCAAACTAAACCCCCGGGTACACTTTTCTGACTATCTCGACCTTTCCGAACGCGTTGGCGCACTCAAAATGACCATACGGACAACTTATAAAATATTCACTTTTTAATTAACATAATTAGTCCCGACGTGGCACGGGCACGTCCCGACTTAAATTTCCGAAATAGTCATTTAATTCACTTATGACATTCAATATAACCAATATAATATATTACTATGCTCATTAGTAATATTCAACAAGTTTCCCATAATTACTAACTCTAGTCACGTTAATAATTATAACATAATTAATTTTCGGATTTTTATTAAATAAATCATCACATTAAATTTAATAAATCCCCAAATTAAATATAGCATAAAAATACGGGGTATTACAGTTACCAGAGCCCTGCTCGCAGCAACGAGAACGTACGAGATCTGGTCTGCAGGGAAATGGACCAACATCCTGCCCACCACGGTACCAGATCAACCAGAGAACTCGCAAGGCGAGCTCTCAAAACCCAGATGAAGTCACCCTTCACGAGGGAAATCGAAGAGGAAGAAGCCCCTAAGAAATTTGCCATTCCAAGGTTCAAGATTTATGATGGTAAGACTGGTCCCATCGATCACGTCAGGCAATATCGACAGGCCATGACCCTCTGGAATCACAGAGATGCACTGATGTGCCATATTTTCCCCTCGAGCTTGCATGATGTGGCGCAGAAATGGTTCGAAGACTCCCCCACCGATCCATCAGAAGTTTTAAATCCCTGGACGAACTCTTTACGGCCCGCTTCATTACTAGTATCTCGCATCCTAAAAGGATGGATGCTTTGTTGACAATGAAGAAGACGCCTTAGGAGACCCTCCGAGACTACACGAAAAGGTACTGGGAGTTGTTCAATGAGGTCGAGGACTGCTCGAAGCAAGTGGCGGTGGCCTCTTTCAAAATTGGGCTACCCAGTTCTTTCCTTCTCTATCAGTCCCTGACGAAGAAGGAAGCCATAACCATTGATGACCTAATGGCTCGCATCGAGAAGTATGCCAAGGTGGAAGACGTCACCCGCCTCAGTACAGGAGAAAACGGTCGAGCTAAACTCACTACTAAGGGAAGTGACAAAGTTGAGAACCAGAAAAAAGGAGGAAAGAACGGGGGGCAAAAATGGCTCTAAGAACGGAGGAAACAATGATGCGTCGAAAGCATTCCAGGCGTTCAACACCGTCTTCAAAGAACCAATTTACAAAATTCTCGCGAAAATCAAAGACGAGCCATTCATCAAATGGCCCAGAAAAATGGGAGGAGATCCCTCAAAGAGGAACAATGCACTGAGATGTGCTTTTCACAAAGAGGGAGGACACAAGACTGAACATTGAAAAGCTCTAAAGTCTCACCTCGAGGAACTGGCCCAGTCCGGGCATTTGAACCAATTTGTAGAGAAAAAGGCGAAGAAGGTAGCTGCCAATAGAGAAGCAAGACCTAACAACGTGCTCGAAGATGATGCCGAACATGAGTTCGTGATAATTTATGGGGCATCTGATGCCAAGTAGATCCAAGGAAATTTAGCTCGAATGGAGATGAAGAAGCTTACAGCAGTAATGCAGGCTTTTTTGATCGATCCAGCAAAATCATAATCAAGAAAGCATCGATGAGCAGATGACGTTAATTACAACAAGCATATTATTTTCACAGATGAAGATCTGATAGGAGTAAGAACCCCACACCATGACGCTCTGATTATTACCCTCGGGATAGCTAACTTTGACGTCGATAAGCTGGTCATCGACCAAGGAAGCTCGTCCGAAGTAATGTACCTCGACCTATTCAAGAAATTAAAGTTAAGCATCGCCGACCTACAAGAAGCTAATGTACCTTTGGTTGGCTTCACTGGAAAAATGACTATGCCCCTGGGAAAGATTGTACTACCAGTACGTGCTAGAAACGTCTCCAAGATGATTGAGTTTTTGGTAGTTGACATCGACTCACTATACCAGGCCATCCTTGGCAAGGGATGGCTTCATGCGATGAAGGCAGTTTCCTCAACCTACCATCAGAAACTCAAGTACGTAACCAAAGATGGAGTAGTGGAAAGCCACTGTGATCAGGCAATGGCGAGAAGCTGCTTCATAGCAGCCATCTGTCCAAAACCAGAGAAGAAGTCCGAGCAGCCCAGCGAGAAAATTAAAGAAGGCCTGACACCTTCTAAATAGCAATTAAAGTATGGGAGACCTGGAGTAGAGGAGACCAGGCTCCTCCCCTCTGAGCGGGTTGTCGAGAACCTGGAAGAAGTTATGGCTGGAGGTGGTGACAGTAACACAGTCTTCTTAATTGGAGCATCTCTCACCGACCAAGAACAGAAGGAGTTGACAACCTTGCTGAGGCGCAATGTAGATGTTTTCGCATGGGAACCATACAACATGCCTGGAGGCGCAACATGCTGAGTCGATCCTAGTATGGTCTGTCATCAGCTACACGTCGAACCCATATTCAAGGCAATCACGCAGAAGGCATGACGAACTGCACTCGAGAAGGCTAAAGCGGTTGAAAAAGAAGTGAAAAAACTGCTGGATGCAGGATCCATACGAGAGGTACGATTCCCCAAATGGTTATCCAACCCAGTAGTAGTTTCGAAGAGCAATGGGAAGTGGAGAGTTTGCATCGACTTTAGTGACCTCAACAAAGCATGCCCTAAAGATAGTTTCCCCCTCTCGAAGATAGACCAACTAGTAGACTCCACCGCAGCTCATGAGAGAATGAGTTTCCTGGACACATGCTCAGGGTATCACCAGATCCCCCTATATACCCCTGACTAGGACAAAACGACCTTCATCATAACAATTGGGTTATACTGCTACAAGGTTATTCCCTTAGGGCTCAAGAATGCAGGGGCAACCTATCAACGGCTAGTCACCAAAATGTTCAAAGGTCAGATGGGAGACACCATGGAGGTCTACATCGACGACATGCTCGTTAAGAGTAAGAAGAAGGAAAATCAGCTCTCCGACCTGTCGAACACCTTCAAAATCCTCAGGAAGTACCGAATGAAGCTTAACGCGAGCAAGTGTTCCTTCGGTGTCCAGTTAGGAAAATTTCTTGGGTACTTGGTCAGTAAGAGAGGCATAGAGTCTAACCCAGACCAGATCGATACCCCCTAGCACAATCAGGGACGTACAGAAGCTCACTCGTATGCTCACTGCCTTAAATCGCTTCATATCCAAATCCTCCGAGAAGTGCAAGCCTTTTTTCCAGCTTCTAAAGGGGAGCAAAATGATTGAGTGGAGCCCAGATTGCTCACGAGCATTGGTCGAGCTCAAGTCTTACTTAAGCTCCCCACCACTGCTCGCCATACCACAGCAGACAGATTCTTTGTACCTGTACCTCTCCGTGTCCAATCACACTGTCAACTCTGCGCTAATATGAGAGGTTGCAGGAATCCAACACCCCGTTTATTATGCGAGCAAGACCTTACTGGATGCCGAGCAAAGGTACCTACCATTGTAAAAGCTCGCCTTTGTGCTAGTAATAGCCTCGAGGGAGCTAAGGCATTATTTTGAAGCTCATACTATCATCGTTCTTACATCTCATCACCTTAAGGCAGTCCTAAGGAAAGAAAATTTGTCAGGCAGACTGTCCTAGTGGTCAGTCGAGCTCGGTCGATTTGACATCCAATTTCAACCAAGGACAGCTATCAAGGGTCAGATCCTTGCTGATTTCATAGCCGAATTCACGGGCGAAGGACCCTCCGACCAACCCCAACCAACGAGGAAAACAGAGAACCCAGCAAAAAATGAAACCTGGAAACTGTTTGTTGATGGAGCCTCCAATTCAAAGGGAGCAGGGGTAGGCATTGTCCTCATAACTCCAGAGAACACAATCCTTGAACAAGAAATCAGGCTTGGATTTGCAGCCTCCAACAACGAAGCAGAGTATGAAGCCCTAATAGTCGGCCTCCAAAAGGCGCATACTTTGGGAGTAAAACATTTATAGGTGTTCGGTAACTCCCAACTGGTCTCTAATCAGATAAGCGGAGATTACAATGCAAAGAATAAAAGAATGGCAGCCTACCTCGCCTTAGTGAAAAAGCGGATGTCAAATTTTGAAGAGATCAACGTCCAGTAGTTCTTTAGGGGGAAAAATAGTGATGCTGATGCCTTAGAAGCCCTTAGTTCGGCAGTTGACTCCGACCTAAAAATAATCATCCCCATCGATTTCCTCACCTGTCCGAGCATCGACAGCAATCCACCAAGCATGGAGCAGGTACTCCAGGTTGGGTCAGCACCTAGCTGGAGGGACCCCTTAAGACAATTTTTAAAGAATGGCATGCTCCCGGATGACAAGAAGACCGCCCACCAGATAAGAGTTAAAGCTGCTCGCTTTCACTTATCCCTATAAGGCAACTTGTATAAGAAATCCTTCTCCGGTCCCTACCTCTGATGCGTCCACCCAGGGGATATCGAGCAAGTTCTACGCGATCTTCATGAAGTAATCTGTGGAAGCCACACCGGAGGAAGATCTCTAGACTTTTGAGCGATGAAGGAAGGCTATTGGTGACCATATATGCAAAATGACTCCACAGTATATGTCCGCAAATGCCTGAAATGCCAGCTCCACGCTCTTATGTCCCACCAACCCACCAGCGACCTAAAGTCCTTGTATAGACCATGGCCTTTCGCCCAATGGGGAATGGACATCGTGGGACCACTGCCTACCACTGCCGGTAATCGCAAATATCTATTAGTTGCGACTGACTACTTCACCAAATGGATCGAGGCAGAACCCCTGGCAAACATCCGAGATGCTGATATGATAAGGTTCATATGGAGAAATATAATCACGCGGTTTGGAATCCTCAGAACCATCATTACCGACAATGGAACGCAGTTCAAAAGTGGCTCCTTTCAGAACTTCTGTAACAATCACGGGATCAGACACCACTTCAGTTCGGTGGCCTACCCTTAGAGTAATGACCAAGCTGAGGCTTCCAATAAAACCGTTATCGATGGATTGAAGAAGCGATTAGAGCGAGCCAAAGGCTTATGGGTAAATGAACTACCTCACGTCCTATGGGCATATCGGACCACTCCTCGGCGAGCACCAGGAGAAACCCCATTTTCACTGACATATGGCATGGAGGAAGTTATCCCACTCGAAGCAGGTTTGCCGATAATGAGGTTCAACCTTATCGAACAAGGCCATAATGATGTAACATTACTCGTTGAGCTCGACCTATCCGACGAGCGCCGGGAGCTAGCCCTAGTGAAACTAGCGAGCTACTAGCAACAGCTCGCGAGGCATTATAACAAAAGGTTTAACCCGAGGTCATTCCGAATTAGGGACTATGTTCTAAGGAAAGTCGTGGGCAGTACAATGAAACCATCAGACGACAAGCTAGGTCCCAACTGGGAAGGACCCTTTAAAGTAACCAGAGCCGACCTGCAGGGCGCCTATCACTTGGAAACGATGGAGGGCAGAGAAATACCATGAGCATGGAATGCAGCTAATCTCAAGAGATTCTATTTTTAGTTTTTCTATTGTATTCTTTTATTATACAAGTTCATTTCCCTTATTATTAATGAAAATTATTAAATTGGTTGCACTCTGATTAGTAACAGTTGCATTAATCGCACATCTTTTCTAAGTAACAGGCACATTGATCACTATGCTATAGCAGAGGAATACCCCTCCTCAGGTAATCGTCATAAAACACGGAGAACCTCTTAGCATTGCCCCTGGAAATACATGAAGCCCTACAGGGGATCCTTAGGTAATATGATCAAATTTTATACTGGTCATCAAACCTACTTCGGTTGAGCAAAACCCTAATCGGATAAAACATCCAACACCAGGCGTGTCCTCACCAATTGTCCCACTTAGGCCTAAGGTAGTGTGACGACACAACCTAAAAGGTAAAGTGGTGCAGAATGGTATCTCGGTATTATACTGGACTGGGAGGACACGTGCATGACAAAACAAGCTTAGAAGATTATAAAACGGCAAGAATATGAAGAATATAATGCACATATTTAGTTGGCAAAATTTCCCAAAACACAAACTTTTTACTAATGAATCATATTTACAACAACGGTGATACATGCTTAGTCGGAAAACTAGCCCAAAGCATTTACATTATCAAAAATACAAGTAAAAACAACTGGCAAAATCTCAATGAGGAGGAGGCCTCTGAGCGAGATAATTAGCCACTCGAGCTCTTCGCCCGTCATCAGGAGCAGGAGCTAACTCTTCCATAACCTCGTTCGGATCCGCCTCCAATAATTGCCGAGGGATGGCATCGATGGGGATCCATCTATCATCCCTCCGGAAGGTTATAGGCATCAGGGTAGAGGGAGAGATTTCATGGCGATACCAGAGCATCGAGTTCCTCAGGACTTGCAGCTCCTTCAAGGCACTTAGCCACCCCCTGATTAAAGAAAGCTCCTCGAACTCTATCAACCTTGTTGGAGCATCTGACCAACCCTGGTCGTAGCCATCAGCCCATACTTGTCGAGGACCTTTTTTGAATAGGTGCCGCAACCGAGTAACGTCCCTCTGAAGCCCAGTAGCAATAACATATGCTCGCTGAACATCACCACGGAGCTCTTCCATTTTCCTCTCTCGAAGTTCTTCTGCCTCCCTATTCTGGCTCCTGGTGGTCCTGCTAGCTCGCGGAACAGATGGACCAGTGGAACCCCGCAGCACATGGGTATCACTACGACCAGCTCTGGCTCGCGATGATGAAGAACCCTGTAATACTGCTGGAGCTGTGCTCGGCGCGTGCTCCTTAAGTCGTGAGACCTCTCTCCTCAGAACCTCATTCTCTTGCTAAAGTATCTCACCAACCTAGTTGATCTCGAAAGCATCAAGAAACTTTTCTCTCAGCGTATTCACTTCTTCTTGGGCCGAAGCCCCAACCTCTTCCATCTCCTAGAGCCTGTCCTTAAGCTTGGCCACAAGTTCAGATTGCTCCTTATACTTCTGATTCCTAGATCGAAGGGATTTGCAAAGTCTAACAAAGGCCTAGCGAACCTCAGGACTCGCATTAGGAACAAGGGTCCTACCCAGTTGAGAAGTAGAAGGAATGTAGTCATCAACATTAATTGACTACAAACAATGAGAAGACAAGGGAGAGAAGAAGACATATCAATGCACAGAAAAATAGAAGCCTTTTTCATTAATGAAGGTTGAAATTACATCGAACTGAAAAAAGAAAGTTTACTGACTAGAAAAAGAAAAAATACAAAGCAATCCTATCAGATAACTAATTAGCGACCTCAGGTGGCCCAGAGGTTGATGGCCCTTTCCCCTTATCAGCATCAACAGGAGCACTACCCTCGGCGGGGGTGATCTCTGTCACCTCAATAAGAGAAACATCAGCAGGGGTCGCCTGAGGAACAGGATCAGAGCCTTTAACGGCTGGGGAAGGGTCCTTATCTACGACTGGGTCATGCTCGTCAAAAAGGGGAGATGAAACATCCACTCCAGCAGCTATGAGGGCCTTATTCCAGCCCTTCTTGTAGTTCAGACGGCTAATATAGCCTATCTGAACTTCAGCATCTTTGTATACTGCAGCCCAACCAGAATTATAAGAGTCCTCCTTGGCAGTAACAACCTCAGACTCCTTCCTCTTCAGCTCTTCAGAGAGCACCCTGTTCCCCTCCACAACTACAAGTTTTCTCGAGCAAACCATATTGTAGTCCTGCCTCAGCTCCTTCAGATCCTGGACTGCAGCGTCTTTCTCCTTGTTGGCAGTAGCAAGAGCCAATTCGGATGAAATCCGAGCAGAGTTCAAGGATTTCAAACTAGCCTCGAGCTCTTTACCCTTCAGCTTTAAGGCAGCATTTTCCTTCTCCAGCTCGCTATTTTTCTTCACCAGCTCATCGTGTGAATGATACAGCATAGCGAAGTCAGTAACAAACTGCAGAAAGAAGAAGATGTTAAAACAGAAAAAAAAATGATGAAGTTCATAAAAACATGGGAGAAAAAGGAAAAACCTTACTAGAGCTAGCCTTTGATTAGCCTGAAGGGCCAATTGCTCAAACCCTACCGCCCTTTGGCGATCAGCTGGGAGGACAGCCCTCTCGAGCAAAGCGGGGGCCAACTGAGGAGAAATTGCAACAGAAGCCCCCTCGGGCAGCGCGAATACCGGGACCAAGGCCTGCCCGGCCTTCATCTTCTCTTCAGACCTTCTCTTCTCCTCTTCTCTCTCATTCTCTTTCTTCTTCCTCTCCTCTCCCCTCCTACTCTCCTCCATCTTCTTCTTCTCTTCTTCCTTTTTTCTCTCTCTCTCCCTCACCTGCTCCTCTTCCTTCCTCTTTTTCTCTTGCTCTTGGGCAGAGGACCGGGAACTAGTAGCCACAGCTCCAGAATTAGATTTTTTCTTCTTTGGCCTTTGTACAAGATGCACGTGGTCCTCATCATCATCATCCTTGATCAAGTTCTTCCTTGGAGGAACCATCTCCCCGCTCGAATTGGTAGAAGTGCTCGACGACCCTTGAGCTTCAGAAACCTCCCTATGATCAGAGGAACTACTACTGCTAGAGCTCTCTCCCCGAAAATCACCTACAACTCCTACAATGTCACTCCTAGAGCTGCTCTCTTCCTCATCCAACTAGATAGGACCTGCAGGGGTCTCTTCGAATAAGTCGAAGTCTGGGATACTGTCCACAGGCCTTGCTATGAAGCTGGAGCCAATGTTCTTATACTCGAGCAAAAAAGCAGCAGATCTGGGATGCTCGCCGTCACCCAAAGGGTCCCTGATATTCCAAGCCTTTATCAATTCTGAAAGAAGAACCTCGTTGAGAGCAGGTTCCAAGTTCTTTGACCTCCCTGCAATAGAAGAACATAGAAGAGTTAGAAAGATCACAAATCAACAAAAGTCAAAACAACAGTAAAATGTCTACCTATGTATTCCTCCTCATAAAAGGGAACAAAGAACCTCTCAGACCTCGACCCTTCAAATTGGGCAGAAAACTGCCAATTTCTAACAAGGAAACCTTCTTGCTAGTAGTCCTTATAGGAATCAGGTAGATTTACTACCAATACCTTGTCAGGGCTCCTAGCTTTGAGGTAAAGGACACTAGAACTAGTTCGAAAAAAGGAGTAGCAAAAACAAACCTCGGCAAGCCCTAACCTAGTTCCATACAATTGATTTATCCTATGTACGCCATTTACTATTTTTTACACATTGGGCAAGCATTGTGAAGGAACAATATTAAAATAGCCAAAAAAATGCAAAAATACATCATTAGGAGGAAAAGTGAGTCCCCCCTGGGAAAGCAACAAGACGTGGATCCAGTGGGAATCATCTATATCTCTAACGTTTCTAGGAGGGGAGGCACAACACTCAATATCTACCCACTCAGGGATGTTGTAAAACTTCCTAAATTCAGAGATTGACCTATTTTCAATCTTCGCCATTGGAAAACCCTAGAAAAGCTACAAACTCAAACAGAAAGCACAGAGAAAAAGTACAGGAAACTTACAAGATAGAAGACCAATTCGAACGATGAAGAAGCACGAGCCCAAACGACAAGAAAAGAAACAAGAATGGAGATTGAGATAAGACGGTACGAAGTTCTAGAACTCACAAGGAATGAGAAAGTGCTGGAAAAATTGGAATGACGATAGAAAAGTGCCTAACCCAAGAAACTTTCAAATTTTGCTAATCATAGTGCACAAGATACGAAGCGGGTGTCGCCAAAATCAGCTTCACAGTTTACGAAGAATTGCAAAAAAGCCATTATGGCTAATCATTTAAATTTATTGAGCCCATGAACATGGCCCAACAAACTTAGTGGCAATTGTGGGTACCCAGAATTAATACCATGGGCCTAGACGAGTAGCCCAGTTCTGGCGGCCAAAAGTCTAGGCCCCCCACCTCTTATTTTGATTCGATCTCTTCCCACGTTCCCCTGAAGGGAAGTTATAGGAAGGATGGAAGACGTGGGGGAACCCACCCATCACCCCCACTCACCTAAATGTACATGTATATATTAAACCCTAGGTCCGGGGCAAAAGGACAGGTTGTATTCTCTGTAACCACTCTCCGAAGTATATAGAAATAATATCGACTGCACCACCATGGACGTAGGCATATCTTTGCTGAACCACGTACATCTTTTGTTGTGTGATTGTCATTTTTCATTCCTTGTTCTTCCATGTTAATTGACTCTCTTGTATTTATTTGTGTTGCATAATAATTGTTACCACAATATATATATATAAAATAAGGAGTAGAATTTTGGTTACTATTCCATAAGTTGATAAGCTAATTAGGAGCTAGTATTAAACCAACAATACAAGAATCCAATGGTTGAAATTAAAATACCCCTTTTACCATTTTTGCCCCTTAAATATTTAGTTTCCCCCTCTTTTAACAAACTCCACTTTATTTCCCCAATTGTTCAAAATTAAAAAACAAGGGTAGAATGGTATTATTCTTATTTTGGTATGACTTTTCAACCAGTCACTCTCTCCTCTCAAGACATAACCCCCTGACCCAGAGTTACCCCGGCTCTCTCTTTTCGACTTCTAAGGTGGATTCTTTTAGGTGATTTTTTGTCATATTTATTTTTCTCTCTAGATTCAATTTTGGATTTGTACAGTTTTACAAATTAACATATGAGTTTGAAGCTAATTTACATTGTTTTACTACTATTTTGCAAATTCAACACCAAAATTTTGTTTTGGGGTATCTGATTTTATTTCTAAATGCTCACCAAGATTCTATTATGTAATGTTTTTGGCGGTATCATTTGATTTAGTTACTTCTATTACTTTTGCTTCTTATATAGTTTTGGGGTTTAAAAAATTTATTTGAGTTGGATTTGTGCAATTTATAATGTTCTACTACTATTTTGCAGATTCAACACCAAGATTTTGTTTTGGAGATATCTGTTTTTGTGTGCGTAGGAGAAAATGGCCTACTATGTGTTTGTCCAAATGCCCCAATAACATCATTATTGACATTATAATAAATGAACTCTATATTATTGTTCTGTATTTATTGGTATACTAATAAAATCTTCCAATTTGTGTATTTGTTAAATGTACGTCTTATACATTTTTGATGTAGTTCCACATGAGTTTTCACATATTATGACCATCCTACTTTGTGCTTACATGTCATGGTGAGAGCTTTATTTGGTAACCTTCTTCAAGTGAGTATATTGTGTCATTATATATTTTGATGTATGATATGGAGTTATTTTGATTGTACCATTGCATTGCTTTTTTTTGCTTGCAGGTATTCTATTTTTTGTACCTTTCAAGTTGTGATATAGTGGGTAAATTAATGAAGTTGCAAGTTTTTTATTCAGTTTTTAAGGCAGTTGGATCACAAATTTTTTAAAAGGCAGTTGGATCACAAAATTTGCATATACCAAAACATGCCAAAAACCATCAAATTGTAGTCTCTTTGGGAGCAAACACATTTTAATTTGATTTACATAATTTACGATGGAATGTGATTATTGTTTAGGAGGGTCTGCATATATGCTCCGCATATATGCATACATTATGCATATGTATTTATTCTTCTACTTTTCAGGGGTTTTAACTCCGTCTTCTATGTCTCTAAGTTCTTTTTTTTCATATAGGCTTCAACCATTAAACACCTCTTGGTTTTGCATTTTTTTGCTTCATATAGGGTCCCCTACATTCTCAATTTTGTTTTGTATAAGTTGTCTTTTTATATAAAAGTTTAATTTTGTATACTCTTAATTTGCACTGTAATTGATTTAGACTACTACTCTTTTATTACTCCATTATTTTAATTAGTTTGAATATATTCACGTGTTGAACAATAGGGGTCTTTTATGTACTGCATTTTGATTATGAAGTACTTAACATTATATACATCACGTGTTGAACAATTAGCATGTAAGGAGCCCTATAAACTTGGATCGTTGTTTCCAAAAATGGTACTGACCAGATACAAAATTCGTAACAATTAAGATCCCAATTGAACAGATACCTAATAATTAGAATCCAATAATAAAGGAACTTGGTGCCTACAGGGGGTTAAGGAGACGTAATAATATCTCATCTTATTATATATTCTTGGTTCAATGTGATTTTTTAAATGTCATTTTACATTTTATTAAGCTACTACCTGAGTCTAATTTCCCTTTTTTCAGTTGTCAGTCATTTATTTTATCAACCAACATTTCAACAAGGCAAGGGAGATTTTAAACTTTCTTCCCTCTATTTGAAAAGTTTTTCAATTTTTTAAAGCCGTAATTACAAATTATGGGGATTTAAGGAACTCTCGAGTTTGCATTCATATATTCCATTTGTTTTTAAAAAAGTACCCCACTTAATTACAAATGATAT
The DNA here is from genome assembly GCA_949130495.1 of Sambucus nigra. Lineage (NCBI taxonomy): Eukaryota > Viridiplantae > Streptophyta > Magnoliopsida > Dipsacales > Adoxaceae > Sambucus > Sambucus nigra. The sequence goes on from OX422214.1 coordinate 144,431,777, forward strand.
CAATTCTAACTAGATAATGTCGTTGTCAAATTATGCAATTAAGGCAACCCTTAAGTATAAGAAGATACTAATATGCTCAGGTAGGGTTATAGGCATAAATAATTTTATTAATAGGTCGTCGATTCGGGTTTACCGTCCGTGACACAAGCATGCCTTAAGACTGTGTTAAACTTTTTGAAAATTGTCAACGTGCCTTTTGTCCGTATACCACTTATTACACCAATCATTATATTTATTTTTGAAGTAATGGTAAAAATGGAAATTGCTTCTAAAAGCCTCAGGAACAAGTTAAATTCAAGGAAGAGTATATAGGTCTAAATAAAGGATACTAGCACTATTTGTGAAAAACGTGTGGATACTTGCACTATCTGCTCTTATTTATTTGGGTGTTTTCATAGCTTTCATCAAAATGTTCAACTGTTTTCTTAAAGTTATCCCATGAACAATATCATAGGTCAGCTCTTATTTCGGTATAACCTCTTCTAATAGGTTTTTACAATTCTCTCTTAATAGGTTCCGATTATTATAAGTAATGATGCATGATGTAGTTTATTTTGTTAAAAGGTAGAGAATGGATTATCCATTTAATTGTTTCCTTTAGTGTGTTTTATTCTTCTTTTGTACGTACTTTACTGTGTGTTAAGCCTTATTTTCTTCATTCATGTTGTATGTTAATTATTGCATACTTCGGCTACAGATAGTTGGAGTTTATAAGAGCATGTGTAATGGGTTATTTGGACCTATTGAGTGACCTCCAGCAAGCATATACTCCCATTTTGACTTCCAGGTACCATCGCACTGCTGCAACATAATCCCAAAGAGGTGATTAATGTTTCTGAAGCAAACTTTCCAAAGGATGAAGTTGATGAATGGCATGCACCTAAGCATATCCACTCTGTTTATATATCATGAAGTATGTATTTCATCTCATCGAAAAATTAAGGGAAAATGGGATTATCGAGACCACGGGATTCAGGATGATAATGGATGAGAAGACAAAATAAATGAAATCTCAGCGGAAGGCTATTGGAAAGTTACGCAACATAAATATTATGGGCCAAGAAAGGGGTTTTGACATATGCTTTTCTTAAAAATTTGAGGTTTTGGCATATGCTCTTCTGAAATTTGGGGTTTCAGCATATGCTCTTTTGAGAAAGGTGGTGATCAAGACCATGTCAAACTTATAGATGGTGATCTTGATTGAGTTCGAATGGATCAACAAGCCATCAATGCCAAGCTAAAGCATCTTGATGATAAAAAGGAGGCCATATAAAAATATATCAATTCATTATAAGAGGAAGTAACAACTGTGATGCAAAGAAGGGACAAACCGTATTAAAATATTCATAAGTTTAATAAACATGGGGAATAGGGTATTTGTCATAGAAATGTTGAATTCTGGTCGATGCATTGTTCAATCTATGATAGCGTGTTTGTGGGATGGAATCTATTATGGCCAATCTCCTAAGAAATATGATAATATTTTTTTTGAGGATGATTTTCAGTGGCTTACATGCAAGTGGTATTAGGTTGTCTGATATAAAGGTGAACAGTGAGGCAAATATAAGGCAAGATGCACCCCTACACGACGAACAAAACATTATCAGGCAAATACAAGGCTGTCTGATATTTATGCATTGGGATAACTTTATTTCCCTAATGAAAATTCAACAACAAAGCGTGGTTGGTTAAATTATTTAGTCGACATGCATCTTGCTGCCAATTATGATTGGGCTATGTTGTATTGGCACACATGTACCACGTATTAGATAACACATCTCAATGGAAAGTAAGAGCAGTTTACTATTTTTGGGAAGGCATTGAGGTCAGTACTATATTTATGGCTTCATTATTTATGATACATTCTAATTTATGATCAATTATTTAATGTAGTATCTTCATCACAAGTACCTTACCAAATCATATTCGATTCTAAATGATATATAAATGGGCCACAAGAAACATGATTAAGGGGAAAGGTGTCCAAAGGTTCAACTGTCCCAGTAGTTAACAACAATTGGAGTTGCGCTTATCACTTGGAAACCATTTAAATACTCATCTAATGCACCATATTTGAATTGACATATATTATACGAAATGCCTAATCATCATATTAAGGCCTACGTCTATCAAAGTCCGTACGATTAATATTGGGTTGTCGTTTCACGTGGTGAAGTTTTTCCTCCACTAGGTGAAGTTTTTCCACGTGTATATTCAGTATTTTGTATAGCTTAATCTGTATTCAGTAATCTATATAGGTGAATGTATATTCGGTATTATGTATAGGTGAATGTGTATTGTGGAAAACGTTAGTGAACCAATCGAAAGTTATGAGGATTTCACTGCAAGCCCCCAGCTGATGAATGCTGACACGATGTATATGATTTTGATTTCAGGACCGAGGAAAATTTCCAGAAGAGCAGGATTTTTATTTTCTTCGTGACTGAGGTAAATACTTATATTTATTAATTCTTTGTTTTGAAGGTGCTTGATTACAAATATATTTTTTTTTGCATTTTATTACATATAATTAGTGTGTTTGTGTATTTTGTTCTTAGTTTTTATGTGATGGAAACATATCCCTCCCATTTTGAGGGTAAACATCATGGTTCGCAAAGAGTTGCTTGCTGAAGAAAGGGGTTTGCATTCCAATATCGAAGTATCAAGAATTTACTTGAAGGGAAAAAATATGCTGAACTGGAAGCTCTCCAATCACAAATTGAGTCACATATACGTTCTGGCATAGATAAGGAGGTTGAGTATTGGGAAGATGTTCTTAAACGTCTCCACATATACAAGGCTAAGGTACTTCTGTTCAACATTCTCAAATGCCTTGATAACTAGTCACAAACGTTTTTTTAGTTCATTTGATATTTAATTGTTGTAATTACACGCATGTCTGAAGGAAATTCATGTCAAGATGTTGTGCAAGCATTTAGAACGCCTCAAGCAACCATTGAGTGGTGATGATAACCTGGAAAAGGAGCAGAGTTTAACACCTAAAGAGGAATATATTGATCATGATGAAAAGGGTATGATCATGATTACAATTCTTAGATTTTTTAAAATTGCCTCATGTATTGACATGAATTTATGTAAATTGACACTAATTTTCCATTAATGGAATTTGACCATTCAATTTTTATTGGGTCATTATCTGGATGTGTATTAGTGTTGTTGTCGATTATTTATATTATTTCTCAAATAGGGTAGTGGATAGTCTTATAAGAAAAGGTAATTTTTCCCATTTTTTTAAAAATGCTTACACATTTGTGTTATAAAAAATAACCTCAGACTTAAAAGTATTTGATGGTATGATTCCATTTGTGTGAGATCCATGACACTTAGTATTATTGTTGTTGATTATTTTTTATTCGTTAAACACGGTGGTTCGTCCTATAAACAAAGGATATTTTGCCCAAATATTTTGATTTGTTTATAAGTATTTGTTTAATAAAATAAGTATTGTTTACATTTAAATTTAGGGCGGATCGTTATAAATAGTGTAAATTCTACCCCCCAAAATTAATTTTGTACACTTTTGTGTCATAAAAAACTTTCTGACTTGATTATACAAGATTCCATACTTTGGGGAACGAATTTTTTTTTCCGTTTTTGCAATTACGTACGGTGGAAATTTTTGCCATTTTGTGATTATGTACTTTCGAAATTTTCATCGTGCCTTCAGGCACGGGCATTTCTCTAGTATATATATATATATATATGAGACGCATTTATACCTTTGGAGCCTTGGAAACCAATTGTTGATGATTTGAAACATGTAGCATGAAACCCATCAAGGATAAACCTTTAATACTTGGCAACTACGTCTTCAACATACACTCATCATAGGCTTGGAAGGATATACAAGGACATATATCTTATGAATCAATTGGTTTTGTCCCGAATTAAGCCAACACTACATATGGACTCAATTGGAAATTTGTGTCCTTACAAATCTCCCCCTTTGGCTATTCTGGGACAAAACCCAACCAAAAATCCTAAAGGCCTGTCAAGCTCGTGTAGACACAACATCCCATCCAAAAGAAATAAATTATAGACGCCATGACTCGAACCAATTATAAACCGCTTTGCCACTTTAAAGATGCCACTAAAAGAAAATTCATGCATACTTAAGCATACCATCAAATGCATAGAGAATATAACAATAATAAATGTAGAAAATAAATACTCCCCCTTAAATAATTCTCCTCATTTATCTAACAATGATCTACCTAGAAATACCGTGACTCCACCCTAAGAAACATCTCCCCAAACTAAAGGTTTAGATACCATATCTCCCCCTTTTTGTTCAGGAATAGACAAAGGGTGAAGAATTATAAATGAACTTATTTCTCCCTCAATTAAAGCCAATACTTCCCCTAAACTAGAAAAGGGAGGAAAAACAAGTTAAACATGTGATGATGAAAAGGGTGATAAGAACATTTAATCATATAGGCATCAATGAAGTACAACTAATCCACATAAAGAGACATGAATATCACTACGATGCGATGATAAAAAATTGATACTAATCAAAATGTATTAACATAATCATGGTATATCAATCAAAATTTGCAAAAAATATAGATATCAATTATGACATCGAAGCATATATGGACTAGCAAGCAAGACAAAGACTCAAACACAAAAACAAAAATACCATATATATATATAGACATATAATTAATATCACTAACACACGCACATATACATAGGTATAAACACATGCACATATACATAGGTATAAACACCACACATGACACAAAATACAATAAGATTTTCACACTCGTATGACAAAAATGTGTCCAAATACATGTGATAAACGGAAGTGAAGGGTTGTGAACTAGAAATTATTCAAATGTGACCCAATCTCTTAAATGTGTTCAAGGAGTTCCCTTTGATTGCAAACCTTTATCAAAAATATATAAAGCCTCATGTGAAAGATAATGAACTCCAAGAACAAAACAAGAACAATGCATACAAGCCTAGCATTTTGATGATTCTACAAACCAATAGAGTCATAACAAAATAGCGTAACTAGGATACAAAGACATTGTGCAAAACAGTTGATATTCCATCCAAACTCCCTCAATTATAATAGTATTCATTTCTTTTCCTTTGACGGAAATATCAATCTAAACAAACTAGGCCTTGGCAATTTTTTTCTTTGAATGCCAAATTTTTCTTTTAGGCCTTTGGACCACATATTTATTTTAGGTCCATTGCAAATGGTGGCTTAATCGCAAAGGATTATTGTTCCTTTCGTAGCCCTTCCCGTGCACTAGCATATATCATTTTTTTTAACGCGATGATCTCACATGCAACGGTATAACATGAACAAATTCTCCATAGTCAGAAAACAAGTAGATGACTAAATTGATAGGACAACATCTCACATAGCTCAAGTATTCATATGAAGTTAAAATTCAAAGAGAAGAGTAAGAATCCTTTTAGAAATAAAAATTCAAACTACTTCATGTAACCATGATAAAGAACAATTTAAGAATTGAAATACACAACCAAAAGTTCTAGCCACATGGAAGTGAAAATGAAGGATTAAGACTCAGTATATGCCAAAAAAAAGTGTGTCAAACTACAAAAACACACACAATTTTATTTTAGTTTTTCAAAGTTTTTCACCAAACACAAAAATTAATTCAATAGACAAACAAAAATATTTTTGTATTTTTCACTTAATACCCAAAAATGTAAAGGATAAAATACAAAAGATAAACATGCCATAATTCTAGCAAAGCAATATTTAATGAAGCATGGACTAGAAAGTGACAGACAAGCATACAACTAGCAAGAATATATGAACTGTAGCACAAAAGCTAGAGTATGTAAACATGAAATCCCTTACTCATAGGATACAGCAAGTGAAGAGTCATGAGCAAGCATGCTAGAACCATCAAAAATAAGAAATTTTGAAATAAGACCATGAGCAATTCTAGGGTATGCCCGTGCCTAAAGGCACGATGCTAATTTTCGAATATGTACATCGTTAATAACACCATATGCCATGTTTAGTTCGCAACAGATAAACAATTTTTGAAATAACATATGGTACAAATCTATAAGTTTAAAAAATTAGGAAATTTTTATTATTTTTTTTACATACACGCATACACCGTGCTACGAACCCATTAAGTCAGTTTTTTTGTAACACAATTTTAAAAATTTTGGACAAATTTTCATGTGTTTATATGACTATTCACCATGCTTATAGTCCATCTAGGACCTCGTATAAACAACATCATATTCATAAAAATTTATTTCAAGTCCTAAAGTGTTTTTACAACACCATGTAAACTTTTTAGAAATTTTTGACAAAGTCTCCTTTGTTTATAGGACTATCACATATTGTAAGGACATTTTTTCTCATGTCCAACATATTACATTTGTGTATGTCGTACGCCGCTACATTTGGCACGTCACCTCACGATCTCACATGACGGCCTCTATCCAAATTTCGGGAATCAAGCATTCAACATCTCCATTAATATGTCCCACATCTGCCTCAACGACTTCACGGTCCAAGATTTTAGGGACTTAATGCAAGTGGTACGCAAGGGAAGTCAAAACAGTGAAAAAAGGCACTATAGGAGAGTTCAAGGGCATTTTCATAATTTTACATCCATAGTTCGGAGGTCTAGTCAACTAGAAAGTTTAATATCTCGCCGCAACGAAGATACTGGAAAAAACGGCACCTCAATCCGAGCTACGGTGAAGGAGTTATGACCTTTTGAAGATAGATAAAATTCCTTAAAGAATGCTGTTTTTTTTTGTACGCTGGATAGAATTTTAGAGTTTTAAAAACATGGGACTCTTCATATTTTTTCCTATAAATACCAACTTCGGGGGAGTTGTTTTGCAAGACTTTAGAAGACGTTTTTGAGAGTCCAAATTACTCTAGTCTTCATATTTTTGAGTCCCAAGACTCATGTTTTGATTCACACAATTGCCAAACCTTTGTGAATCTTTTTGGTAACCCAAGAACACAACCTTGTGTTTGTTCAAACCTTTGTGGAGAGATCTTTGCAACCGAGGGCTGCGTGTCATTGCTGAGGGAGTCTCTACAAAGTTTCATGGTTGCGTGTCATTGAGGAGTGCTGCGGTTCTTCCTTTGTTGATTGGACTGAGGTTCATGTGGGTTTGCTGCGTGTGGATTCATTGCTGCCCTCCTGGAAAGGGATATTTCCAGCCACCGACTACAGAATCCGATATCTGAGGGTAATTCTTAGTCACTGTATTTTCATTGTAATCCGAAATTGTATGTTACAATATTATAATTAAAATAAAAGGTTTTGCCCCTTTGGGGGATTTTCCTGAAATTGTTTGTTTTTATCATGCATGCTATATTTTATTTGATAAATCATCTAGATGCATGTCTTAGGGTTTAACTAAAATTTGGGATTAATTAAAATTTGTTTTTATTTGAGAAGTCGCAATATTTCCGCTGTAGCTACTCTCTCAAATTGGTACCAGAGCGGGTTACGCTAATTTATCGCGTGATCCTGATTTTTTTGAGGATTTAGTTTCTGATACAATTTGTCTACTCACATTTTCAAATTGGTATCAGAGCCTGTTGCACTAAGTTATTGTGTTTTGATCCTGATTTTGCACAAAAATGGCTTTTGATGGTTTTGATGATCTTCGATGTCAAATTTTTGAAAAAATTAATTGGAAAATTCACACGAACTCTTGTTTTAAATCTTCTGTTGAAAACGAATCTGAGAGGTGTCCTTGTTGTGAGGGTGTTGGTCACACGTTACATGAGTGTACCACAAATTTAAAGAAGAAATTGAATAAACCGATTTCTTATGTTACTACCCTTAGTGATTGTGATTCGGAAGAAGAAGTTTTTTATGCTTCTAGGCGAGAGTTTCCCATCCATGTGATTAGTGATAGTGAAGGTGATGGGAGTGTGGATGAAAGTGAGGAGGAAAGTGTAGATGAGCATGACTTGCAAACTTCTTTCAATGAACTTTATACTGAAACTTTGAAAACAAAGAAAGAAAATTTGAAATTGAAAGCTCAGTTGAAAGAGTGTGCCATAAAAAATAATAATTTTTTAGTTGAAGAACTTAGGGCTCATGTGAAAATTTTGAAAGAGAAGCTTGAGTACGTCGAGGGTGAGAGAGATAGTCTTAGAGGGTTGATGGAGACTATGAAAAAGGAGCTTTTAGAGTTTGAGGATTCTAAACGAGTACTTGAATCTAGGATAGGTGAACTTGAGGTGAAATTGAAAGATTCAAGTAAAGTGAAATTTGATTTGGAGTCTAGGTCTGAAAAACTTGATAAAATATTAGGCACAGTTGAGATCAAAACTGATAGGGGTGGGATTGGTCTTGAAAAATATGTAGAACCCATTCCCACACGTGTGAGAGAGCCTCCTAGGATTGTTAAGAAAGAGGAACCTAAGTTTTTTAGGAAAGCACCCCATAGGAACATCGTGAGAGAACCTCCTAGGAATTTGAGGAGAGGGCCACCTTTAGGTAACACACACCGCCCGATTTACACGTGCACTCATTGCGGTAGGCAAGGTCATCTTAGGCACTTTTGTTATAAGCTTTTAAATGGACCTAAGAATGTTAATGAAAGAATAAATTCGATTCCCAAAACCCCCACACTCCGTTACACATCAATTTGGGTTAGAAAATCGGATTTAAAGGCTTATGGTTTATTTGTCCACGATTCCCGTTTGCTTGCACGTGATTCACCCCATGTGAAATCCTTTGGTTGATTGTGTTTGCATGTTTGTCATACACTAGTTGTGGTTTCATGATATCTGTGTCTCAGCATATTTTGTGTCACATGCTTTATTTATTTATTGGTTGACACACGCACCTTAGATGCATGATTAGGGGATGAAATTAAATAAGTGTGTCAAATTAGAAAGTTGCGAAGTTAATCAATTATCACATAGTCTTGTCTTTTCAATTAAATAAGTGTGATGACTTGTACCTTTTGTATATATTTTTTTGAAAAATCCAAAAAAAAAAAATTAGTTTGTTAAAATTTTGAGAAAATCCAAAAAGATTTTTGTATTTTGTTTGCACCTTTTATGGATGAACACTTAAGATGACCGAGTCACAACATCATTCCATTATTTTCATGTGACTATTTGATAGTGTTTTGAGACAATAGGTCAATTCATCCATATGCTTTATAATGTTTGGAGTCATTAAGATGTAATTAAGTGTTACTTCCTACATGTTTGACTCATATTTCCTTTATTGCACACATGCACGAATTTTTTATTATTATTGTGCTTGTCTTATCACATGTTGGTTGGGTGTTTTCACTTCAATCTTGTCCTTAAAACGAACCAAGCGCGATAATTTTTTGATAAGGAAATTGTGCATATAAGAACCGTTTTGTGAGTTTGTGTGCTTTATTTAAAAAACGGGGAGGGGCTGCGAAAGGTAATCATCTATCCTTTGCGCAAAAGCCACCGCTAAAAAGGACCTAAAAAATTGAGGAATTTTATTATCCGAGGTCCAAAGAGGTTAAAAGAGCCCGAAAAAAATTTAAAGGCAATAAAAAAAAAAAATCATGCCAATTATGGGCAATTTAGGTTTTTGCACCAATTCTCCAAAGTTTGAGAATTTAGATTACCTCTAAAAGAATATATATATATGAGGGAGTTTGGTTGGAGAATTTAAAACGGGTTTGCACGTCCTTGAAATGCTTGAAAATGCGCTACATAGTTTTGGACGTTATTGGTGTGGAAATCACTTTTACTTTGATTTGTTGATTTGCATAAGACGATGTCATCTAAATTCAACAAATTTTTTACACCTAAGGATACTTTTGATGCTCATTCGTTAGGGGTACACATATGCATCGTGCACATATGATTGATTGAGTTGATTTACCTATCGAATGTGTTCACACCCATACATTCCGTTCCCATGACTTGGTTGTTTGAGTCTAAATCCATGGTGTGTTTTTGGTATCATGTTTTATATTTTTTTTCAAAATGGTATCTATTTTTTGTATAAAAAATTGAAAAAATCAAAAATAGTTTGCGAAGATTTTTTTTTAGCATCTCCTTGCAAGAGCACGTTTGTCATTTGATTGATGCCTTGATTTGTATACCTTGACGCCCCGATTTTTCTTGCTTGTCTGATTCATTCTTCTTATTTGTCTATTTGGGGACATCATAAAAAGGGGGAGAAAGAATTATCATTTTATGGGGGAGTTTGAATTTTGGGGGAGTTTTGAGATTTGACGTATGCTTATCATATATTGGTATCTATGTTTATCTCATTTCAAACTCGATACGTCACTTGGTATTTTTCTTTATCTCATGTGTGTAGGTACTACATTGATGATCTCTGAATTGCACACCCTGATGAGAAAAGATTTGAGATTCCTGAAGATTTGAAGATCAAACGATGAAGACTATTCATTTGTACCTTTTCCAGTTTTGGGTTCATTGGAGGGTAGATTTGTATAGGCAATTTCATATTTGATAATTCGGATTTCTTATGTATGTACCGGCATAGACATAGGGGGAGATTTGTAAGGACATTTTTCCTCATGTCCGACATGTTACATTTGTGTATGTCGTACGCCGCTACATTTGGCACGTCACCTCACGATCTCACATGACGGCCTCTATCCAAATTCCTGGAATCAAGCATTCAACACCTCCATTAATATGTCCCACATCTGCCTCAACGACTTCACGGTCCAAGATTTTAGGGACTTAATGCAAGTGGTACGCAAGGGAAGTCAAAACAGTAAAAAAAGGCACTATAGGAGAGTTCAAGGGCATTTTCGTAATTTTACATCCATAGTTCGGAGGTCTGGTCAACTAGCAAGTTTAAGATCTCGCCGTAACGAAGATACTGAAAAAAACGGCACCTCAATCCGAGCTACGGTGAAGGAGTTATGACCTTTTGAAGATAGAGAAAATTCCTTAAAGAATGCTATTTTTTTTTGTACGCTGGATAGAATTTTAGAGTTTTAAAAACATGGGACTCTTCATATTTTTTCCTATAAATACCAACTTCGGGGGAGTTGTTTTGCAAGACTTTAGAAGACGTTTTTGAGAGTCCAAATTACTCTAGTCTTCATATTTTTGAGTCCCAAGACTCATGTTTTGATTCACACAATTGCCAAACCTTTGTGAATCTTTTTGGTAACCCAAGAACACAACCTTGTGTTTGTTCAAACCTTTGTGGAGAGATCTTTGCAACCGAGGGCTGCGTGTCATTGCTGAGGGAGTCTCTACAAAGTTTCATGGTTGCATGTCATTGAGGAGTGCTGCGGTTCTTCCTTTGTTGATTGGACTGAGGTTCATGTGGGTTCGCTTTGTGGATTCATTGCTGCCCTCCTGGAAAGGGATATTTCCAGCCGCCGACTACAGAATCCGATACCTGAGGGTAATTCTTAGTCACTGTATTTTCATTGTAATCCGAAATTGTATGTTACAATATTATAATGAAAATAAAAGGTTTTGCCCCTTTGGGGGATTTTTCCTGAAATTGTTTGTTTTTATCATGCATGCTATATTTTATTTGATAAATCATCTAGATGCATGTCTTAGGGTTTAACTAAAATTTGGGATTAATTAAAATTGGTTTTTATTTGAGAAGTCGCAATATTTCCACTGTAGCTACTCTCTCACATATTTAAAAAATGAAAAAAAATACTTGCAATAACAACAACAATAATGATAGTATAAACACCATAATTTAAGTAAAAAAATTACAAAAAAACTAAGAAGTTCGAGTTCATATATTTAGAACTAAATAGATAAAAAAAATGGGATTCTAAATGAATGAAACTTGAGAGAAAACCAACTAAAAATATTCTAAATCTTGTATTCATGTCAGAAAGCTTCTATGTGTGCACCACCATCTTTCATATCTGTGAAACCTATAGACTGCAATCAACATAAAATTAAAATAGTAAACATTTAAACCACAGAATGATAACTCAAACAAACAAATCAACAATGTTTAAATGATAAGTGAAAATAACAAATAAAGTCGTGTCAAAACCGTATCATATTTACTCGAGTAGTGCTAGTTTCAAACACAACAACAAATACAGTACTACGCTAGAGAAAAGCTCTGACTACGATTTTCACTACCTTTTGACAACCTTAAATTCCAATCACAAAATATTTAACTAATCCATTACGAATCCTTAAAATAAAATCTAGCCAATTTAATATTGGTCGGGTTCTCCTCTCCAAAGGAGATGCGATTTGGAAGACTAATGAGCTGAAAGCAAGAATTTCAAAGCACTGGAACATTTAACATGTATGGAGGTTGACACCAATAAGTAAGGGATATTTCAAAATGAAATTCCGCAATACCGAATACATGAATCAAATTTGGTCTAGGGGCCTTTTGGACCAGGAACTATTAATTGGAGACCACGAATAATATTTATGATATATAGATACTTGGGGACCCAATTAAGAATGATTAGTCCACCATTGATAAGAAATTTTCCCATTTTGCTAGAGTCCTAATAGAAATGGAACTTATTAAAGAGGCCATCAACTATCTTGGCTAAGAGGAGGAAGAACTTCACTTTTGAACAATAAGTAACCGATGAAAAATTACCATCTAGGTGCAACCACTGCCACATTCTTGGACACATGGTTACGGAATGCAAAGTCATCCGAAAAATTCAAATTGTGGTATAAATCAGGCAGAATATAAGGGAAGTCTGCCTCAATGTCATAGGGTCTCCAAAGACATTAATAATGGGGAAGAAGGAACTTTTAACCTCACCAATGCAGTGGAACAGGTTTGTACTAATAATGCAATGGCAAAAGAAGTTAATAAGAATACTCTTGTGCTTGAAATGGAAGCTGAAGTAGCAGCGGTAATAGCAGTGATATAGAAGAATGCTATTTGAGATGTGATTTGTCCTCCTGAAGGAAATCATCAATGCATATATGAAGTCAAGATTTTTAAATATATGTTTACATTATCTTTTGAAGAGAATACTCAAATATTTGAGATGGAAACAAAAGCTACCTCACCAGTAGTCTAGAAAACTGATATAATCTTAGAAATCTAAGATGTAAAATCAGATAATTCCCCTCCTGTAGTTCATACTCGAGGAAAATCAGTAATCAGTATATTAAGGAAAAAAACATAATAACAGACACCGATCAGACAATATAGACTCATGTGGATGTTTTGGCAATTACCCCTACTAGATTTCTATGACAATCTTAGGCCTCTCTCACTGAGGAAGAACCTAATGACGTGTTATCTATTTTAAGTCTACTGAAGAACCTACCAGTCAATTTCAAGTCTTTGCATTGACTAAGATTTCTAGTAAAGGCATTAGCCGAACAATTTAAATACCATCCGTTCCTTACCTCTGTATCAGACCTGCTCGATTTAAGAAAAAAAGAGACAACCAAATTAAAATCAGTAACACTATCACTTAACCAAATATAAGCCCTTATATTTCATCATATAAAAGTCAATACCTTTATGGTGATCAAATAGGGGAGTAGTGTCATCCCCAATAGTGTTATCATCAATATCAGCTATTTCGACATCTTCCTGATCCATAAGATTAGGCCAAGAAGTGGATAAAACTTTTAATGGAGCAGAATTGATATCCACATTGATGTTAACATTGACAATGAGCTCATCAACTATAGAAGGAATAAAATCTTTCTGAATAGCAGTAGAATTAGCAATGGGAGTCCCTGTGTGAACCAAAACATCAGTAGTTATGAATAAGCCTTGAGGAATATGATCCTCCATTAATCGTTCATTTGAAAAATGAGGTTAACTGTTCTCCAAATCCAATTATTCTCCGTCTGTATTTTGATCTTCATTAGATTCCTCATCATTTGAATCTTTCACACCTAATGTACCTCCAACCTCAAAATTTATCTTTTTGATCACCCCATATTGTGGATTAAGGCTTTTAAAATATCTTCCTCTAGTTTGAATACCTGACTTGGAAGCTGGATTGGTCTCATTGGAGGAATCAACTTGAATTTTCCGAACAAATCTACATTTGGAAACCCAATGTCCATGAATACGGCAATGATTGCATCTTGGAGGTATGTTTTGATAGGAAACTTCTTATTCAAATCTAAAATATTTTCTTTTAATCAAAATTGTGGAGGGAGTATCATTTTCAATGAGATACATTTCAATAAGAACTCTTGCGTAGTAGCCAAATCTTTTCTCAATAGTTGATTGATAGATTTTAATTGGGTTCCCAAGACACCTAGCAATCTCGAAGAGAATTTTGGGATGCCAATAAACGAAATTAAGATTGGGAAACTTAACCCAAACATGTGCAATAGTAGGTTTAAGTCCTGATGGTTTAAAGTTTGCATCTCTTCTCAATAAGGTTATATTAACTGAGCAGATATAGAAGGCGATGAGAAGATTTCGAAGGTAATCTCTTCCCAATAAGGTTATATTAATTGAATTATTATAAGAACACATAGAATAGGGAGATGTCATACCTACGGCTGCCACGACCAATGTCTTCCAGTTCGTCTTCTTCTTACCATCGAGCCCACACCATCACTGCGGATTTCCTTACATAACAAATGATAGAAATGGAACGTCAAACAGCACAGTTACATCTATGGTGAAAAAAAACCTATTTTATTAGTTCCTTTCTTGACTTAGAGGTGATGGGTTCATCCATTGCAACAATTAAACAGTTGAGCAATGGCTAACTAAAATAACTCTTTTTAAATGCATCTGATCAACTAAACATATCAACTATATTGCTCAACAACTATACAACCTCAGCAACTACTTCTAACGCCCAACTATGAATGCTCACTTGCAACAATCTAATCAGGCCTTTATGGTACCTCATACCTGGCATTAATTCTTCTTTTACATAAAATCGTACCTGATATTGACATGAACTATCACATTTTTAATGCACTTTTGGTGAAATTAGTTGGTATTCATACAACTGCTTAACGTGTTTGTGTGCACGCGCGTGTATGCCTGCACATTTATATAGATCCGCTTTTAACAGCTAATTTTAGTTCTCAAAATTCCTAAAGACGAACAAATCACAATAATGAGAATTAGAAGAAATTTATTGTGGTTTGCTAGCCGACCATAGTATGCAGCAGCAGGCATCGACCCGCAGCAGGGCTCAAGTATTTGCTTTTTCTTCGCTTTAAAATGATAAAAAAAAAATCCGGTACCTTGCAACCTAGAGAGTGGAATCGAAAGGATTTGGGCAGATGATGATGAAATTGGAAGCAGGTACCTTGCAACCTAGAGGTAGGAGATCGAGAAACGAAGTACAAAATTATCCTTATCTACATCAACAAAGAAAAAAGAAGAAAAGTGTAATTAAAAGTTAAGCAGACTAAGAGTAAGAACTTGTATGAGATACAGAGAACAGTCATAAAACATAGAGAACATGTGCATCTCATATTATCCTTTTTCCTTTTTAAACGAAATTTATGCACCCAATACCATCATTTTTTTTCGTTTTCCTAGAGCCATGTGCATCTTATCTTTATGCACCCTATACCGTCCTTTTTTTACTCGTAAAATACAAAACACAAAAATATTCATTAGTAACAATAACACGCAAGGTTAAAATGAACCAACACGAAAAAAGAGCAGATTAGTCATTTTGGATGATGGAATCGTATCAGTTTGAATCCATCGACCCAATCAATAAATAAAGCTAAAACAAACTGCTCAAGGCAAATCAGATCAGTTTGGATGGTGGAATCATCAAATCATGTTCATATGATTGTAGATATTACAGATCAGTTAGATCATAAGACCAAAAATGTTTCCGTTGACAATATTATGTGCTCCAAAACATACAACTATCCAGTTGATATTCGCAAGAGAGTTAAATAGAGAAAATAAATTCTATAGATCTAAAATTTAGATCTAAAAACGTAGGTATAGATGCAAAAGACCAAAAATGTATATATATATATGATATGGATCAATCTAAAGTCGTGTACAATACTAATAGTCCGTCAATAGCACGGGGAAAAAAATTCTAACACATTAAATCGTGAATAATTTATGGGGGACGACTAGATCATTAAAGCTGGATACATTCTAAAAATTTTCTGTCGCACTTCCCTCAATGCACCACTGGGCTGCAAGTTTGGCCATAAATTTGACGAAGAAATGCATCTCTATGATGATTTGAAAAGAAAAATTCAAAATAATGCCATTTTTCGAAATAATACTTGCATATTCATACTTGCATCAGCAAGACATATAAAGTGATAAATCAAAGTACTTTGAGATAAAAAACAGTATGACACCACAAAAATTGAGATAAGGTACCCATCGAATTCCACAAAACTCATTACAAAACCAAATCACTTAAATATTAAACCTGAATATTATTGCCTTTACTAGTTTTTGAAAGTTAGGTACTGACAGGGGTAAAGATATATCAAGAAAGTTAGGTACTGTCATAAGCAACGAAATATCAAGAAATTAAGTACTGGTAAAAAATTCAGATCTTTTAAAACCCCAATCATAAAATAAAATAAACATAAAGAACCATTAACAATTGAAATTTCGTTGCTTATATACAGAACATGAGTTATGCAAATTATAGGGCCATAACCTATATACAATTGTATTTTACATCAACATGTATATATGTAATATCATTTGAGATCCCAAGGAACTTACCATTATCAACTTATGACCGGCAACTACGTCTGCTTGCAACTGATGAGCGACCATTATGGTGTTGTTACAGCAGCAACAGGTCATCGATATCCTGCTGTTGAATCTCAATAATGCTTAGATAATAAGGCAAGGCGCATAGTGCTTAACATAACTTTATTCTAGTTTGGATTGGACTTTAACAAATCAGTCATAGTTCAAGGACTTTACACATTCGCAACATGTCTGCATAAAAACAAAGACGCCACTCCACGAATGTTCAACTTTTAGATATTAAGAATGTTGGTCTTAATCTTAAATGTTACACGAAGAGGCCACTCTTGCTACATTCAATCTTGCTGAAGAGTGGCCTCTTTTTTTTATGCAGATCAACATTCAATCAGCCGCATTCACAACACATCTTACCACGAATGTTCCACTTCACAACACAACTTAGACACCTCTACAATAGGTGACTTACGAAAATATCATTGCATATTCGCCAAATGACTTACGAAAGTATCATTGCGGGCACAACAGCTTGCTGACAATCGTGCAGGCATACCATCCATAGTCATTGAGACTTTTTTTAATTTTAACTTTTCCAATAGTTTTTCGTGGCAATACATGATCTTGTGGATTCAAATATGAAATATATACATACATTTGAGAAAATAAACGACATCATATTATGCATACAAAGGTGTGGATCAAAATAAAAATGGACTGACAGAAATATATATAAGCTATATCAAACACCTATTATCCAACATTGATACGCAATAAAAACACAATATTCATTCAAATAGTAAACTTACACGAAAAATAACTTCTTCTTCACCCACCATAGAAGTGAACTAATCCCGTGTGAAAAAAGGGAAAATAACTGAGTATTAGTATAAACATGTTTGCCAGTCTCGATCTATCTATGCACAAACCAATTTTTATTTCCTTTTTCTATTCGTAAAAAACAAAATGGTTCTCAAACCCTCTTTAGTTTGAAAGGAAAAAGTATTACAAAGATAAAAAAAAAAAGGTGACTTTTTACATGAAATTATTGAGCACATAGCTTCACTCATACTAAGCACATAGCTTCACTCATACAAATTGAACATATAATTACTATGCACATAGCTTCACTCATACAAAATGAACATGTAATTATTAATCACATAGCTTCATTCATTCTAAGCACTAATGTTAAACTGAGGCCACTACGACAATTGATGTATTGTAGCCATGACTACAAGTAATATTCAAACTATTCGAAACTTCGCTACAAATCTCAATATATAAAAAAGGGCACCAAGATATAAGAATTGGATAGATAACTATGCCAAAATTGACTCCAATACACACAACTCTATTTCATAATGTGATGACCTATAAAAAGAGAACATAATGTGGGACTTCGTCAAGCAACACAAACCTCGCACATTATGTCTCATAACCATACGACTAAACTGAATTCATGATTCTATAGAACAATTACAAAACAAAATAGAATCCATTTATAATAGTGATAAATCACGAAAATGGGAAAAACATACCGAGCCATGGGGTTGGTTCTCATTCCATGAACGCCATATTTTCCCCTTGTGATGATCATCCCGATAAATTTATATGAGGTACATAATCAATATATATATCTTATAGTTGATAGTGTTAAATAGTCCCTAAACTATTTGAAAAGAGCATTATCAAATCAACTCCTGCACACTGAAAATATATATAAAAGGATGTAATAGCTTTAAAAGGCACGAAGATAATTTCATGGTCATATTTAAGGGTGTTCAAAGGTTGAGGAATGGATTTTGTCTGTTAAAAATAATAAACGTGGTCGATTTCTCATCACTGGCATTTTATCAAGCATTTGAAGGTCAACAAAATTAGTACACCATTATAACACATAATCAATAGCAATAAAAAAAGTAAACTAACATGTGAAATTATGTCATGATAAAATGTGAGAAAATTATAAAGATCATACAAACATAACTCTAAGAAAACAAACATAATATTCAACATTTAAGCCCCGAGAATCGGAGTGTTTTGCAGCAAACACTTATCTTTATAATCGTATCTAGAGAACACACTTTTATTCATACTATGGCATTCCATCTTAATCACTATGTAACTTCATCAAACACATAGTATATAAACAACATCATACTTTCTCTACATTAATAAAAATCTAAATCATCAAGGAAAAATTAACCATTCTTTGCAAAAACAACATGAACTTATAAATAGAAATAAAATATTGTCCAACTAAGTATACCTGGTGCATTGCAAATATACATTTTAAACCTTCGATTTACATCAACAAAACTAAACAAAAAAACAAATCTCCATTTGAAAGCCCTAATTTGAAACAAATCAAAAGCTCCATTTGAAACATAAAAGTGAAACTAAATGATTTAAGAACATCAAACATAGAAAAAAGCAGCGATAAGTATACCCAAATCTGCAAACCCTAAATTTCTCCCAAAATCCATATCATCGATCTAAGTGAGAGAGAGAGCGTAAAGAGAGTTACCCACTGAGAAGAGAGAGAGTTGAAAATCGATCAATTGAGAGAGAGAACGGGGTGTAGTGTTTGTGTGTGGTGGACCAAATGTGTGTAATTTCCTATTTTACCCATGATTTTGAATTTTGAGAAGATGGGGGAAACAAATCAAGTGTTAAAAAAGAGGGGGAAAGGAAATAATAAAGGGACAAAAGAGGGAAATAAGGCCTTTTAATCTTCACCCTTGATTTCTAGCATAGGTGGCTTCAATCTCAACCACAAAGTATGTCCCCAACATATGAATAGTAAAAACACCATCCTATATATATATATATATATATATATATATATATATATATATATATATATATATATATATAAGTTAATGTTCGTATTAATGTGAAATCCATTTACATAGGGTTATTTGTATTTGTTTAAACCCTATTATGAAGGGTTATGCATGTTTGGGTGTTTTATGTGATACATAAAATGTGTGAGTGATCGTGGGATACATACTATATTGGATATCATTTAATGGGCATGTGTGGTGTCAACCACATTAGCACCCCATTGATAAAGAAGGGCTCTACATTGATCATTTTACCCCAGATATAATGTGCTAAAAGTAGTTTTTATATCCCGAGGGGATTAATGGGGGATCCTCTTGAATAGTATCGGGTATGTGGCCATATAATTGGTGTGAAGGCATAGTGATTATCCCTTATTGATGTTTTGATATTATAGGCAAAGGATAACTTTTGGATTTTCCTAGTATGTGCGAGGGATCCATGAAGGCGTTAGGGATAGGCCTTCATGATGTGCTTATTCGAGCATATCCCATTTGTTATGTACGTTGATATGATCATAGTTATTTAGAGATTAAAATAAAGATTGCATTTCCTAGAATTTACGTGCTTCTGTGTTGTGGTACTTGAGTTTGTCATACCGATCAATATCTTATAGTAGAGATGTATATAACTTATACTAGATATGTATAATTATAAACTTATGACTCGAGATTTATGTAACACATATACTAAAGATGTACGTATATACTAAATTAATGGACTGAGATCATTTTCAACTTATAGATACACATGTTTGGTATCGTACCTAGAGACTAATATCGGTACTTTAGTTAGTTAGAAAGATGTTCTTGAGGTCAGAGAAGACCGTAAGATAAATGAATCAAAATCAAAGAGGTCAGTTTAAGAATGAGAATATAAAGAATAATGGAATGAGATATGAACTTTATTCATATGGGTCACGTATGGGTTTGGGAGTAGAACCGTGTATTTATTTTAAATTGTTTGGGTTGGGTAATTCAAATTACCTAAAATGGGATGAAGGTGTATTATTATTATTGTGAACCAGCATCAATTAAATTCTTACTCTTTGTAAATTTGTTCTTTACATTGTTGTTAATTCTATTTTTAAAAGTCTTAGGCCATAATTGCTATTATAAATTTAGGATGTTCATTGGAGTAGTATCTCTAACGACATTACTATCCATCACTCTTAGGGTGTAGACATTTTGTAGTGTCAAACCTCTATATCCTGTAGTTGTTTGCTTCAATTCAGGAAGTGGGTTGTATTTCGATTATTTATCCCGAGTCAGAGATTGTATGAGATACATTTGTATTCCAGAGTGGATTATATTATTATATTGGTAGTGATTGGTATAAGATATTATTTTATTTAGTTAAACATTTATTAGCTCTTATTATATTACTTGTTCAGATTTGTGTATTTGATTTTGACCTGATCAATCTGTTTATGAATTTTTTGGGGTGTCAGAGTTGGTATCAGAGCATTCCAGGTTCTGGTGTCCCAGAGTGTTAAGTGTGTTCGTTAATTTTCCGCATTACATGATTTAACAACTTGAGAGCTTTACCGTATATGATTTGTACTCTGTATAATGGCAACGGGTTAGGGGTTTTGCATCATTGTCCTAAATGAATGATTTTAATAAGACCAAAGTTTATCACGAGGGTTCTTTATTTGGATTTCCTTTATTATACGTCTGACGCATGAGGTCAACTTTAGTTGGGAGTTAAGGACATTTAGGTGTGAGATGTTTAGTAAATGTTTAGCGTGTTGTTCGAGGCCAAATGCTTTCAATAACCATTTGTAACAACATTAGAAGTAAGTTTTTAAAGACCTCGTTAGGGTGACTATGTTGTAACTAGTATAAGGGGAGTTCAATTATATTTATGTGTCTACACCGACAAAGAGTGTTATGAAAGCATATAAGGATGACCTCATTATCAGCTACAGTGGGAGAAGACTTTTTGTGTTGTCAGAATTCTTATGTCAAGGGTTTAGTAAGTGTTATTGGGTAACTCGTTCTTCCCCACTTATGCTCAGGAAGTGGAAGTTACCATTTTGCATTAGCGGGACTGTCACAACTATCTGAAGGATATATATTCATAGTATTGAAAAGATTGGGGTCAGAATAGGTCCAAAATATTAGAGGGTATCCCGATTTAGGGAGTAACTCACCATTAGAAGGAAACCATATAAATGGTGCAGACCCTAAGAAGTTTCTAAAAATAGGCAGGCCAATGAGAACAAGTCCTACGTGACTAGTTTTAATAGTATAAATCGTAGAGGTAAGGTCAATCGAACCACCGCTAGTCTCCCTTTTCGATAGTTACTTTAGAGGAAGGTGTAAATTTGTGGCGAGTGAGGCCGCTCAATTATTAAAGGCCTTAGTGACACCTAGTCTTTTGGGGAACCACTGATGAATGGTTAGGGTTATGTTTACCCCTCACGCACATGAGTTTTACTTAGACATCGGTGATTTATCATTTTTTTATGTAGTGTGTTTACTAAGATTAGAATATATATATCACCAAGCTTTACTATATGTGGATACCCTAGCAGGTAGTGGCAGATTTATGTCATAAGTATAGAGACGTGGTTGTTTTTTCAATCAACTTGGTTTTGAGTTGGTTTATTGATTTTAGATGAGATATTATCATATTATTTAGCTTGTCTGGATAGCCCTATATTACTCTAATGTCTACTAGAGGGGGTAGGCTTTTATGGTTTCTATTTTTAGGTCGGGGATGTTTTTATAGTTATGCTTAGGCTCGGGGGAGGGTCTAGCACAGACTTATATGCACATGAAAACATAGTATAAGGGATTACGATTTGATAAAGATATTACCAATAGTCCGAATTCTTGAGCAAGTTGAGTTTTTAGTCACAAATTCTCCGAGTTTAATGGGAGAATTCCAACGATTATCTGGACCGTTTGTGGATGCTACTAACTTTGTGACTAGAACCACTAGCAACAAGGGAAAACAAAAGGTTACCTCCACTTGGGTACTTAAGAATGACAACAAAGCTCTTATTTCTCATGTTGCTCTAAAATCTCAGAATACCTCACAGTGGTATTTTGATAGTGGGTGTTCTAGACACATGATTGGTGACGTCTCATTTTTTACCTCCTTAGTGGATCAAAAGGAAGGTAAAGTCACGTTTGGTGATGGGAGCAGGTCTAGCCTTGTAGGACGAGGAACTATAGAGTTACCTGGGTTTCCTAAACTAGAGAATGTGTTATACGTCAAAGGTTTGAAGGTAAACCTTCTCAGCATCAGCCAATTGTGGGATGCTGACTTTGCAATTAAATTTAACTGAGATGTTTGTAGTGTTTATGATCAAGACGATAAACTTGTATTGCAAGGGTTGAGGACAGAAGATAATTGCTAAAGGATAATGACGAAGTCCTCATTTGTCTGTAATAGCACAACGATCACTCCTATGGATCTGTGGCATCAATGTCTAGGTCATATGAACGTTAGAGATTTAGATCGATTAGTAAAAAGGGACCTAGTACCTGGCTTACCATCTCTTGAAAGACTAACTTCCACAATATGTGGACCCTGTTAGTTGGGAAACCAAATTCCTAGCCCCCACAGAGTTGAATTCCATTACTAACTCCAGGGTACTATAGTTAATTCACATGGATCTTATGGGTCCTACTCGTACAGAAAGTCTAGGTGGTAAAAGGTATATCCTAGTAATGGTGGACGATTTCTCCAAATACTTCATCGTAGGTTTTCTGAGGGAGAAATCAGATACTGTAGAGTACCTAACGACCAAGTTCCATGTCCTATAAAACCAATAGGGTGTCACTATTAATAAAATGTGTAGTAATAACGACATTAAATTTATGGAGCTTAAAGTAGATCTTTACCGTGACAGTCTTGGAATCAAACATGAGTTTTCGACTATGAAAACCCCTCAGCAAAAGGGGGTCACTGAGAGGAAGAAATTTGGTTTGGACTCCCCTAATCACGCAAGTAAACCTATGAGTACTTCTATAAAGAATAGTAAGGACACTTCTGGCAAGGACATTGAGAAAACATTGTATCGAAGTATGATATGCAGTTTTCACTATTTGACTGCTAGTCATCCCGACATCGCCTTTAGTGTTGGATTCTGTGCGTAATATCACGCATCCCCTAAAGAGTCACACTTACTCCCGCTAAAACATATTATCAAATACGTGAGTGGGACTCTTTTTTACGGCATTTGGTATTCATTTCATACCAATGACTGACTGTCCCCCTATTTGGATGCCAATTGGGCCGAGAATGCAGATGGATGTAGGAGCACTTCTAGTGGGTGTTTCTTCTTTGACTATTCTCTTGTCTCTTTATTGATCAATAAGCAAAACTCCATCTCTTTTTCCATTATGGAGGCTGAGTATATAGCCGTCAAGAGTTGTTGCACGCAACTTATGTGGATGAAGCAGTTACTGGTGGATTATGGGATATCATAGGACACCATGACCATTTCCTATGATAACACGAGTGCGATACACATATCCCGTAATATTGTCCAACACCTTTACACAAAACACATTAGGATACGTGAGCACTTTATCCGTGAGCTTATAGAATAAAAGGTCGTATCCTTGAGTTTTGTATCTACCAACCTTCAGTTAGCCGATATTTTCACGAAGCCTTTAGATGCCTTAGATTCGAGAGTCTTAGGAGATCTTTAGGTATTTTTACAGTTGACTGAGGGGTGGTTTACTATGTCTAGAGTAGGATGCATTTTTCATATTCATTTTATCTGATTCCTATCTCTAGATTGTATCATTTGTATCATTATTTGTTTATTTGTTTATTTTTTTGAAAAAAACTGAAAAATCCAAATAGATTATATTTTTTTTAAAAAGCCAAAAAGATTTTCGCTTCATCAATTTGTTGAAAAACACAAAAAGAGTTTTGTATTTTGTTTACACCATTTATGGATAAACATTTAAGATAGCCATGGTCACATCTTCATTTCATATTCCACGTGACTGTTTGATAGTGATTTGAGATGCTACATCATTTTATCAATGTGCTTTACATGTTTGGATCCTTATCTCCTTTATTACACACATGCACAAAATTATTTGAATACTGTACTTGTCTTTAACATATTGGCTTAAGTGTTCCCATCATAATTCTGTCTATACAACAACTAAAATGCAATAACACTTGACAAGATAGTAGTGCAAGTAAAAACCGTTTACCGTGAGGTTTTAATTGCGACAAAATATGATGAGTGAATCACAAGAAAGGGCTGCGAGAGTTCAAAGTTTACTCGTCGTGAAGCCACTGTTTGAAAAAGAGCCCGAAAAATTAAATGGCAATAAAAAGAACAATATGCCAAATCAAATGTGCCAATAGGTTTTAGTTTCATCACCTCAAAAGAAAAATATAACGTTTAATTATTTTTGAGGGAGTTTGGATGGAAAGAAATGAAAAACGGGTTTGCACATCCTCAAAAGTCACGAAAAATAGTTCAATTTTGAGTTCATTTGTTAGGAAGATCCAACATTCATCATGCACATCTGTTGTGGTTGTATGTATTGATTTTCATGTCGAATCTGTTCATAATCCTACATTTTCGCTATCATGGACTTGGTTGTTTAGTGTTCTTTAATGGTGTGATTTTTGTTGTATATTTTATAATCAAAATTTTTGAAAATTCAAAAAGAGAAAGTGGTTCTTCTTGTGATGATCTCCATGTGCCTCTATATATGTTCTTCTTATTTGTGTATTTGGGGACATCATAAAAAGGGGGAGAACGAATTATGGGGGAGATAGTTTAAATTTTCTAATGATTTTAGCTTAATTTGAAATTTCATCTTTCTTATCATTGTATTTCAAACTGTTGCGCATCACGGGTATATGTTTCTTGCCTCATGTGTGTAGGTATCAAATTGAGAATTTTGTTTGCACATCCCGGTGAGGACAAAGAAAGAAAGTTCGAAGAGTTTTGAAGATTTGAATATGATTAAAGAAATGTCATCCATTTATTATTTCCAGTTTTGGGGTTTAATGGGGATATTACTTTGTATGATATTTGTTTTTTGGGGGGAACATATTCGGGATTTTTATGTATGTACCGGCATAGACATATGGGGGAGAGATTTGTAAGGACATGTTTTATAATGTCTGGGTTAGTATCTAGGCATTTTAGTATTATCCAATATCTCTGCATATATGTCGTATATCGCTACAGTCGGCTCGTCTCAGCTCGATCATATCTTGACGGCCTCAATCCAAATCTGTGTTTCACGTTCCTATCATCATCAAGATTGTGCATCGTGATCATTTACTACTTCATGGGTTGGTGGTATTATTTTTCTGAATTCATAAGTCCTCTCATACAGGATCTGAAATAAAGCAAGAACCGGACCCATCCGAGTGGCTTTTGTATTCAGGAAAAAGTCATATGTTCATATCGATTTATTTTTTCCCAAAATTGAACCGATCCGATGGATTTTGAAACTCTACATAGTTTGGCAGATCGGGTTGATCTGATATAACTAAAAAATGAATCGATCTAGTGGCTTATCATTCTCTGTCAAATTTAAGAGACCGAATCGATCCGAAGATCCTTTTCGGATCGGTCGGACGGGCTTAAAAAAATTTGGCACATCAAATTTTGTTCATTTCTGTAAATTCCCACTTCGGAGTTTGTTTTGGTTAAGACTTTGAGGGAACACTCTATTGACCTAATACACCAACTCTTCATATATTTCAAACATAAACACTTTGAGATTCACAAACATTTAAAATCATATGTGTGAATCGTTCTAAACCCAGTCATACCCATTCGTGGAACATCTAGTATTGAGAAGAGGGTTCTCTACACTACTGAAATTGGAGCGTCTTGAGGGAGCTCTTACTGACAACAACGAACTGGTGCCTGAGGGTCTTCGCTTGTTAAACTGTATTTCGTTATGTATGTAAGTGTTCACAAACCATATTGAAATAAAAAAAAAAAAATTGCCCTTTTGGGGGATTTTTCCTAATTTATCGTGTGTGATTGATCCTTGCTAAATGTGAATATGTTGAATGTCGAATAAATAACCTTTAGATGCATGACTTTGGTGTGTGTTTAATTCTGGATAATTAAGAATTGGATTTAATTAAATTTATTTCTCCGGTGGAACAAAAGGCGTACTCTCAATAATTTTTATTTGTGGTCCTCCTTGAAGAGTGTGTTTAACGCGCTAACATAGTGGTATCAGAGCGGGTGGAACTAATTTATCATGTAGATCTTTGTTTAGTGCTATTTAGGGTGGTTGTTTTTTCATCTCTCTTATGTTGGTTTACTTGTTTTTTTTCTATGGTTAGATATGGTTATGATGACTTATCTCATTTTAATTTGAAGTTTGCTAAAATAACTAAAATTCTTGAAAAAGAAAATATTCGTTTTATAATTGCTATGGAACTTTTACAAACTGTTCAAACTCAAAGAGATTTCTTTTGTGAGAAGCTTGTGGACATGGACTATGATTTTAAAAATTAAGAATTGTCCAATAAAGAAAGTGATGATATATTTTGATTTTTATAGAAAGAATTAGAGGGCTTTAAAATTTCTAAGGTGTATTTAAGTGCTAATGAGGATAATGATAAATTAATTTTAGATTTGAAGGCACACGAGAATACTCTTCGGGATAAATTTACTGGCATTGAGGGGGAGAGAGATAACCTTGTAGGAATTATTAAAAATTTGAATTAGAGCCCCTAAAACTTGAAGAGTCAAATTCTTTGCTTGAATCTATAATTTTGAAGTTAAAAGATGATTTAAAAGACTCTAGTAGCTTTGGTAGTGATGGTACTGGCTCTCATGTTTCTAATGCTTCCACTGTCAAGGCCAATACCATTGTTTGTTATAGAGGATCAACCACATCCAAGGACGTTAGAAGAAGTCAACCCATAGGTAACATTCCTCGCATTTACACATGTTTATATTGTTATAGGATAGGTCACATTAGGGTGTTTTGTTGTGATCTTGGGAAAGATCCTAGGAAGTTGTGTTCCCTTGGTTCCAAAGACCCGATGCATTAAGTATACATCTATTTGGGTTAGGAAATTCTTTTTTGAGGCGTTAAATGTTCGACTGGTTGATTCTCGCGTGCTTGCACATGAATCTTCACATGATGTATCTTATGGGTGATTACATGCTTATTTTTGTTTGGCATACTCTAGTTGTACTTCATGATATATGTTTGCTAGTGTTATGACATGTGTATCTTTTGTATTATATTTTTATTTTATTGAATCATATTGAAAAATACAAAAAATATTTTATTTTGATAAAAAAATTATAAATGCAAAAAGATTTTTGATTTTTGTGTATTTTGGTTTTACACATCTGGTATAGCATATTGGTGTGTTTGAATTTAATTCACTTCTTACTTTCCATGTAGCTAGGATATTTAGTTATGACTTTAGATACTTAGATTGATCTTTACCATGTTCGTCGTGGAGTTGTTTTGAACTCGGCTTGCATTATGGATTCAATTGTGTATATGCCTCCGCACACACATGTACGAGCTTTTTGAACGTTTAACTTCTCATGTACATATGAGTTTGGTGAGATGTTATCCTATCAATCTTGGCATCTGCACGTATTAATGACTAAGGGGGAGTTGTGCATGTAACAACCATTTTTCGTGAGATATTTTATTTAGTATTGAAAAAATATGAGTGTGCACGGGAAAGCCACCATTAGGAAGAGCTCAATAAAATATTAAAGGTAATAAAAACAAAAAAATTGTTAAAAATGGCCCAACTTAGTTTAATAATTGATCATTCAAAAGAATAATGAAAAGAAAAGAAGAAAAAAGTATGATATATGTTTATCTTTTGAGGGTGTTTAGTTGAAGATCAATGGGTTGGCATAATGAATCCTAGTTATAATTATTTTTTCATGACGCTATTGATTTGTAGAACCATTAATATTCTAGGCTTGTATGCATTGTGCTTATTTGTTCATTGGAGTTCACTTTATCTTATCACTTGAGGCTAACACTTAGGTTAATAAAGTTTTGCGGTCAATTAGAACTTCATGAATATATTTGAGTGTGTGGGTCATAATTCATTTGTATCTAGTTCACGCTCATTCATCCCATGCCACATGTTTATACACATCGATACTATGTTAGTGCGTAAAGCGTATGTGTTTTGTGTCAAGTTTTATACTTTTTTATACCTATATATGTGTGCCATATTTTCTTTAAAATATTTTGCATATATTATATATGGGATCGCATTTTGACTCATTGAGGTTTACATTTAGTTAATGGTTGTCACATACTTTATCATAGTTTGGATTATTTGTGCTTGAGTTGTTGTGTTATATTTGTAAAATTTATATTTTAAAAAAATAAAATAAAAAATTTCAAAAATAGTTGGTGATGCCTGAGAGATTATCATTACACATGCATTGTTTACATATCTACGTGACGATGTCTTACTTCTTCTATGTTTAGCTTTTACTCCATTGTCTATTTCGGACAAAAGGGGGGAGAATAAATTAAGGGAGAGATTTGATTTGATTATGAGTTTGATTTATGGGGGAGATTACTTTTATGAGTTTTAGTTTTTAATTTCAAACTCGATGCATCACGGGATATTTTTTGTTTGCTTCATGTGTGTACGTACCGAAATATGGGATGACTCGTTGACCAATTTGAAGATGACACCTATACTCACACATAGCCAAACGATTGTGACTAACAGGACAATTAACCCCATTAGTTAACAGAACATTTGGTCGGCTCACTAGGAGGTCATCTTGATTGTGACTAACAGGACAATTAAACCCGTTAGTTAACATTATTAGCTAACACCGTTATAGCAGGCATGCACATCGTGAGTGGATGACATCATCAGCCTTAGCGCACGTGCATGTGGGGAAGATATACAAAATTCTTCCTCATGTGCTAATAACTAACTTGTGATTATCCCCTCACATGTATGTAAAATATGTACTCATCTAACCTATAAAGGTAAACAAATGGCCCTCTATTTTCTCTCTTTTAACAACCTATAAATAAAACACACCACCCACATAAGGGGGATGGATTGGATTTATCCTTACTGTTATGCTGACAAAATATAAAGAGAGATTGAGATTTTCCTTTTGTACTTGTTAATGACATTTTCCCTACAATCAACATTGCGTTTGTGGACGTAGGCACTAATTTAGGACGGACCACGTAAATCTATTTTTTATTCTCTTTCTCTTATCTCTCTACAGTTAACTCTTGTGTTATTACTTCACTAAGTAAATATATTATCTCTATATATGTTGTTAAATAGTATATTAAGCTAAGATAACTAGTATACCAAATTCTACTAATAACATATTAGCGTCGTCTGTGGGAAATAACTTCCTATATCTCTTTCCACCCTTTACAATTGATAGATCTCCGGGATACCCAATTCCAGTACACTTGTGAATCGTAATTTGATTCATGTGAATTTTAAAGGGTTAGAGTCATTTTCTAGAATTTTCGTTTGACTCTTAGTAGTTCCTTGAATATCCGTTTAGATTGGTGAAATTTTACTTTAAATTTACATTTCTTGTAGGTCAATTTATTTTTGTTTTGATACTTTATTTTATTTTAAATGGTTTTGAGAATGTCTAAAAACCTTGGAGTTGGAGAGTTGGAGAGGGGATACCTCTCTTTATACCTATTAGTTTGGGTAACCTACCATGAATCTTACAGAGCTTGGTTAAGAGTCAGGAGGCTATGTAGGAAAATATAAATAACTGATGTAGAGTATCCTGGTTGGGAAAAATCTCCCATAACTAAACTCGGTAACCCTTGTAATTAGGTAAATTTTAGATCAAATACATGAGATACCACCTTCATCCCCAAATAAGGACAAGAGGCAAGTGCAACATGAAAGAGAATTGGATAACCCCAAGTGACTGGATCTAGGTTCACTTAGTAAATGAAGCAGTTCTGAAAGAAGGGCCAAGTCAGGTGGTGATGATCAGTCATATAGGCTAGTAAGGATGCCAACCATTCAGTCAACATGTTATAATGGTGATAAAACCTATTATGTGGAGCCTCCCAATGTCTTAGAGAGGTTGATAAAAAGGTTTTACTTTAGCACCAGAACATCCGTTCATAGAAACCAAGGAGTATAGGGAGGAATCTTAGAGATATAGAACCAGGATGATTACATGCTTGGCCCGATCTAGGCAGATTGAGGATCATCCAGGTCTGAGCACACATACAAAGAGGAGGAAAGCTCGATCAAAAGTTAATGTTGAGCTGAGAAATCCATCAAATTCGAACAGACAAAGTTGGAATAGCCATGGAATGTATCCATTAAATGCTTGGAAGCTATATTGGGATACCTGATCAAGAAAAAGAACCCTTTATATAGTGGTTATACACAAGGCCTCCCCTCCACAATATCTATCCTGAGCAATTTGACCCCTATAAAGTTTAATCCACGTGTTATAACTTTGAGGAATGATGGAAAAATTGATTCGATGCACCATGTAGAGTAGCACCAAGCTTCTCAAAACATATATTTAATCCCCGATGGGATGAGGTGCAGGGTTTTCTTGAGTACTCTAACTTGATCAACCCATGTATGATATAATGGGATCCTAAGGGGGACAATAACAAGTTTCAAATAGTTGGATGACCTTCTTGTTAGTAACTTTTGCTTCGACACAAAGCGTGGGAAAAAAGTTGCTCGCTTGTTAAGCATTAGACTTAAGGAGGATGAAATGATAAGAGAGTATATCACCAGGTTCAGCATTGAGAAATTGGGGGTAATATATTATGATGATAAGATAACAATCTATGCAATCATGAGTGGTTTTCTACCTGGGAAGCTTTACTAGGCATTGGTCAAAAAACCACTAAACACCATGGTCGAGCTCCTAGCTAAGGAAGAAAAGAATATAAAAATCGAAGAGGCAATGGTCGCAAAGGAGTATGGTCATTGTAAGTCCAATGTTGGGGGAATCTAAAAGAATAAAGACAAGTTTATGAAGTTGAAATAAGATTGACTGAACTGGATTGATGAGTATACACCCCTCAGAGTGGGGGTACATCACATCCTCGATGAGATCCAAGGAAGTGAAAATTTAGGTGGCCAGAAAAGTTGAAAACTCATGCGGGAATGAGGGATAAAAAAACAAGTTATGTAAATTCCATAAGTACTATGGCCACACAAATTATAAGGGTTTGGCCTTGGACGACGAAAATGAGTTCATGATGCCTTTTTATATTTATTTGACTACATTATGTGAAAAAGGGGGAGAAAAAATTCTAAGATAGGGGGAGCTTTATATGATCTTTATATATTATTGTGTTGGTATTTGTGATACATTCTCAGGAGTTATTTTATTTAGGGGAGAAAATAACTTTTAATGTATTGATTTGATTCATATGGAGATTATATTGTTTATATTTCTCATTTCCCGCCTTTACTTATATTAATACTTTTGGAGTATTCCCAGGTAGGGGGTACTTCTCATATTGTCCAGGGATGGCAATGGGCGGGTTTAGAAAAACTCCCGTTTAGGAAAATATCAAACGCGCCTCGCTCCAAGCCCGAAGCATATTTTATTAGTAAACTCGAACCCGCCCCTAATTGATATTTATTAAGCCGACCTGGCCCGATTATTAACTCTAGTTAATATAATGAAATTATATTGTACATATTTAAAATAATTCATAAATACACCACCATGATTACCAACATATATGATTAGTAATGGACAAAATATAACTTAAAATATATTTATCTAAAACTATTTCTTATAAATATATATTTTTATATAATTTTGCTTTAATATGTATAAATGGGGTGGGATAGGCTTTTTACACATAAACCCAAACTCGCCTCAAACTAGCCTCGGGTATGATTTTAAAACCCGAACACACCCCAAACCCGAAAAAATTATTTTCAAACCCGTACTATTTAGAGGCGGAAACCCGATCGGGCTGGACAAATTGACATCCCTAATATTATCATACATGTGTGATAGATTTGATTTGTTCACATTTGGTAGGTACTGACTTGGATTTCAGACTCATCCCAAATTCAGATTCGAGTTTGGTTCCTGTTTTTCGGTCTTTGGATTCTCATAGTATTTTGACATCATAAATTCATTATAGGTTAATGTGGGATTTAAATGATTGTTATGAATAATATGTGTTTTTTTTAGTATTTTTCTATAGAATAGCCAAATAGGGAGATTAAAATATAATGTATACAATTTAGATAGGTGCCTTATTTACATGTTAAATCATTTGGATCTTGCATTGTCAGGCACATAACTTGATATTTATATTGATGAGATAGGTAGATGAGTGACTTTATTCCCAATTAGATTTCCTTACACATATTTCATCACCAAGAAGATTAAGCATGTTTATAAATTTTCCGATGCAGTTTTAAAGATTATGTCCATTTTACGGTTCTTTGAACCTCTACGATTATGCACAAACATGCATGTTTTTTCAGTTGTAATAAAATTTTGGACTGATAAAAGAAGATGAAAAATTTAAGCTATGTGTATTCTTAAAATTGAGTGAATTCTATATGTGTTAAAAACCTAGTTTGCTTTGATTTTACCTTTATGCAGAAGCATGTGCATGATGCCATTTCACAACTGTTTGAACGGTTGGGAACGATTTGTCCTTTTTGTGTTCTCACTCACATTGTGCGCATAAATATTTTTCACCTCTTTGCATGGAATAGTTATTATTTTAAAAATGCCTATAAATAATATTTATTTCCCTCCATTTTAATGAGACACTAATATCGCTCAAAATGTCTCCATATTTCGTGACATGTTTTATTTTTGAGAGCTTATACTTTAGCCTTTCTTGTAAATTCACTTGTCCTATTCAAATTTAGTATTTTTAAGATCTACACTTCATCTTTAGCTTAACAGGACTTTTTCGTGAGAGAGTTTATTTTAAAACCACAATAGCTTAGATTCAAACTCATTTCCACACCACAATTTGGGGGAAGAATCTGCCCTAATCGATTTTTTTAGGAATGTATCGAGAGAGAATTTAAATTGGTTGGAGAATGTGTCGTTGGTAAACAAGGATCATTTTTTTAGCAAGGTACATAATGCATCGTCAAGTATTCAATATGATTCCACAAGATCTAGTTTCATTCAAGTAAGGGATTCTATATTGGATCTTCTATATTGGATCTCTCATCAGATTTAATTGAAGTGCGTGGATTATCTGAGAATTCGGTCATGGTACAATGAATAGGAGGATAATGCCACTGGATCATTCTCTCAATGGATTTTTAGGAATATATCTTATTTGCAATGGGGAATAGATGATATGTGCGTAGGTAACTACTTGTTGGGAAAATGTGAGAGGTACTTTCCTACATCTTATTATGATACTTTTTAAGTTGGATAATATATAGACAAACATCAAAGTTTTTTCCCATGGAGATATTTTTCCTTATATTTTTTATGTTTTCTACTTTATTGTGACTTTATCGAGTAGTTAATACTTCTCACACACTTCGTATACTTATATCTAAAGATGATCTAATTAAATTTAGTAAAATTGGACTTTAAGGGCTTAAATCTAGTTAATCTCATTAATTAACTTGTATATACTCTTATCCTTGGTTAATTGGAGTTCAAATTGTCAATTGACTTGTTTGTAGAGTTAATTTTAACTCAAGCATGTTCAATTATTGACCTATTGGAGTTGAATTAGCGCATGAAGTGGATTTTGCAAATCAGGGGTGATAAATTTTGAATTAAGAAAAAAAAAGTTAAGTTACATATTAATCCTATTCACCTCCTCTAGGATTATTCTAGAAAAAGTTGAAGTTATTAAAACCACTCCCTTTTTGGTTATCTCTTACTATTAAAAAAACTACACTATCTTTGTTGATTTTTTAGATTTCGCATAAGCCCTTTTAACTTCTCTAAAACATGAACCACAAAACTCACATGCGCACATTAAGGATCTAAGCATTCATACACAAGTCTCTAGAATCTTTGAACATTTGGTAGAGACCATTAATATTTGTCAGTCCTCACAAAGTGACATCATAATGATGTGTAGTTGGGTGTAAAGTACAATAAGTTATGAGCATGCATTACTCATTTATTTCTCTCAATGTTTATAAGATTTAAAAAGAAAATAGAATCAAGACCATGAAGCATATGTCAAACAGAGAAAACATATCAAAAAATACATTTTATGTATAAAAATATGTCATGGAAAATATCACCTAAAAGGCATAAACAAGATTGCATCAAATTTTTTTTTTGATTTTTTAGCAAATAATTTGTATGAACACAAAAGATAATGTCATAATATTAATAAATATACATTAATAACAAAGTCGTAAACACGTTACTACAATTTCATTCAATTATGAAAATAACCAATGAAGTCATAATATATTCAAATCTAGAGAAATCATAAAATCTTAGACTAAAAGAGCTTTCAAGGCCTAATTACAAAATAGGAAAAACCAAGGATAATAAGGGAATGCAAAGAATCTAACTTCAATGTAAACATGAAAACACTCAAATATAAAAGGATATATAATATTCATGTTTCATAAAAAGAACAACTAGATGTAACAATCCTAAAAACATATTATTGTGATAACTAAACAAAAATTATTGTCACATACAAAATCCTTTTGACTTTTTCATGATATGATAGCAACAACAAACAAGAAAATAAATAATTCACGTATGAGATATCAAAGAGATAAGCATGACATACAAAACTCATTTAAGAATCAAAATCATATAGACTAGCACAAGATATATGAAATATAACATGCTAATAAAGGCTATTGGAAAAGTAAACAACTCTAACATCTAGAGATGGATGAGACCAATTTCATTTTTTTTTTCATTTTAATCCGATTCGACATGTATTTTCTCAGGCATTATTTACTCATACTAGGATCCTTGGGTTTTTGGTGGGGCACAAGATACATTTAGAAACCTTTTGTCTCTCTTTGCTTGATCCCATTTATAGAAAAATCTTTGATTCTTCTTAACTAAAAAATTCCTTTCAATAGATTTATAAAAAAAACAAAATCAATTTTTTTACCCTTGTTGTTCTTATCCCACATATCATGGTGATAAGTTTAGGATGGTTCGAGCAAAAGTCATAACTTCAACAAATAACTAAATTTTTAACCATGATCATATTTAAAAGTTTTAGGTCTAGTCATTTGTTTGTTAGATTGATGAACAAAAATTTTATACTGTTAAATTATAAAAAAATCTCTAGGGGAACACTTATGTGATAATAATAATAAAAAATGTACCTTTTAGATCTCCTTTTGTTAAAAGTTCAATTTTTGTTGATACAAATTGAAGGATTGACAACATGTATCCATTTGTATTGGGAATTTTTGGGAACACTTTTTGATGAAAAATCTCTATCCTCAAGTGATGTCTATTTTTCTAGAATCCAAGTATTTGTCAAGATTTTCAATTTTCTTTAAAATATTGACAATAAATTCATTACATCGTTGACATTCCTTATGCCAAGTGTCCAGGGAGGTGTTAAAATCATCTTTTTCTTTTATCAAATTTGAAATAACATATTTATGCTTGTTGTTTAATTTATGGATTCAAAACATAGTTTAGGTTTATGTCATATTTGAATATCATCTACACAACCGAATTCTATATCAACGAAAACACGAGATCAACGAGGCATAATATTTTAGCAAATTACAACTCTCAAACGATGGAGTGAGGCTTAGCATATGTTAGAAAATTACAACTCTCGAGGTTTAAATGATCTATTTTGTTCTGTCACCCCTGAGGAGTTTCATCGTATTATGACTTGTGAGACATCTAAAGAGGCTTGAGACACACTCCAACTCACCCATGAAAAAATAGTGTTGTTAAAGCTTCCAAACTCCAAAACCTCACTACTTTGTTTGAAACGATTAAGATGTTAGAGAGTATGACTGTTGGTGAGTTTTACGCTACATAGTCCGACATAGTTAACTAGTCTTTTAACTTGGGAGAGAAGATACTCAAAAATCGAGTAATCAAGAAAATCTTAAGGTCGTTGTGTGAAATATTTAATTCCAAAGTGACAGCTTTGATTTCTTTTGGTACTTTAGCCTCTACGAAACTTGAAGAGCTTTTAGGTGACCTACAAACTTATGAGCTTGACATATTTTCCTCCAAGACTATGAATAATAAGGATAAGTGAATTTCTTTGAAAACCCAAAGGAGGAAACACCAATTTCAGATGATGAGTTTGACGTCGAGTCCGAGGATATGGTCACGTTAGCAAAGAAATTTCTAAAGTTTCATAAGCAATAGAAATGTGCAATTTTGTTTAGAAAAACATGTATAATAAGGCCGGTCACTTACCCAAATATCGTATTGATAACTTTAAGCGGGATGAGTCAAAAATAAGTTTTGATTGTGAGGGTTATGGCCATAAGGTAGATGAGTGCCTCACTAATCTAAGGAAGGAAGGCAAGAAACATAGGTGTACAATGCCACCCTTAGTGATAGTGATATGTAAGAGGGATCCAATTCCCCCATTCAGCGCAACTTCAGTGTGTTCATGGCTAGTCATGCGAGCCTCGATGACAAATATTCCTATAAAGATATTTCTAAGCATAACACTTTTAAGGCCATCAGTTGTGACTATTGGGTGAGTTATAGTGAAGAGAGTGGATAAGAGAATGAGGATGAAGAAGATGAGGAGGAGAGTGAACTCCAAGTTGCCTTCCGCGAGTTGTATTCAGATACGTTAAGAGTGAAGAAGACTAAATTGAAGTTGGAAGCTAAGTTGAAGAAAAGCACGTGAGATGACTTTTCGAGAGAAGCTAGAGTATGCTAAGTTTAAGATATATAAGCTTTAAAGTTTACTGGAGGTAATGAAGAAAGTGCTTCTAGAGATTGAGGAGTCTAGGTATTTACCCGAGTCTTGGATAGTTGAGCTTTAGAAGATATTGAGAGACTCAAGCAGTGTTAAAATTTGATTTGGAATATAGGTCAAAATTTTTAGATAAGATGTTAGGTACCCTACAAATCAAAGATGACAAGTGTGAGATTGGCTTTGATGACCAAAATACTTCCGCTATCCAAGCCAAGACCATGCGTCTGAAAGAGTTGTGACACCTTGCCTAATTAAATACTGGGTGATCAGTCCTTTATTCAATTTAAACAGAATATCCAGTTGTATCAGCATTTGCGTCACTATCGAATTTTTTTATATTAAATACTAACCACCTAATATTTAAAATGATTGATGTCAAATTTTATCTTGAATTAACAAATAACCAAATAAATGAACAAATAAACATTCATCATCCAGTGCAATCTCATAGGAAATAAATTGACAAAATGTATTAAATGAGTCTGGAGAAAACACTTTCAGAATAAAATCCCACTACAGTAGTATGATATGAAATAAAGTTTAATAACTGAAATAAAAACAGAATTCTAAAGTAAAAATCTTTAACAATAATGGGCAATATGCCCTGACTGATATAAAGTTCTCCGAATGAGTCAAAGATAAGTGGAAGCGTCTAATACCAAGGTCCTATAACTTCCACATCAGCTATAGCACGTCAACTGATGGGAACTCTAAGCTTGGTGTCCCTGTGGCTGGACACATTATGTAATATATATAGGAAAAAGGAAAAGATTTGCAAGAAATGGGTCAGAGCCCGAGTTAAAAATAGTTTTAAAACAACAAGTGTTTAAATTGCATTAAACAATGAGTATTATATACATGTTAGTCATGTGCTCTCACTTGAGATTCTCCCCTCTCAACTATTGTGCACGCCTAACACATTTTCCCAACCCATTATAGTTACGCTATCCCATTTAACTAGTTGAATCAAGTCTCTTATTTTGATGCCCGAGTCATGGTGCCCACCCGCATCACCCGAAGACATCATTATCATCATGTTCTACTAAGCAACACAGTAGAATAAACATAGGTATATATATATATATATATATATATATATGTTTCACCATTATAATATATACAAATACCGCACCCCACACAGGTGAAACTAACAGTGCGTACATACTCTGCTATCATGTCCTGGTACCTCACGTACATAGTAAGGAATATCGATTCCTAATCTCTCAGGAATTGTAATAAAACAAATCACACACATACTGGAGGCGAACATGGACTACGGTGTAATGGGTCACGAACATACCTATGCACTTATATAACCCAAACTTATCCACTCACAGATAAGTCATCCTTAGATCCCATGCTCTAATGAACCAATCTATAATACCCCCTGAAGGGATCCGAAGGACCAGACTGTCTCCTTCAAGACCTCCCGGTGATAGCAAGTATGGTAGGTATATCATACACATAAAAATCCATACAATAGGTATTCACACAACTTACGTACTTATACATTCAATATTGGTATACACACATCACGCATTACAAGTCTCACGTGTTGTATTTATAACCCGTATACCATTATAAATTTAACTAACGCCATAACTCTCATCGTATAAATTCAAGTACCTTTCCCTATCCCAAAGGTTTACGAAGTCACCCAATTATTCTTTAGGTTAATTCAGTACTATAGTGTCCCCCTGGTAATGGTATTAACCCTAAGTCATCAATTATTCGAATTAAACCCCAATTCATAAAATTTCCAATCATAACGCATTCGAAAAACACTCGTAAATCTCCCCATTCAATCCCATACATAATGATAATTTTCGAGCCTTACCTATAACCTTATCAACCTTCCCTAAGTCCCATTATATTCAATTAATCAACATTAAGGGTTCTTAAAAGTTGGGGTTGAATCGAAACTAAAAGTAAAAATAATTCACAAATTACAGGGGATTCCATAGATCGAGGAAATGGGCCGATCGATCGATCGATCCATCGGATATTGGCCTACGATTTTTGCATAATTTTGCTTACGGTTTTCTTCAATTATAAACCCCAAATCATCCATTACAATGTCCCTAAACTCCAAAATAATTATACTAAATGTTACATCAACATAAATAGATAAGTTCTAACGTATTAGAATCATCAACTCATCATGGGGTATAATTTTCTTGGATTAAATCATGAATAATTCTTATAACCCCTAGTTCCCCAATCTTTATTCAAGAACACCAAAAATCTTAGATTTAAATTCGAAATTCCCATCTCTTAGATTATGATTTCATTTTTTTATTAATTCCAGATATTCATCTACATGTAAAACCTACCCAATTTCATGATTAAATCCTCCAAATTCATAAATTATCAATTATTCAAGGATTTTCTTAAATTCTAGACTACCATGGATAATATATGCACTGAATCATTGCAAGATAAATCACTTGACATGGAACTTCTGATCCTTTGAAGAAGATGGTATTAGGGACGATCCTCTCTTTCTTATCCACGCGTGGGTGGTGACGGTGGTGCAAACGGGGTACCGGTGGTGGCTCTAGGCTTGAAAACCTCTTCTTCTTCCTCCTCTCATGACCTTCTTAGATTTTTTGAATTCTAACCCTATAAAACAACTCCTTCCCTCAGATATAACCCTTGAATTTTTGTAGGTTTAATTACTCGAAAAATTAAAATGACCAAAATATCCTCCCGGTGTGCCGGTTTGGCCTAAAACTCCCCCGGGACCAAAATTAAACCCCCGAGTAGACTTTTTTAACTATCTCGACCCTTCTAGAGACCTTTGTGCACTCTAAATTACCATATGGGTGACTTATACATAACATACTCATATTCCATTAAATTTAGTCTCGACACGGTTGACACGCGCGTCTCGACGTAATTTCCATAAATGTTGTATTATTCACTTGCCACATTTTTAATAAATTCACAATCGCATATTACTTTACTCACTAAGTAATATTCAATATAGTTCACATCAATAATACTAACTCCCGTCACCCTAGAAAATATCTATTTAAATCTGGATTAATCATAAATTTATTTCTCATTATTTAATTCAATTAATCCCATAATTAAAGTCATTAAAATTTACGGGGTATTACATACTTCCCCCTAATAACGAAATTTCATCCCGAAATTCGAAAAACAAAGTTATACCTGGTAATAATAACTTTGGATATTTATCATGCATCTCATTTTCGCGCTCCCAGGTAGACTCTTCGGCATTATGATGCCACCACTGAAGAGGTACTAATGGTACTATCTTTGACCTCAATTTCCTTTCGCTACGGTCTGGGTTAGAAATTGTTCCCTTATCGAAGAAACTATCGCGGTGTATATCAATCTCCTTGAAAGCAATATGAGTGTGGGCCAAGTCATCCCGAAGACATCTCCTCGCGAGGAAATATGGAACACATCATAAATCCTATTCAAGTGCTCCGGTAGCCCAAGTTTGTAAGCCATTGGTCTAATTCGCTCAAGAATAGGGAATGGTCCCACATACCTTGGAGCTAACTGATGAATTACTTTTCGGTGTTTATGTCGTTGTTGTAAAATATCTTCAATAAAAACCTCAATTACCTATAAAATATAACAATCTCAAGTGTAGAGGTAAGTAAGGGTATCAATCCACAATCTAAGGTGTGAACATGCTAAACATGAGAGGATAATGAATATAATTCACTTGGTTCCTCTTTTTTTAGACTTTTGGGTTTTTTCTAATTTTTTTTATGTTTTTCAAATATTAAAACACTTTTTAGGTGAAAATGTGAAGTAACACTAAACTAATATAAGAGATGAAATTAACAAACTAACTAGTGTGCCAAATAAGAACTAAGTAATAAGAATTGAGATGAACTTAAATTTGAGAAATATTCAAGGAATGAAACTTAACCTCCACTTTATGAATTAAATGTGTTAATTATTCTAGTTTACTAATTTTCCAAATATTGATTTATTTTATCAATTGATTCTCATCATTTGACAAAACAAACTAATATAAAATTAGTTAATCCAATTTTCATCCCTACAACTGAAATGAATAATTGATTTAGAAAAAAATATATAAATCACTCGATGGAGTAGATTCATATAATAAATCATAAATCCAAAAAAAAAATTAATGTATGAGTATAATAAAATATAATATACTCTAATTAGTAGATCATTCTATCAATAGTTTGAATTCAAAAATTAAGAGTATATTAGATTTTAATCCTTTATCAAGGATAGTTTATCATTTCTCAATGCATAAACTCATGTAGGAATGAAAAGAAAATTACCTAAATGAAACAAAGTAAACTAGATTAATTAATACATTCAATTGAATGAATGGGGCTTCATTGCACTCCTTGAATGGAGTGATTAGCCAACCATAGTCATAATCCAAGAATAATTGAAACAAAGTAATAGCATAGAATGATTAGTAAGAGAAGAATTAATCAAACCTAATTTTTCCTTCAACATGAAATAGAATCTTCAATTACAATCTCTCAATATTTTTTTGGTAAAGAAAAAAAAACTAAAACTAAAAATTTCTCTCTCTAACTATTTTTTTATTCTTCTCCAAGTCTCTTCTCTGTTTCATCCTTTTCTCCCCCTCAAATGGGGTCTTGAGTCTTCTTTTATAGTAGATGCATGGCACACATGGGCTAAGGGGTATTTTTGGTAATGGGTTAGGGTGAAGATGTGGGTGAGGTGTGAGCACATGTGCATGGGGTGTGATGTGTGAGGATATTTGGGAAGAGAGGTCATAGAGATAATAATCAGATTTGGTTAAAAAGGGGTTGGGGGTAAAATGGGTATAAGTGGGGTAAATGGATTTTAAATGGGATATATGGCACATGGGGAATTTATTTGACTTATTTGTTGGGTTTGTGCTTTGGTTGTTGGCAGGTGAACGATTTTAGCATTTTCAGAAATGGGTTTGAGGTTTTGAAATGGAAAATGGGTGTAAATGGGTATGTACATGGGTAGGGGTTGGATGGGAAATGGGTCGGGTCAGGCCGGCTGAGTGATTTCGTATAGGCTGGAGATTGTAGTGGGTTAGAGAGGTTTTGGCTATGGGGGTTCCGGCGAAGGTTTCGGATTTTTGAGGTTGGCCAGCCGCTGGAGATCGGTTGATCGCTGGGTTTCCAGTGACGGGAGTTGGAGGGGTGTGCGTGGGTTGAAGTCTCCGAGCGTGGCCATGGCTATTGCCGACAGAAGCAAGGTAAGGGGTAATTGTGGCTGGCACGGGTTCGGGTATGGGGTTCGGGTGAATGGGGGTTGAGGTAGCAGGTATAAGGGGTCTTTGGTTTTGGGTTATGTGGTAAGGGGAGTTGGTGAGAGAGAAAAAGGTGAGGTCGAACTCATCGGCGCTGGATCTCTACCGGCGGCGGAGGCAGTGGGTTGGATGGGATCGATATGGAAGAGACTGAAGAGGGAGGTTATGAAGATTGATTTTGTTGTTTGTTGGTTATTGAGGTTGGAGAGAGGAAAGAGAAAGTGGTTGGGTGAAAGGACGAAGATGGAGGTGAGGGGTTTGGGTGTTTGAAGGTGTAGGGTGTAGGGTGGTAGTATGAGGGTGAAGGTTTGTGTTGTGTGTAGTGTAGTTTATGGGAGGTGTAGGATAAGTGGGGTGTGTGTGTGTTAGTTTGTGACCAAAAATAAGTAAACCTAAAAACATAAAATTAATAAAACTGAAAAAAATAAAATCTAATTAAAAATAAAACAAACTAAACAAAATAAAAAATATTAAAACTAAAAAAAATAAAATCCAAAGCTATATAAAAACTAAAATAAAACATAAGAAATAAAAACTTAAAATATAAATGAAGACTAAAGTCCTAAAAAAAATATAAAATCTAATAAACTCCTAAAAACTAATCATAATAAAACTAAAAACTAATAAAAATCAAAATAAAATAAAATTATAAAAATAAAATAGAAAAATAGAAAATAAACCTAAATAAATCTAAAACAAAACCTAAAAATAAAACGACTCAACAAAAAATCTTAAAAAAATATAAAAGGGACAAACAAAACACACACATGGTTTGGGGTAGGTTTAGGCTAGGTTTAGGCTCGGGTAAGATTACGGGGGAGGGAATTTAGCTCCATTTTACTGCAAGTTGCCTTGAAACATAGCTTTTGACACTTCAACTATAATTGAGCCCGCATAATGAACATTTAAGTGCATAAGACCCAAATTGCATAGAATTAGCAACTAAAATACATCTATTCGGGGTATACAATGTACACTTTTGGGTGCTTATCACACCACCCCCAAACAGAGCATTTCTAGTCCTCAAGCAATAAGATAGAGAGAAAGAGAAAGATAAGTAACCAAAAGTGTACCACTTTCGCGGGCACTTGCGATTGCACTTAGCATGTGCAACAAGCCTTTAAACCTATAGGTTGCCCTACAAGACGAGTTGTGTCTCGTGAGGGTTTGCAGGGAATATACCCACAAAATTCTTTTTTGAAAAAATTTATTGAAAGGCAATCAATATCTTATTAGACGTAGAATGATCGCACAATCCACCATGAGA
This sequence comes from Sambucus nigra, assembly GCA_949130495.1. NCBI lineage: Eukaryota > Viridiplantae > Streptophyta > Magnoliopsida > Dipsacales > Adoxaceae > Sambucus > Sambucus nigra. The sequence goes on from OX422214.1 coordinate 144,475,688, forward strand.
TTTTTGTTTTGAGAAATACAAGCTAGATTGTATAAAATGTTAGCTAAGTAAATACACAAGGCACATCCTTCCCAGAACTCAACGTGTGTAGTGTGAATCCGTCAAAACGGGTCGAGCATCACAAGAGTAATTCATAGATTGCCTTTTTGGAATCAACGCTTCAACTTCAAATCTCATGGATATATCTCTCTCAAACGAACTCTCGAGATATGGGTTAGTGTATCGCTCTTGTGTGTGAGGAGGTGAATAAATGTAAGCAAGTTCAAACGTCTCACACACATATAAGAAAGAATGAACATTTGAAAGGGAAATGATCTGATGAAAGAAATGCTAATCTCTATAGTGAGAACGTCGAGTTATTCACCATGTTGACTTTCATTTTCCCGAACACCTAGGGGAAATATGGATGTTAATGGGTGACGGGGAAATGAGATGGAAATGATACGATGATATGAGGTAGGATGGTGATGTATGGATGAATAATGAGTGATGGATGTGTAATGGATAAAATATGGATGCGATATTTGAGAAGAGTATACTATGAAGAACAAATGTCTTTATTACATAACTAACTACAAAAGTCTCCTTCTTTTCTTTTCTCTCTTTTATCGATTTTTCTTTTCTTTTCTTTTTATTTTTTTTTCTTTCTATGTTTTTCTCTTTTTTTTTCTTTTTTTTTTCTCTCACTTTTCAAACCAACACGGAAGACATTTAACATTTGGAATCAACACTCTTTTTCTCAAAATGATGATGGATCATATATGAATGGAGTGGGGAGTGTGTATGGATGATGAGGGGAATAGATGTGAATATGGAATAATATGGGAATGTAATGGGTGAGTGAATGGTAATGTGATATGGAAAAGTGGTAGGTGTATGGATGAAAACCTAGTGATCGGGACAAACTTTAAGACACGCGTTTCTTACAACTCGAAAAAGATGTCATTCTCAGTGATCAAGCCAAAATTTTATGAAAAATAATGAGATCGTGCAACAATTTAAAGTGCGGACCCAAACGAAGTTGAATCAACTTATGACTCGGAGATTACGTAAAACTCTCTGAAAGGTTGAAAGGCACAACTATCACAAGCAAAAATCTCTACTAGTGATCCTTAAGGTTTTGTTTAGAATTGTAGTACTCCTCAACTCTAACCGTAGTGACGTGATAAGTGCGCAAATTTTATTGAGTCTAGAAATTCATGGTGCAACATGCCTTGTTATGTATTACATAAGCTATTTAGAAAAAATATTCTCTAGCTTGATTCATAAACTTTAAAAGATGGATGATTGAAAATTCACATCAATGAGTGAGATGAAAGAAACTGCACGAAATTCTTTAAAAAAATCAGGTTAAAAAATAAATAAAAAATTCAAAAGAGGTACGATTTTGATAAAATTCCCCACCCCCAAACAAAAAGGAACTACGTCCTCAATGTTAAGTAAAATGATTTTTAAAATTGAGAGCAAAAGGTAGGAAAGAGATTACCAGAATCAACCGCTAATGAAATGGACATGTGAGGCGAAGATGAAACCTGTATAAATGAGTGAGATATAAAATATGTACAAGTCTATAATCATGAAAAAACAGTGGGTGGTGTGAAACACCACCCCCAAACAGGATAAGACTCATACTCAGAAAAAGCAGGTGGCCTCCCGGTAGTGCTAAGTTTAACGTCTTCAGCCAGACTGATCAGAACACACCCAAAAAGAAATGATAAGCGAGGAGGGAACGGGGTGGCAGAAAATTCGAGGGATAAGAATCACCCCCAAATAAGACTGAATGATCAGTCTTTATAAATGGGTTCAACAAGGTCAATCTGTTTTATGTGAGTGGAGCCTATCTCCAATAAAGGCTTCAAGCGTTGACCATTGACCTGAAAGAGGCTACCATCCTTGGGATTTTGCACGGTGATGGAATCATAAGGGGTAACTGACTCAAAAATGAAGGGTCCAGACCACCTGGTTTTCAATTTCCTTGGAAAGAGATGCAATCGAGAATTATACAACAAAACTTTTTGAAGAGGGTGGAATTCTTTGTGCATGATGCTTTGGTCATGGATCCACTTCATCTTGTCCTTATACTTCTTGGACAAATCATAGGCATAATTTTTGATTTCCTATAATTCATTAACTTGCAGCTTCCTATGGGAACCCGCCTCATCAATATCGAAATTAAGGGTTTTGACGGCCCAATAAGCATGATGTTCAAGCTCGATAGGAAGGTGGCAAGGCTTGCCGAAGACCAAGCGATAAAGGGACATGCCAATTGGAGTCTTATAAGCAGTTCGGTATGACCTCAATGCGTCGTTCAAGCGTAAGGACCAATTATTCCTATTAGGATTGACGATTTTTTCAAGAATTTGCTTGATCTCGCGGTTGGAGACCTCAACTTGACCACTAGTATGTGGGTGGTAAGAGAGACCAACCTTGTGGGTAACACCATAGTTTTTGATAAGGTGTTCAAAGACTCAATTACAAAAATGTCTCCCATCACTAATGATAGCTTTGGGGGTCCCAAAACGCGTGAAGACGTGCTCTTTGAGAAATTAGACCACAACTCGATGGTCATTGTTGTGGCAAGAAATTTCTTCGATCCACTTGGAAACATAGTCAACAAAAACTAGAATATACTGAAAACCATGAGAGGAGAGAAATGGTCCCATGAAATCGATACCCACACATAAAAACTTTCAACAATGAGGATGGTGTGAGAGGCATTATATGACGACGAGAGAGACGCCCAAAGTGTTGGCAATTGGAACAGGATTGGCAATATTGATGGGTGTCGCAAAAAAGGGTAGGCCAATAGAAACCACTTTGCAAAAATTTTACGGCAGTTCTCTTTGAGCCAAAGTGGCCTCCACAAGCACAATTGTGGCAAAAGGACAGAATACTGAGTTGTTGACATTCGGGAACAGAACGACAAATGACTTGATCGAGGCAATACTTGTAAAGAAATGGGTCATCCCACGAGTAAAACTTCACATTCGCCATGAATTTGGAGCGATCCTGTCTCAACCAATGATTAGGAAGTTGATCGGTAACAAGGAAATTGACAATATCAACATACCAAGGTAAAATGACTCAGAAATGGGAACATGATCACAATCAGACATGACAGTAATGCGAGAGAGATGGTCAGCAACAACATTTTCACAACCTTTCTTATAGCGAATTTCAAGGTTAAACTCTTGGAGTAAGAGAATCTATCGTGGTTTGGAATCCTTGTTATGAAGAAGGTGCTTAAGAGCAGCATGGTCAGTATACACGATGATAGGGGCACCTATGAAATATGAGAAAAATTTATCAAGAGCAAACACAACCGCTAACAACTCCTTTTCGGTGGTCGTGTAATGAAGTTAAGCATCATGCAGGGTTTTGCTAGCATAAAAGATGACATGTGGGCACTTGTCAACTCTCTGGCCAAGCAAGACACCAAGTGAAAAATCAAAAGCTTCACATATGAGCTAAAATGGGAGAGACCAATTGGGAGGTTGCATGATAGGAGCGGAAGTGATGTGAGCTTTTAGGCGCTCAAAGGTGGAAACATATGCTTCATCAAAGACAAAAGGGATATCTTTAGATAAAAGGGTTGTTAAAGGTCGCGCGATTTTTAAAAAGTCCTTAATGAAGCGTCGGTAGATGCCCGCATGTCCTAAGAAGGAGCGAATGTGTTTAACAGACTTAGGAATGGGGAGTGAGGAAATTAAGTCGACTTTTGCTTTATCGACCTCAATACCGGAGCTGGAGACAACATGACCTAAAATAATACCCTTTTTTGACCATGAAATGTCATTTTCCCCAATTTAGGACCAACTTATTTTCTTGACAACGCTGAAGGACCATAGTGAGGTGAGATAGGCATTGTTCAAAGGATGAACAAAACAAAAAAATTGTCCATAAAGACTTGGAGAAAATGCTCTACCATTTCACTGAAAATACTTGTCATGCACCTTTGAAAAGTCGTAGGTGCATTGCAAAAGACAAAGGGAATATGAGAGTACACAAATGTGCCAAATGGACATGTAAAGGTAGTTTTTTCTTGGTCTTCAGGGGAAATAGGAATTTGGTTATACCCTGAATATCCATCAAGAAAGCAGTAGTAAGCATGGTCTACTAAGCGTTCAAGCATCTAGCCAATGTATGGGAGAGGGAAGTGATATTTGCAAGTGACAGAATTGAGCTTTCTATAATCAATACAAACACGCCAACCGATTTGTATGTAGGTAGGCACAAGCTCATCATCACTATTTTTTACAACGGTGACTCCAAACTTTTTAGGCACCACATGAATGGGACGGACCCATTGGTTGTCTGAAATGGGATAGATAATACCAACATCAAGCAATTTTAAAATTTCAGCTCGAATGACCTCTTTCATTGCCGGATTGAGTCATTATTGTGGCTCATGAGAAGTCTTAGCATTCTTCTCTAAATGAATGCGATGGCTACAGACATTGGGGCTGACACCTTGAATGTCAGAAATGGTCCACCCTAAAGCATTGCTATATTGAGTGAGAGTGTGGACCAATTTCTATTCTTGATCTGGTGTCAAGTCAGAAGCAATAATAACGGGGTGATTTTGGTTTGGGCCTAAGAAAGTATATTTTAACTCAACAGGAAATGGCTTAAGCTCCAAACTAGGAGGCAGTGGACTCAAATGCAGAAATAGAGTCCGGGAGAATATCGAGATAGGGTTTGACTGGGTCATCCATAGAAAGAAGAGTATCGACAAGGAGAGGCTCAAATGGAGGAGCCCAAGTGGAAGTGTCCAGTAGAGGTGTAGAATCTAATAAGTCATTGACCTCGGAGATGGAGGAATCAATATCAAAGTCAGACCTAAAGTGAGCCAAACATTGATGGATAGGATCTTCTGGGTAGGTGGTATCCAACATCTCTTGGAGTAAGGAGTCAATCATGAAAACCTCATTAATTGAATCAACATCGGCCTCTTAGTAAATGAGGTGGAAAATATTAACTTTGACGGTCATATTGTCAAAAGAAAGATTCATTGACCCATCTCGACAATTGATGATGGCATGGGCAGTTGCCAAAAAAGGGCGACCCAAAATGATAGGAATATTGGTTGGGTTGGGAGCAAGAGTGTCTAAGATGATGAAATCCACAAGGTAGTAAAAGTCAGACACTTTCACCAAAACATCTTCAATGATTCCTTTAGGCACTTTCATAGAACGATGTGCAAGTTGAAGAGTAACCCATGTAGGTTTCATGTTTTGTAAACCTAACTTAAGGTAGAGAGAGTAAGCTAGCAAATTAACACTAGTTCCAAGATCAAGCAAAGCGTGAGTAATGAACTTATCTCCTAACATGCAAGAGACAGTGGGACGACTAAGGTCTTTATATTTCATAATACCATTCTCATGGACGAGGGACGTGGCTTGCTCAGTGACAAAGGCATCATGAGGCACATTCGTCCGTCCCTTGACAGTGCACAAGTCCTTCAAGAATTTTGCATAAGAAGGAACTTGTTGAATCGCGGTGAGGAATGGAATGTTTATGTGAACATTCTGAAAAACTTTCTTGATCTCATTAAATTATTGAGCTTTCTTTGTTGGTTCCAACCTATGAGGGAAAGGGCTTTAGGGAGAAAGGAAGTGGTGACCTCAGTAGGTTTAGAGGCAGTCCTGTCGGTGGATTTATGGGGTGGTGGGAACTGAGGAAGAGGTTTTAATGGGCAGTTCCTGGTGGGTGGGATTGGAACATCACAGGGAGCATCAACACCATTATCAACTTGTTTATCGGATCGTAGAGTACTCACCGCTTTCATGTTCGCTTGGTATATGGATGGAGTGGAAGTGGATCCAACCTCATAAGCCGACTCCTTACCATTCCCCTTAGGGTTAGGAATGGGTTGACTCGAAAAATGACCTTTCTCTAGCTCGAACTCAAATTGGTTAAGACGTTGCTCAAGCCTTTGGATGGCGTGAGTCTGTGCTTGCGTGGTTTGTTGTTGAATCGTGATAAATTGAGTGACAAGATTATCAATAGAGGAGGTGTATGATTGGGATGGAGGGGCATATGGGGGTTGGGGAACCAACTCTCGGTTAGAACTAAGTGGATTTGAATACTCGTAGGATGAAGGTGGGATAGGGACAATTTGATGATTGGGTTGGGACGATCCTTCTTAGGGAACAAAGGATGAGGGAGGGTTTGGTTGGTTGTAAGGAGCATGGTGGTGTTAGATAGGAGGGTGATGTTTCCTTTGCAGGTTTTGGTGAAACCGTGATGGACCACCAACATGTTGTTGTGGTTGTCATGGAGCAAGGTGATTCTCGTGCTTATAAGAAAAATAGGGATGGTTCCTATTATTCGAATTGTAAGTGAACGATGGTGGTGAGGGTTTCCTAGTGGTATCAAAGTCACATGCTTGGGCTAGAGTGGGTTCGGGATCATCTTGAATGAGGGGGAACAAATGAGATAAATGATCTCGACTTAAACAGGCATGACAAGAAGGATTAGACTCATTGACGTTCATCACTTGTTTAGAAATAGAAACATTTTGTTGCATAGAACAACTGAGAGCATCAACAGTCTAAGTCAAAGTGTTTAAGCCATGAAGCAAGGTTTTAAAATCGGGATCAGTTTTGACCTCATAACTGCTACCAACACGTGGTGGCTCGGACCTCGTAAATTAATTTGTGCCCTCCTAATCTTGGGAGTTATCGCCTAATTCAAGGAGAAAATTGTTGGCATCAGTGGGAGTTATGTGCATGAATTTGCCTTTGTTCATGGACTCAATCATGGTGCGAGTGGAAGGAATGAGACCATTGTAAAAACTATGAACGAGGCAACTCTTCTCGAGACCATGATGTGGGCAACTATTGATATAGTCTGGAAAACGGCCCCATGCTTCACAAAATTGCTCAGTTGGCTTTTGGTGAAAATCCTAAATGGATTGGCGCATCTCATTGGTCTTACCTATGGGATAAAACTTGGACATGAACTTCTTCATAAGTTGTTCCCTTGTATGGATAGAATCCGGTGACAAGGAATGTAACCACATGGATGCTTTATCATGGAGAGAAAATGAAAACAAGCGAAGATGAACATTTTCTTCATCTAAGTTTTAATTTTTGAAAGTAGAGCAAACCGTGAGAAATTTTCGCAAGTTAGTGTAGGGAGACTCACGTTTAAGACTATGGAAATTGGGCAACATGGAAATGGTCACTGGGTGAATTTCGAATTGATCTGCTGGGATGGGTGGAAGAACTATGAAAGATGGTGGGATAGCCGTTATCGGGGCAAAATAGTCATTTAAGGCACGCTCTTCAGCCATGGTGGGTGGATGAATGATGGGAGTAGAGATGTCAACTCGGGTACAACTCAAAGTGATAGGTGGAATGGAAGAAGCAAGGGGAACACTTGGTTCGCCAAAGGTGGAAGAGACGGGAGAAAGACTACGTGAATGAATTAATCGATAATTAACTCATTGCCACACGGCATGCAAAGACGGATTTATTTTTGGTTTTCTGGATTTTTTAAAAAAGAAAATATTTTTGGAGTTTTGCTTTTGTGTTGGAAACAAAGAAAATATTTTTTTTGAGTTTTTTATAAAAAGAAGAAAAGAAAATATTTTTGGATTTTTTTTTTGGAAGAAAAGGGGTGGGGGAAAATTTGGACTTGAAGAATTTGGAGAAATTCACTAAAATGGACTACCGAAAAAGGAATTGGTCACACACAAGTGAAGGAAAAATCCATACTAGCACATAACCAATTTTTATCTTGAAAATTGATGAAAGGGGTAGTCAAATTTTAATGAAATTCGCGGGAGATAAAAATCACTGAATTTATATGAGTGATCGCCTTTTGCAAATGCGTGTTCCTATTTTAATCACAAGATGCCAATAGCCTTGCCACAGAGATTCGCCACAAATCTACTACAACGAAACGATCGGCCGGTACAACGCCGAGGACATCACAAATCCATTTTACTTGGCGGCCGCACTTAAAACCCAATTTCCCTGGACACTTCCATGCCACGAAGCGAACCGTTCGAGGGTTTGCCCTGTGGAGAGGACTCTATGGGTTATCCTACAAGTCAAAATGATCAAAAAGGGGCCTAGGAACACCGTATCCTATGGGGATATCTAGTTGATTGACTTTAAAGGAGTGATGGCTAGGGCAATACACAAAGGATAAGTGATTGAGTCGGGTGATGAAATCCCCTCTCGTGAGTGACCGGGCGTAGGTATTTGTCAATTTAATTCATCATTCCATTCAAAATTAAATGCAAGAATTAAATCACACAAGAGGACGTAGTAGCACACAAGGTATGAACTCGCTAGCAAGAGGGCGCGAGGGTATAAGAGATGTACCTCCCACGGTTTTTAAGTCGTGGGGTGCCGAAATTGTTGAATCGATCGGGGGTGGAGAATAGGTCAATCTCAGTCGGATCGAGAGTCCGACAGACCCAAGGAAGAGAGGCTTCTTTTCCTCGCCATGGGCGCCCTCTCTCTACCTTGTCCGATTTCCCTATCAGGCTTTCTTCAATTATTACAAATTTAAAATGAAAATGAAATGGTGTTCCTATGCACCGCAATACAAGCAAGGTAATAACATCATAAATACAAACCTTCTATAAAAATGGTACTAAAATTGAAAAATACAATACAAGTGAATCACAAAATTTGGAAATCCTCTCAAGCACGTCAAGCTCCAAAGATCGGCAACGACACCATTTGATGAATTAATTTTCGATGTGTATGTCGTTGTTGTAAAAGCTCTTCAATCAAAACCTCAATTACCTATAAAATATAACAATCTCAAGTGTAGAGGTAAGTAAGGGTACCAATCCACAATCTAAGGTGTGAACATGCTAAACATGAGAGGATAATGAATATAATTCACTCGATTTTTTTTTATAGATTTTTTGGGTTTTTTCTAATTTTTTTTTACGTGTTTCAAATATTAACACTTTCTTGGTGAAAATGTGAAGTAACACTAAACTAATATAAGAGATGAAATTAACAAACTAACTAGTGTGCTAAATAAGAACTAAGTAATAAGAATTGAGATGAACTTAAATTTGAGAAATATTCAGGGAATGAAACTTAACCTCCACTTTATGAATTAAATGTTTTAATTATTCTAGTTTACTAATTTTCCAAATATTAATTTAATTTATCAATTGATTCTCATCATTTGACAAAACAAACTAATATAAAATTAGTTAATCCAATTTTCATCCCTACAACTCAAATGAATAATTGATTTAGAAAAAAATATACAAATCACTCGCTAGAGTAGATTCATATAATAAATCATAAATCCAACAAAATTTAATTTATGAGTATAATAAAATATAATATAATCTAATTAGTGGATCATTCTATCTCTAGTTTGAATCCAAAAATTAAGAGTATAATAGATTTTAATCCTTTATCAAGGATAGTTTATCATTTCTCAATGCATAAACTCATGTAGGAATGAAAAGAAAATTAACTAAATGAAACAAAGTAAACTAGATTAATTAATACATTCAATTGAATAAATGGGTTTTCATTGCACTCCTTGAATGGAGTGATTATCCAACCATAGTCATAATTCAAGAATAATTGAAACAAAGTAATAGCATTGAATGATTAGTAAGATAAGAATTAATCAAACCTAATTTTGCCTTCAACTCTTCAGAGGCCGCCGGGCGGTACCGGGCTCCATTTGACCAAGGTCAACTCTTCAGATCGACTGATACTGAATGAATCTTCAAAAGAAACTGACCCCCCTATCCAACGGTTCGCTCCGTGCACGATTCTGACTTACGGTATGGACGGACGATCCGTTTAACTCCGAAAGGTCACCGAAGGCTTCCAGGGCCCGGTTGACAAAAGTAAACTACTCGAAACTGATCAAACTCTTTGTAATGTCGAAATACTGAAAAAGGGACCTAAGGGTCACACTAGAAAGAATCGAGTGGTACTTGCTAATGCATATTAGGTAAATTAAAAAATCTCCAACTCTTTTAAATCTTTAATACAAAATCTATTATAAATTTTAAGTGAGAAAACACTCACGCACACTATTAGTAAAGGTGATGATGCTAGAAGTAAAGAATAATTCCCTTTAAGAATGAGATGAGGAAAAGTAGAGTGTGACACAATATATGTTATCCAGGAACCCACCTTAGTGGTAAACCCCGTGTCACTAGTCCCAGGACAACCCGCGCACTCAAGTCCACTATTACCGAGTACAGGTTACAGATTACAGTCCTCCAAGTCCATAATGAAATAAACTAAGCAAATACAAATCCGTACACCCAGCCTAGTCTAAAACAACCCAACTTGACTGAAAATCAGTCAACCCAATAACACCCCGGTAATAGAGACTATCACTCACTCACAACACAAGCACAACGACACACTCAAACCCGAGACCCCGTGAAGTTGTGCAACACACAAATATAATAATAGATATTGTTTTAATCAAAACAACAAAAATAATCTTGTTTAAAAATAGACCAAACAGCAAAGGTTTAAAACTATTTTAATTGACAAGACAAATTACCAATCAAGGACTAATTGAAAGGTAAGACAATATTGAATTAATCAATACTAAAAAGAATGCTTAAATATTAAGTCCCAAGACACAAGTAAGGTCTTCCTTAATATTTAATATTCAAGTAAAGATTAATTCTAAAAACAAATTAGTTGGCGCAAATGATCACAAATAAAATAGGAAATAAAATTCCAACAATTGTGTCGCGCAACTAAGATAAAAATTAACCTAACACCAAATATAATATGAATCAATTTAAATAGGTGTTATGTTAAAAATATTAAGTCCAAGTAAAATGAGCAAAAGATAAATAAGTGTAGCACTTAGCTCATACAAATTGAGACTTAATTAAAATAGATAAAATAAGGTTACAAATATTAAATTCCAATTTTAGTATAAACCAATACTATGACAAGGGTTGGATCAAATACTCATACACACGTAAACACTACCTTAAGTTATAAAAGAATACAACAAAAAGTATTCAACTTAGGCAATAAAAAGTGTACGAGTCAAATGGTCCAATCCAAGTCAAATGAGTATGAGATAAAGAGTGTAGCACTCGACTCACTAGAATAGGATGGGTTTAACTAAAATAAAATTTAAATAAATAAAGATGTGATATAAAGACTACACACTAATTAAACCCAACTAAATAAAGTGAACACACAAAAGTTCAACTTAGAGGGTGTAACTAGTTAGTCAAAACTCAAATATCTTTATTCCCAAATAAATCAAACCAAATTATAATAATAATAAATAAAAATGTGTGACACAAAAATAAGTTTTGATAACAAAGTGTACACACAAACTGAAATGGGTGTAAATAAACTCTCCAAACCAAACATCCAATAAACGTACTAAAATTCAGTCCCAACAAATTTTAGCCCAAATAAATTTATCCAAATAAAGTTGGCCCAAAATAAAGTCACAGTCCAAATAAATAAAGTGTACACACTAAATGAGTTGGGTATAAAATAACCTCCAACAACAAATACCCAACACCTAAATAAATTTTAATTCAGATTTATTTTTATAAAAAATGTGTGACACAAAATTTCAATAATCTAAGTCCAATAAGAAATGTGTACACACACTAAATGAGTTGGGTGTAAAATAAGTTGCAACAACAAACACCCAACAAAAAGACTTAGTCCAAAACAGTTCCAAATTTCAGTTCAAAATAAATCCAGTTCAAATTAATTTTTGGTTCAAATAAAGTCCAAGAACAAATTAATTTTTAGTCAAAAATTGTATTTAGTCCCAAATAAAACTAAACAGTAAAAAAATTATATACACAAATAATGTTTAGATCTAGCAACTTCAAGCCACAACAACCAAACAAACTAGTCCAAAACAATCTTTAGATCAAAACAGTGGAGCAATAGTTATGACAACAACAAAAATTGATTCACTAGAATCAATCTCCAAACCCACACAAAATGGTATATGAGTACCAACAGATCCAAGAGAGTATATCTATGTATAGGTATATATATATGTAAAAATCAGTTTATATAAATATATTTAAAAGTTTATATAAATATATATAAAACAGTTATATATATATATAAAACAGTTTTATATATATATAAATATGACACAGTTATATATATATATATATATAAATCAGTTTATATATGTATGTTTATATATGTATATAAATATACACACACATAGTATAGAACACACACACACACGCTGTTCACACGCACACACGCTGTTACACACACACACACACAGTACACACAGATCTGGAAAAAAATTGATCTATACTATTTATATATATATATATATATATATATATATATATATATATATATATATATATAGAGAGAGAGAGAGAGAGAGAGAGAACAGTTACCAAAAGAGAACCAAAACTCAGCACCTCCAGCCGGAAAAGGTAAATAGTCCCACCGGACCAAATCCGGACCTCACCGGAAAAATAACCCTTGCCGAAAAAGAAAAAAAAACCTCCGTAAAAAAAAAATAGCCACCCGAATAGCAAACTAGAACCACAAAACCCGGGACCAAGGGTCGCCGAAAATCACACCGGACAGAATAAAAAATAGTGTCGGACCGGGAAGAGAAACACCGCCGGACACCTTATAAATCAGATCTCAAAAGCTTAAATCAAAGCTCCCAAACAAAATCTCTCAAGATGAAGAGAGAAAAGAGAGAGCAAAAAAAATGAGAGGGGGGGAGTGACGGCCGAAAAAAAAGTGAGGGTTTGAGAGAGAGAGATTTTTAACTTATACAAAAAATAAAACCCTAAAGGGCTTTCTCCAAAAGCCCAAAACTTAAAAGCCCAAAAAAAATAAAAACACACAAAAAAAATACAAAATCCGAAAATAAATATAAAAAATAAAACAAAAAATGAAACAAAAAAAACACAAAGAAATATTCTGAATAAAAAAAATATTGTATATATCAAGTCAAATAAAATAAAAGACTTGAAATATAAAATAAACTTTAAATTCAGAAAAATATCAAAACTCACACAAGAAACAATAAATAAATTATATGACACCCAAAATAATTTGTACATTACACAAAAAATATTTTTCTCAAAAAATAATTTATATAATAAATCAATATAGGAAAATATGATTTAAGAATTAAAAAATAGATTTGAATAAAAATAAAAAATGCAAGAGCATATAAATAAAAATTGTTTGTCTCAAGATTGAGCCAACACAAGAAGAATGAGATTTTCAAATACATCCCCTAACTTTTCCAATGGTCTGCCCCGTGCGTGATTTGGACGTACCATGCGGATGAACGATCCGTTTGCGTCCGATGATTACCCGTCCAATGGATTGACAAATGCTTCCGAGCCATATTTGACCTAGTGAAAACTCCCGAACCCGGGAGTAGTGCAAAGGAATTTCAAAGGTCTCTGAATTAACTTTGCAACGGTCCACCCCGTGAATGATTCTGATCAACGGTTTGTGTTCTGCGACAAATTTTCCAAAAAGGCCTGAAAGACACTACCAAACGGAAAGTCCCAGACCCTGCCTATCGGCAGTGTGCCTAAACGTACCTACTGAATAGTAGGAACAGGGCTATGCCGATCAGCAATTCCCTGGGCCTATAAAAAGGAGGCCTGACCTCACTTGTAAGAAGAGCCCAGATCTAATAGATATCACTCTCAGCAAACCCCGAAAACCTCTCTCGAAGTCAGCGTGATTTCCACACCCAAATCCCTTTCTAACCTTGACTTTTCATCATCCTTTTCATCAAACATGGTGAATTTACTACCCTACATCATCATCCAAGTCTAATGGATGCTCTCCATCAATCAAGATCAAGCTCAAGATCTTCAAGAAGGTCCAATTTTCTCAACTCTCTTATTAAATTCTCATAAATTTGCAATAACTTATTTTATTATTTAGTACTTTTATTATCTCATTTCACACATCCTAATATACTTTTTATTTAGTATTATTGCACATCTCTTATTTTCATATAAATAAAAGCCCAAAAAATAAGAAAAATAGGGTTTGCTCATAAATTTCAAACGGGAATTCTCATACTTTTCTTACACTTCTCTCACAACTAAAACACTTTTTCTACACACCCACAAATAAGAGAATTCCCGAATGGATTCATGGGGTAAACCCCACCCCTCATTTTGTATGCGAACTACGTGGACTTTGATGCCTCTATAGGCTACGTAGGCGTCTCAGGGTAAAACTCGAGACTCGAGTCCTATTTTTACTTTTCCTCTCATTTTTTATTTTCTCTAAACTCCATTCTCTTATGCTATATATATACATATATTTGTTCATAAAGGCGTATTATTACATACATGTTATCGTTCCCTCATAACGATTAACGTAGTGATGATCGCCTATGATATTCCCTATATGTACCCATCAGCTTAGAGGTGGCAACCTCAGCTAGGGAGATGGTCGAGGTTAGAAGGGTTTTAGACTGGCAACCATCTAGCTCGTCCTATACAAGGTCGGCCATGGCCGACGTTACTAGGCACCTCATAGTCAGGAAATAGTTGAGGCCTTTATGGTACATAGGGGCAGTTATTCATCAGGCCATCCAGGGATGACAACCTCGGCTCGAGGTAGCCTGAGGTTATGAAAACTACACCATCAACATAACCAACCCCGACAGAGAATCATATGATGTTCCTAATCTACACCTACTTAACCTCGTCCCAGGACGACCTAGCCCGAGAACCTTACCTCGGTTTCACACAAGCCGAGGCTATAATGATTAAACCTCGGATTGGACAACAACCAGACTTCACCAACCTCGTACTCTTCCAGGCCGAGGTTAGGACCGATCACAGATGACCGAGTCTTCATAAGCACATGTAAAGTTGGGAACACGTGTACACAATCAGTTATAACAGAATTATACCCCTCACGTGAGGGAATATTGAGGTTATCATTATCGACATAAGATCAGCCAGGTGTCATTCTCATACGGGTTCGATCCTCATGCACATGATCATTGCATGCTTGGGGGGGTACATTACCCCCCCAAGCACTATATATAGAGGTCATCCTCTACCTTGTAAAGGATCCGGAATTGGCAACCCTAGCTAAAACTCTGTCCAACTATACAGTAGAGAGAGAAAGCTTGAGAGATTGTATACATGGCCATTAGTGCCTTCATTCAGTGATATTACTCACACACACTCATAGTGGACGTAGGCCAGATTGGCTGAACCACTTATATTCAAGTGTCCATCCTCTTCACCTCACCTCCTTCTACATATATACATATATATATATTCTCCTGTGCTTCCATTGTTATCACTTGCTTGAGCTTGTCAACACCTTATCTGGTGGCACTATTTCCAGCACCATCATTTTCGCACCGTCTGTGGGAACGAGAAGCTGTCTCTTCTTCTTTATTTGCTTAACCTCACCGGAGACTCTAGTGGTGAACCAGGCCTCACCCCTTGTGTGGAGCTGTTTCACCATTGAAAGAGGTCATGTGAGGTATTAAGCTCATCTACTACACCATCTTTTTTTTGCTAACACATGGCACCGAAATTACCACCACCTCTTCTGCCGCCTCGCGCAGGAGGACTTGTCTCCATCCAGGCACCGCCCCAATCCGAAATGGCGGAGGTGGCCATAGCCTTGAGGTCTTTGGTTGCAATGAAACAAGTAATGCACGAGCAATTTGCACAGCTCAGCTAAAATATGATAAGGTCACCTGGAGTCTCATCGGAGATGATTACTCCGAAGGCTGTCCATGCATACCCAGAAGCCAGGGGACCACCCCAGGTACCGCGAAAGGATCACCCTACGCCCAGTGGAGGAGGGACGTTGTTGACCCTAGGCGCTTGCGCCTGGGGAGGCAAGGAAACCCTTGCCTTGAGGATAGGTATGATGATCTAGAGGTGAAAGATGTCCCGAAAGATTATTAAGAGCCGCATGAGGTTTCAAACAACACAGTTCGTCCTATCCAATAGAGCCAAGGTTGTGGAGGCAGAAGAGGTGGAGATGACCAACAACGAGTATCAGCTTTTGATCGACTGAGCAGAGGGTCAGCCTTTGAAAGGCTCGGACCCGTAACCGACCTAAGACAAAGGTTATCAAGGTCCAAAAGTGCATCCGGATCACAAAGGGAAGAGAGACAACGTCGGCCTCAACTGGGATGAGGAAGAGACCAAGAAGAGGTCAACAGCAGGTGTTGTGCTGTGGCTGGGGAACCCTCAGTCCACCCCTTGGAGGTGGCTGGGGACAACCTTGGCCAATCCGACGTTGCAAGACCATGGAATGACTCCATCCAACGTCTTGAGGAAAAGATAGGAGACCTCATCAAAAGTCGGGATCCACTGCAAAGAGGTTTCTCATAAGGATCTCCGTTCGTGGCTAAGATAGTAAGCTTCCCTACCCCAGCCAAGTTCAAGCCACCTACAGTGATTCCCAAGTATGACGGTAACACCAATCCTGTACAACATATTGAGATGTACTAGTCAGCGATATACATTTACTTAATACCAGATGAGATGAAATGGCGGGCCTTCTCTGGGACTTTTACGGGAGCTGCACACATCAGGTTTACTTCTCTTCCGAAGAATTCGATTGAGAACTTTAAGGGCTTGGCTGAACGATTCATTCACATTTTTTGCTTTGGGGTAAGACCTAAAAAGAAGACCACCCATCTATTGTATGTTAAGAAAGGCAAGCACGAGAGCCTAAGAGACTACATCGCCAGGTTCAACAAAGAAAAACTTAAGGTGGAAGATTACGAAGAGAATATTACCATGACCGCCCTCATAGGAGGTCTTCAGAAGGGGAAATTGTTGTGGAAACTTGCAAAATACCCTCCAAAGTCCATGGCGGAGCTATTGGCAATGGCTGGGAAGGTCATGAATGCTGAAGAGGCCATGGCCGCTAAGTATGAAGATGAGAACGACGGTGGCAGCGAAAAGTTCCAAAGAAAGAAAGATGGAAAGAAGAGGTCAGTTGATGACAAGTTTGCACATTATACCCCTCTTACTGTAAGTTTCGAACACATCCTCAATGAGATCAAGAATGAACGGTCCCTAAGATGGCCAGATAAGTTGAAGGCTCCTCCACATAAGAGGAACCATAACTTATGGTATGAATTCCACCAAGACCATGGCCATGTCACAGACAAGTGCTTCGCCTTAAAGGATGAGATCGAGAAGATGTTGAAATCAGGAAAGTTGATAAATTACATCGATAGCAAGGCTGCCAAAAAGGGAATATATGACCCTAAAAAGAGGAGAACTAATAGGTGTCATGACGATGTCCCAACAAAAAAGGGCGATGACTCGAATGGCGATGATGAAGACGATCCGAACCTTCCACTAAAAGATTACAACACCCCCTTGAAGAGGGTTGGTATGATCTCCTTTGGTGTTAACACCATATGCGGAGGACTTATAGGGGGGTGGTTTGGAAGCGGCTGACCGGAAAGCTCATGTCGTAGAGGCTAAGTCAGTGGCCAAACTTAAAATAGTAAATCTGACTTCTTCCGAGGCAACACAGAAGATAAATAAGGTCGACATGTACACTCTCATAGTTGGGTTCTCCCGACTCGACTTCAAAGGCATCCTAGCTCCACATGATGACCCTTTGGTAATCACAACAAGAGTTCATGGATGTGAAGTACAGAGAATTCTTATAAATGGAGGAAGTTTTGCAAATGTGATGTTCTGGCCCTTCTTCAAAATCTTAGGCCTTAGCAGAGCTAGGGTGGTACCCTATCATCATCCGTTAATGGGGTTCAGCAGTGAAAAGGTCCATCCACTGGGCATGTATGAGATGGACGTGCCAATGGGCGATGAGTGGCCTAAGAGGTTAACCTGGAAGATCAATTTTTTTCATTATGGACAAAAATATCTTCTCGTCCTATAACCTCATCATAGGAAGAGTGGCCCTTAAAGAGTTTGAGGTCGTGCTATCGACGGTCCACCAGATGCTAAAATTCTCGACCCCCTATGGGGTAGGAGAAGTGCAGGGTAACTAGACCATAGCTCGAGAATGTTACGTCATCTCGGTCGAAGAGAGAGAGGCCTATAAGAGAGCAACTACCACTTATAACATTGATACACTTGACCCCAGAGATGAAACAAAGTTAAAGAAAGGAGAGGCCGCGAAAGAGGTAGAATCCATCATCCTCAATGAGGACGAACCAAAAAAAACTGTCCAGATCGGCAAAACCTTAAAAGCATAGATCAAGGAATAGCTAATAAGTTTCTTGAGGAAGAGGCAGAGTGTCTTCGCTTAGAGCCATGCGAACATGTCTAGAATCGACCCTGAGGTTATATGCCATAAACTCAACGTAACTAAGGGTGCTAAGCCCATCAAAGCCAACAGAAAATATCCGGAGTGGCTATCGAATGCAGTCATTGTGCCCAAAGCCAACGAAAAATGGAGAATGTGCGTAGACTTCACCGACCTAAAAAAGTCTTACCCAAAAGACAATTATCCTGTTCCTCAGATCGACCAGATGGTAGATGCAATGGTAGGACATGAGCTCATAAGCTTCATGGACGTGTACTTAGGCTACAATCAAATCTTCATGGATGCTGAAGACTCAGAGAAGACTTCCTTCATCATGGACAAAGAGACATATTGCTACAAGGTTATGCCCTTCGGATTGATAAATGAAGGGGCAACATACCAATGTCTTGTGAATAAGATGTTTGAGGCCCAAATAGGCAAGACTATAGAGGTATACGTAGACGATATGTTAACGAAGAGCTTAAAGGACTGTACCCACGTGATAAGCCTGGAAAAAACATTTGATACTATGGACCTATATGGAATGAAACTCAACCCTGCAAAGTGTGTCTTCGAGGTAGGAGCTGGGAAATTTCTTGGTTTCATTGTCAATCAGAGGGGAATAGAGGCAAACCTTAAGAAAATTGAAGCTTTGCTCGATATAAAAACACCAAGATGCATCAAGGACATTCAGAGACTAACTGAAAGAGTAGCTGCAGTCAATAGATTTATTTCAAAAGCGACGGATAAGTGTCTTCCATTCTTTAAGGTGCTTAGAAAGGCCTTCGAGTGGGACAAAGAGTGTGATGAGGCTTTTAATCAGCTCAAGTCCTACCTCGGATCCCCCTTACTCTTATCTCGGCCCATAGTAGGAGAGAAATTATATGTTTATCTTGAAGTCTCCGAGTCAGCTATAAGTGCAGCCATAGTACGGGAAGATGTTGGGGTCCAAAGGCATGTGTACTTCAACAGTAAGGCCCTCTAGGGGTCTGAGCAAATTTATCCTCGGATGGAAAAGTTAGCCTACGCCCTGATACATGCTTTTAGTAAGATGAAGCCTTACTTTTAAGCCCATTCCATGGTCATCCTCACCGACTCCCCACTAAGATAGGTCCTCCATAAAACTGAGAATTCGGGTAGATTGATGACGTGGGCCATTGAGTTGGAGGAATATGACCTTACCTATCAACCTAGGACGACCATAAAAGGGAAGGCACTTGTAGATTTTGTTGCCGAGTTCACATGGGAAGAAACAGAGGTTGAGAATAATCTAGAGACTGTAGAAGAGTCAAACAGCAACCTCTTCCGAGACCCAAAAGAGGTTATGACCAAGGGAGCCAGAGATGGAACAACCGAGAATGAGGAAGACCGCTACCTCTTTAGGCATGGAATAATGTTAGAAGGTGGTTTCTCATCAGATAGAGATATCTGGAACCTCTTTGTCAATAGGTCCTCTTGCGAAAGTAGGAGCGGTGTGGGGTTGATACTCTCAGCCCCGGATGGTACTAACGTCGAATATTCCCTAAGATTTAACTTCAAGTCATCAAATAATGAGTCAGAATACGAGGCCATGGTAGCAGGACTCTCGCTAAAAAAGTCCCTTAGGGTAAGATGACTTTTGCTTCACAGTGACTCAAGGTTAGTTATTAATCAAGTATTGGGGGTTTATGAGGCCAAAGATGAAAGGATGGCTCAATACCTGAAGAGGGTGAGAACGATGTTAGAAGTCTTCGAAGAGGTAAAGATGAAGCGAATACCTCATCAAAATAATAATTACGCAGACGCACTAGCAAGGTTGGCTTCATCAACCAAGACAGACATCAGAAGAACAGTTCCAATCGAGATTATGCCAAAGGCAACCATTAAAGAAGAAGAGGTCAGTAACCCTTGCGTCTATTTGAACCTAGGGTACTCATGGATAGACCCCCTTATCAGATATATCAGAGAGGGAGAGCTACCGAAATTAAAGTTAGAGAGGAGGAAACTGAGGTACAGAGCTGCAAAGTTCTCAATGGTAGGAAACGTCCTATATAATAAGGGATTCCTATTACCTCTCCTCAGATGCATTCATTCCATAGAAGTTCCCCGCGTCCTACAGGAGGTACACGAAGGTTCTTGCTCTAGTCATATATGAGGAAGACCTTTGGCTGAGAGGCTTATCACGCAAGGATACTGGTGACAGACCTTGGCCAAGGATGCTGCAGCCTACGTAAAGAGGTGTGACAAATGTTAGAGATTATCCACTATCCCCCACCAACCTCATCAGCCTACGATGTCAATCAGTTCCCTTTGGCCATTCGCGGTATGGGGAATTAACTTAGTGGGTCCCCTGCTAAGGGCTGTAAATAATTATCGATTTCTGATAGTTGCCATTGAATACTTATCCAAGTGGGTAGAGTAAGAGCCGATGATCATGATTACAGAGCTGAAGACCTTCCAATTTATTTGGAAAAATATCATATGCATACATGGCCTCCTAAACACCCTAATTTTGGACAACGGGACCCAGTTCAAGAATTATTCCTTAGAAAAATACTGTGAAAGAGTTAGGATAAAGCAATTTTTCTCTTCTCCTGGCTGACCCCAAGCAAACGGTCAAATCGAAGTCACAAACAGAACGATACTGGAAGGGATCAAGAAGAGGTTAGAAGAAGATAAGGGTAGATGGACTGAAGAGGTTTATGCTGTGCTATGGGCCTATAGAACGACGACTAGGACATCAACGGGGGAGACCCCATTTATGTTGTCACATGCCTCAGAGGCCGTCATACCAACAGAGGTAGGACTCCCTACTCATAGGGTTCAGACCTATGATCCCGAGAAGAATGAGGAGGGGAGAAGACTCGACCTAGACTTGATTGAAGAGAGAAAGGAAGACGCAGAAGTTAGGCAGGTATCTTACTAGCAGAGAACATCAAAGTTCTATAATCAAAGGGTAAAATAGAGACCCATAGTTATAGGAGACCTGGTGTTGAAGAAGACGTTGCAAAAGCTGAACAAGCTTCACCCAAATTGTCATGGTCCTTACAAAGTGATTGAGGAGGTTGTACTCGGGACCTACAGGCTAGAAAACCTCGAAGGGGAACCTTTCTCTAACCCTTAGAATGCTAATCATTTAAAAAAGTATTACATATAATATTACCAGGGCCTTCATGTAAATATATCATCTTATGAAGAGATTATTAATGAGAAGATCAGTTCATGTGTCAATACTTGGTTCATTGTGCTCAAATGGAAAATTTTATGGGGATAACATCTTAGTTGGTGACCTCAGACCTTATAACATCATGATTTGGTGACAAGGTCTGAGGACAAACATCATACTTTGATGACCTCACACATTTAACATCATTAATTTGGTGAAAATTATTTATGGGGATAACATCTTAGTTGATGACCTCAGACCTTATAACATCATGATTTGGTGATAAGGTCTGAGGTCAGGCATCATACTTGAATGACCTCAGACCCTTAACATCATTAATTTGGTGAAAATTATTTATGGGGATAACATCTTAGTTGATGACCTCAGACCTTATAATATCATGATTTGGTGACAAGGTCTGAGGTCAGACATCATTCTTGGATGACCTCAGACCCTTAACATCATTAATTTGGTGAAAATTATTTATGGGGATAGCATCTTAGTTGATGACCTCAGACCTTATAACATCATGATTTGGTGATAAGGTCTGAGGTTAGACATCATACTTGAATGACCTCAGACCCTTAACATCATTAATTTGGTGAAACTTATTTATAGGGATAACATCTTAGTTGATGACCTCAGACCTTATAACATCATGATTTGGTGACAGGGTCTCAGGCCAGACATCATACTTGGATGACCTCAGACCCTTAACATCATTAATTTGGTGAAAATTATTTATGGGGATAACATCTTATTTGATGACCTGAGACCTTATAACATCATGATTTGGTGACAAGGTCTGAGGGCAGACATCATTCTTGGATGACCTTAGACCCTTAACATCATTAATTTGGTGAAAATTATTTATGGGGATAACATCTTAGTTGATGACCTCAGACGTTATAACATCATGATTTGGTGACAAGGTCTGAGGTCATACATCATACTTGAATGATCTCAGGCCCTTAACATCATTAATTTGGTGAATATTTCATGAGGATAACATCTTAGGTGATGACCTCAGATCTTCAACATCATCATTTGGTGACAAGGTCTGAGGTAAGACACCATACTTGGATGACCTCAGACCCTTAACATCATTAGTTGGGTTAATATTTGATGAGGATAACATCTTAGGTGATGACCTCAGACCTTAAACATCATAATTTGGTGACAAAGTCTGAGGTAAGACACTATACTTGGATGACCTCAGACCCTTAACATCATTAGTTTGGTGAATATTTGATGAGGATAACATCTTAGGTGATGACCTCAGACCTTAAACATCATAATTTGGTGACAAGTTCTGAGGTAAGACACCATACTTGGCTGACCTCAGACCCTTAACATTATTAGTTTGGTTAATATTTCATGAGGATAACATCTTTGGTGATGACCTCAGACCTTAAACATCATAATTTAGTGACATGTTCTGAGGTAAGACACTATACTTGGATGACCTCAGACCCTTAACATCATTAGTTTGGTGAATATTTGATGAGGATAACATCTTAGGTGATGACCTGAGACCTTAAACATCATAATTTGGTGACAAGGTATGAGGTAAGACACCATACTTGGATGACCTTAGACCCTTAACATTATTAGTTTGGTTAATATTTGATGAGGATAACATCTTAGGTGATGACCTCAGACCTTAAACATCATAATTTGGTGACAAGGTTTGAGGTAAGACACCATACTTAGATGACCTCAGACCCTTAACATCATAGTTTGGTGATAAGGTATGAGGTGAGATACCATACTTGGATGACCTCAGACCCTTAACATCATTAATTTGGTGAAAAATTAGTGTGGATAACATCTTAGTTGATGACCTCGGACCTTATAACATCGTAGTTTGGTGATAAGGTTTGAGGTGAGATATCATATTTGGATGACCCCAGACCTTAGACACCGTTTATAGGGTTTACAAAGACATCATTGTATTGAGACTTCAGACCTGAATACACATTGCATGACAAAGAAAATCATTCAAAGAACACTCAGCAAATAAAGTGAAACATGTATCAGAGGTTAATATAGACTAAGAGTTTCAAGATACAAGGTAACTGAGTTTACGATCAGAAGTTACATATTGAAATCAAAATCAAAGAATTACATAAATCTTCACAAAAAAGTCCTAAGGGTTTGCAGCTACAGTGTTGGCATCCTCGGCCTCATTCCCCTGACCGACGTTGGTCACCTCGGCCCCATCATCTTAGAGGTTGGCACTTCAGTCTCAGTAACATCCAAAGGTGCAGTCTCTGCAGGGGAATCATCTTCCTATTCAACCTCTTAAAGGGCCTGGGCAAATTGAGGGTTGGGAAAACCCAGACCAATGAAGTTAGAGGCCTCAGGTTCCCTGACTCCTTCTCCTTAGCGACTCCATTTGCTAGTTTCCTTAATACCTCTTTCTAGGTATTCAAAGCCAAAGATGATTAATTCATCAGAGAATTTGTAATCATCCATGATCCCCTCAGAAGCATCCTCAAGGGTTGCCTTCACTACATCATCAACCTTTTGCTAGAGAACGTCGTCCTTCTCCTTCAGGGCAGAGGTGTGTTCCTTCTTAAGCTTGGAGATCTTTTTCTCCAAATTCTTGACCTTCTCGTCAGACCCTTCAAAGGTAGACTGTAGACGATCCACCTTTGCATTCAGAGAGTTTTGCACCTTCTCGGCCTCTTGGCCTTTCTCGATGAGGGAAAACTTCTTTAGAGTCCAGTTGGAAAGATGATGCATAGCAACGATGCCCTGCAAATTAAGAAGTCAAATGTATAAGTTCAAATTCGAAATAGAGGTTACACTTCAGAATGAAATTGAAATCCAAAATCTTACCTGAATGGACCTGTGAAGGCCAAACTCAACCAGCATAGGAGTATCCATGGAGCGACAAAAGTGTTTGTCAACATCGATCATATCAAAGCCGATGGCATCCAATGCCTATTATACTATCATTAATTTTCTGCTGCTCCAAACGAGAAGCCAATGCATCTTCAGAGGATATGGGGATGGCCTTTTGGGCCTTACTTTTCCTCTAATCCTCAGGGGAAGTGGTTGTAGTTTTACTCTTTCTTGTGGCGTCAGCCTTGGACGTACCGACACTCTTCTTTGGTGGGGGAGGAGGGGGTGCAGACATCTCCCAGATATCGTCTGAGATGCCTTCAGGGCGTTCTGTAAATGGAAAGGTCTGAGTCAGAAGATCAGAGACATAAAAAGTCAGAGGTTTAACTTGCTAAAATAATAAAATAAGCACTTACGAAGCTCGATCAGAGGACTCCCCCCAAGGCCAATCTCAGAGAGATAGTAGGGGTCATCAGATGTTCGAACTTCACCAACAGACCATGTTCCCACTGATCTTGGAGGTCTTTCACTTTGTAAAGATTATTTTGGATTAGCCCAGGGTCGGCCCTGGCAGCCATCGACACCTTGCCCCATCTCAGGGGTATCCTAAGATCTAAGTTCGAAGAGGGGACACAGGGACCAAATTCCCATGCCCCTGAGACGAAGAAATATCACGGCTTCTAATTATGATTTGAGGTTTTGGTAGCCTGTAACATCTTCTTAGTTGACTTTTGAGCTAAGAAATGGTAATAGCTTGGATGATTCCTTACAGATGAAGGGATGTAGCATCCGGTGAAGACTTGGATGGGAAGGTCTGAGTGGTGGACTGCCCTCCATAGAACTATAGCTCCAATTATCACCCTCCAGGCATTGGGGGATAACTAGGAATGAGCTAAGTTGATGTAGGAAAGTATGGATCTAATAAAAAGGATGAATGGGCAAACTAAATCCTAACTTAAATATCTGCTCGTACAAGCAAGTCTCACCATCTCGGCCGTCGTAAGCCCTCTCTTCCCTCATAGGTCTCCTGAGCTTTATGGAAGGGCGTATGGAGTATAGATGTCTGAACGCAAGGAGGTCGAGCTCGCTGACAGTGCTCTCAATCTCGGCTTCCTCTGAGGTGTCAACATCACTCCCACTATCATAATCCTCATCCTCTTCAACGTCGGCCCGAGCAGACGATGGGGAACCACTTGGGAACCTCTGAGCAAACTCATATCCTGTGACAGTCGACAGGGGAATGGCTTTAAGGATTAGTGGAATAGAAATGCTAGGTCCTACAATCTCAACGTCGTAGGAAGAGTGAAACATGCTTGAACTCTTATGAGACAAGGCCCAACTGGAAACCTCGGCTTGATCAGGAATCTGATCCTGCCGAATGGAAAAGTCCATGGCCTCTTGAACAGAATCCACAGACATAGAGTATGAGGTAGACGACTCAAACTCAGACATAGGAATAAGTTCAACTGGAACCTCTAGTTGGGTTATTGGCTCTGTTGGATCAGGGTATATGTCCTTCAGAGGGGGTGGAAAGATAGGTCTGAGAAGGAAGGCCTCGTCCCTACGAGCTTCCTATTGGGCCCTCTCTATTTGCCTAATATTTTCCAAAGTCTTCTCTCTAAGAGAGGGGAATTCTTCTAAAAGTTGATAAAGAGGCCTAAGCATAGGAGGACGGCCTAACACTTGTGAAACCAGGAACAAACAACTTGACTTGGCTTGGCCAAGGATCAAACTAGAGTTTTGAATAAAGAACAATCAAGAACTGTCCACCAGAAAATACATGAACTTGCCGAAAAACTAATAAACTAACCGGAAACCTCTTAAAGCTCACTGGAAAATGCAAAAATAGGAATAAGGTAGGAAAAATAAAGAAGAAGAGATGGTAAATGATACTTGATGGAAGGAAATGAGAAGAAAGGAAGGGATTGCAAGGAAAATCCACCCAATGCACCTCTAGCCAAGCTCTTGTAGAGAGATAAAATAAAGAATTGTAGGCGAGAGAATGAAGAAGTGATGAAGAAAGAGAGGGGAAAAATGTTTAACCCTCAAACATCCCTACACGCGTCCCAAGGCCCATCATTTCTTTAGGAGCCCAAAGGACAACTGGCATCATTGAGCTTACCTGGCACGCCATCTACTTCAGTAATTGACAAGTATCAAAGGAATATTGGCACGAAGAGAGACCTCGGAGGTGTACACCCCATAGTCACCTGTTCCCACATGTAACTTAGGACTAGGGGGTAATTGATGTGCCTTATATGTACCCATCAGCTCAGAGACGGCAACCTCGGCTAGGGAGATGGCCGAGGTTAGAAGGGCTTTAGATTGGCAACCAGCTAGCTTGTCCTATACAAGGTCGGCCATGGCCGACGTTACTAGGCGCCTCATAGTCAGGCAATAGTTGAGGCCTTCTTGGTACATGAGGGAAGTTATTCATCAAGCCATCCAGGGATGACAACCTCGGTTGGAGGTAGGTCGAGGTTACGAAAACTACACCATCAACATAACCAAACTCGAGAGAGAAACATCCGATGTTCCTAATCTACACCTGCTTAACCTCGGCCCAGGCCGACCTAGCCAGAGAACCTTACCTCGGCTTCACACAAGCCTAGGATACAATGATTAAACCTCAGACTGGACAACATCCAAACTTCACCAACCTCGTACTCTTCCAGGCCGAGGTTAGGACCGATCACAGATGGCCGAGTCTTCATTAGCACATGTAAGGTTGGGGACACGTGTACACAATCAGTTATAATCAAATCATACCCCTCACGCGAGGGAATATTGAGGTCATCATAATCTATGTAAGATCAGCCAGGTGTCATTTTCATACTGGTTCGATCCTCATACACATGCTCATTGCATGCTTGGGGGGGGGGGGTACATTACACCCCCAAGCACTATATAGAGAGGTCATCCTCTACCTTGTAAAGGATCCGGAATTGGAAACCCTAGCTAAAACTCTGTCCAAATATACAATAGAGAGATAAAGCTTGAGAGATTGTATCCATGGCCATTAGTGCCTTCATTCAGTGATATTACTCACACACACTCACAGTTAATGTAGGCCAGATTGGCTGAACCACTTATATTCAAGTGTTCATCCTCTTCACCTCACCTCCTTCTATATATATATATATATATATATATATATATTCTCCTGTGCTGCCATTGTTATAACTTGCTTGAGCTTGTCAACACCTTATCTGGTGGTGCTGTTTCCTGCACCATCAGCCTAAGTCCTATTTTCTAAATACTTTTTATACCTTCCTACGGACGACTCACTTTACCTCTTCCATGGTACAAGTTGATGATTCCTATCTCCACTATATATACACGTGCACACATATCACGAGGAAAATAAAAGGAAAATAGCAAAAACCAATGAGAGACCGAAAGGGAAAAATGGGTGCCTAACACCTTCCCATTTCGTAACTTAGCCTCCGGACCCTTTTCGAATCATTTTGGTTTCGTATGCACCAGTATGTCTTTGGATGTTGTCCTTTGGGATGGCTTCCCTTTCTTTTGTCTGTTTTGAGTAAAATAGACTAGCGACTCTAATATCTCTACATTTTTTACCTCACCCAAAATAACATCGACTGAAGTACTCCCGAGAGGGACACGCGGGACCTAGGATCCTCTATCACACTCACCCACCCGCCGCTAGGATCGGGGATGGCCACAGTGGCGACTCTACTGGGGACACATATGTTTATTTTGAGGGCTAGACTCTATTTACACGGGTCTTATGTTTGCTTCTATTCTCCCCCATTTCGCATGTTCCCCCTTTACTATTCATGTGTACCCCATGCTTATGCTTCTATTCACACTTGTAGAAAATTCTCCATGTACACTTCGCACCACGCACACCTAGGGTCACATATATCCACATGTTGCATGCATCATTCATCCATACTTGGTGTACCATTATTACTTGCACTTTGCTCCCTATTTGGCATAATTAAGAAAGATACTCTCATCATAAGATACTAATAAAAGAATCATGCATGATTCACACGACATCACTAAAGAGAATTGTGATTGACCAAATTTTACCCAGTAACTAGAGGGTCACTTCATGATGGGCTCTGGTCCGGCAGGGTGTAGATAGCCTAAGCGATATGACTCTCACCTTCCATTGCCCAAGTACCTTCGACGTATATCAAACAGTTCTACCGCATCGTACCACTTGACCAAAGTTATGACGGGAGGTATATCACAGGGAATTCGTTCACATACGCCGAGTATATCGAATTCGCTCTCACACGTACCGTCCCCATGAGGTATATGGTGAGGCAATTCACATACACTCAGGTATATCAAATGGCTTGTCCACACGTACTGATTGCCTGCAAGAACAAGATGTATATCGCGAAAGTCACGCCAAAGGAGGGAACCCTTTCCGATTCACCCAACCAACTGCATACCCGCATGTAGGTGTCAACCCTAGGACACACATGTTAGATTGTCGGTTTTAACCCAAAACTCTGCCGAAATTTTGGGTCGACCTGCCACTCAAATTCTCGCGCATTTTCAAAATGGGACCCTATCCGTGAGCCTGGTCACAAGTCCAGTCATAGTTTTGCATATATTACAAACCCAATTTTTCCATGCTCGGGTCCTGTCCGACATTTCATTTTCCATTTAGGCGAATTTAATACAAGTGAGAACATAATAATCATAATAATCATGCTGAGTTTCGTCTCCCAAAAAAAATCAAAAAAACATTTCTCCCTTATTTATAAAAAAAAAAACATTTCTCCCCTCTTTATCAAAAATCCAAAAATATTTTGTCTTTCAATCTCGAAAAAAAAATTCATCCCTTTTTCTCAAAAATAAATACCATTTAACACCTTCTCATGTCGATCGCAAGCCCTTGGACTGGCTCCTTATTGGCTTCGGTCTTCAGTCAAGGCACCCCAGAGTTTCATCCATTCTCCTTTTACTCCTTCTGAGTCCGAATCGATCCGCTTCCCTTGGAGAACACTGATCAAGTACCCATTGTGCAGCCGGATCTGACGACAGTTCTAACTCAGCTTGTGTCCAAGATGGACAACCTCCAAATCGAGGTCCGAGAGATGCAACGAAACCAGGTTCCCATTCCTCAAGATCCCGAGGCCTTATTTCCTCGTGCTATGGATCCACCCGAGCCTATTTAGGTTCCTGAAGAGTATCAGCACGCTCCACGTGCCCCTTCTACTAATGGACCGCCGCCTGCCCAGCTTCCTATGCCAAATCTTGCCCAACATGGGGATCACTTGCTTATGATCATTGATCCAAAGGAAGAAGATCTGAACAAAGTCAAAGAGGACCTCAAGATTCTCAATAAGAAGTTTTACCAAGTCAAAATTTTAGGGAATTACATGGACTACACCCACATGTATCCTTATCCTAAAGCGAGGTTACTTGAGAAGTTCAAGATGCTAAATATCGAGAAATTTGGAGGAAGTGGACCCCCAATTGTTCTTCTCCGAAGTTATAACCATTCCATGACTCTACTAGGGTCTTCTGAAGAAATAATGGCCCAATTATTTCAGCAAACTCTGAAGGATAGCACCCTTCGATGGTTTTTGTCTCTCGAAGAGTTCAGAATTCCTAGCTGGGAGGATGTAGCTTGAGAATTCATGTCGTTGTACAAATACAATGAAGAGCTTGAGGTTACCCACCATGATTTAGAGTTGCTCAAGCAGAACCCTGGAGAATCAGTCAGTAACTTCATCACTTGATGGAGGGAAAAAGCAGCAACTATGACCAATCGGTCTTCCGAGGAAGAAAAAGTCAACATAGTAAAGAAGAACTTCTTACCCCATGTTCGAGAAACTGTGGGAGGACAATACTATCCCTACTTTCGAGCTCTCGGAAAAGCAGGAGTAGAAATTGAGGATGGTCTTGCTAAAACAGATGTCGAACCAAAGAAGGTGTCCGGACAGTTCACCCCCAGAAAATATGACAAGCCCGCCAATGCTACAGTCTCAGCCGTCAACAACATCTCTCAACCAACCACATCATAGGCACCAAAAATCCTCCCTGTCCCAGTCCGAAAGGAATACACTGAGCTCCATGCTCCCCTCTCCAAATTATATCAAGCCCTACTAATCCACAACCTCATCAAACCCCTAGATCCCCAACCATTGCCAAATCCACTCCCAAGAAACTTCAAGGCAGATGCCCATTACGCCTATCACCAAATAGCTGGCCATACCACCGACCAATGCTTTCACCTTCGAAACATGATCCAAGGTCTGATTGACTGAGGTACCATCACCCCACCAGCCAATCCTAAGCCACACACTACTCACAACCCACTTCCAAATCATACCAATGCCATTTTCTTATAAGAGAACCCAGAATTCGATCCGTCAACTCAAATCACACCCATATACTCTCCTAAACCTCTCCAAATTTGCCCATATTTCCTCCTACACCCTGATAGCCTCACTGATCAGGCACTGTCACTCCTCACCAGAGCATGCATCGTTATCCGTATCCATTCTGAAAATAGAGGTATGGAATTATCATAAGTCTTAAACTAACTCCTAGAGTTCAAACTAAAATTGCTCTCACAGATGATCATTGATTGCCGGAAATTCAATACGTTGTTCTTGAAAGCACAAAAATGGGCTCGAAAGTCAGATAGTTGGGTAGTACTGACTGATGAAGTCAGCCTGGATGATGTGGTCCAGATTGTAGCAGAATTCTTTAGGCAGGCCAATAACATTTGCAGTATCACCGAGTTATTCGATGCTTTAAAGCTACTGGGGCGCTTGGTCCCTTCACCCTTACACGTCCCCACATAATGAGATGACTTGTATGAAGAAGCCATTGAAGTTGTGGAATGCCTCAAGTTTACATGAAAAGACATAATTGTTTCTACCAGATGGGGGGAAGAATTTGATGATTTGAATGAAGAACAAGATTCATAGAGAACTGTCCCGGTGGCCGACATGTGTGGAATTATATCTTTTGAAGAAATCCTCATAGAAATAGACAAGGTAGCAGAATCACCCAAGATTAATAAGGAAACAGAATTTATGTTTTTCCCTTCTTCAGTAAATCACATGACCAGATCAGGGATGCATTACCAGATTCTAAGCTCAGTACCAACCAATGACAAAGGGAAGAGCGTTGAAAACCTTCCTGTGCCAGAGATAACCCTTGAGGAAAGCAAGATCCTCGATCAACTAAAGAAAACTCAAGCTAACAACACTCTATGGGGGCTTTTCATGCCTTATCAGATGCACAGAACAATTTGATCAAGTTACTCACTGGACCAACATTTCATCCTTCTTCCACACCAGAAGAAGCGATAAATTTGGTCGAATTTTTGACCTCTACCCGAATGCTATCCTTTTCTGAAGAGGAAATCCCTAAAATTCGACCAAACCACAATTATGCACTCAATATCTCCATTGAAGTTATGGGTAAGGTGGTACCCCTATCTCTTATCGATAGTGGATCCACCCTGAATGTCTGCCCACTGAGAACCTTCAAATGTTTAGGACTGAAAGAAACCGACCTTGCTATAACTTTCGCCGTTGTGCGTGCCTACGATAATACCCGTCGGGAGGTGATGGGATCCATAAAGCTTGTAATAGGGTATGGCCCTATAAACCCTATCATTGAATTCCAAGTTATTGACATCCCATCTTGTTTGAATCTACTGCTTGGACGACCTTGGCTCTACAGTATCAAGGGCGTGTCTTCCTCACTCCATCAAAAATTATAAAAATTCGTCGATGGGCGAGTCATTACCATCTTGGGCGACGACGGCAATGCCGATAGTGCAAGTACTAGCAGCCCAATCCTTGAGATACAACACGGGTCAAATGATATGCTCCTATAGGGATTCCAAGTTGAACCACTTCTACTCCCGACAGGGGACGACTTCAAAGAAAGGGTTTGTCCAGAATACGACCCTCGTGGAAACGTCAATGTGATCATATGTTCAGAAACATACACTTCATGCTCGGAATGGGGCTAGGATAAAGACAACAAGGTATACTCAAGCCGATTGAACTGAAAAAGGCCTTCCCTCCTTGAGGTTTGGGGTATCAACTATCAGAACAAGATCTCAAAATGATCCGCCTGTCTTGACCAAATAGAGGACTAGACTGTGTCCGGACTATCCCACGTGATTCCTTGAATGTATGATTCATCAAGGAGGGCAAAGACTGCCCCTTTTGCGACTTTACTGAATCATGGTATGACCCTATAGATAAGAAGATAAAGCCTGGAATGGAGATCTTTTTCCAAGACAGCTACCCATGGGTCAAAAGTTCCTAACACCATGTACAACCGCTTATCAAAGATACTGAAGAGACTGAGGAAAGTGACTTCGAAGATTCCTTCAACTTACAAACACTAAGTCTGACACTCTGCGTGGTTCATTCAGGCACTATATCACTGGATCCATCCCAACTGATTAAAGCTACTGATACACCTCTCCTCAACTGGCATGTTGTGCCAGTTCTACCTGCTAAAATCTCCCCTAATCCCAATGTTTACCCCCTTTCTTCTTCTATTGTCTATCCTTGTTCAAATGTAATCAATTCCTCTTTTGATGAGGTTTTCTATGCTATTTTTCCTATCGATGAAATAAACGAAGATTTTGAGTATCTTGATGTGCCTTACATTAATTTCTTGGATTCTAATCAAACTTTTGATGATGATGATTTTGCAAATGAACAATTCTTAACTGATCTAAATAAGGTTAATAATAAACTACATAACCACATTCAAGTTAATGAAGAAGATACTATTATTATAAACCTCGGTTCTAGTAGCCAATTGCGTGAGATTAGGATAGGGACTACCCTCGACGAGCATGAGCGTGCACAACTCGAAGAATTCCTAAAGGAATTCGTGGATGTCTTCGCATGGTCCTATGATGATATGCCCGGCATTGATCCTGAAATAGCTCAGTATGAAATCCCCACTCTCCCAGATTATAAGTCGGTTAAGAAAAAGTTGAGAAAACTCCACACCGAATGGTCGGTCAAGGTCAAAGAAAAGGTGGTCAAACAGTTAAACGTAGGCTTCATTCGTGTGATCAAATATCCCACATGGCTAGCCAACATAGTGCCCGTGCCAAAATCAGGAGAAAAAGTTCGTATGTGTGTAGACTATCGGGATTTGAACAAAGCCACTCCAAAGGATGATTATTCGCTACCCAATATCGACATGATCGTGGACAACACAGCCAGTCATGCTCTCAAGTCATTCATCGACGGTTTTGCTGGATACAACCAAATCAAAATGCAACCAGACCACCAATAAAAATCCTCATTCATCACCCCATAGGGAACCTTTTGCTACACTGTTATGGCATTTGGTATCAAGAATGCTTGGGCTACCTACCATAGGGCCACCACAATCATCCCACACGATCTGATTCATAAAGAAGTTGAGGTCTATGTGGATGATATGATTATCAAGTCCAAAACTAGAGAAGGTCATGTTCCTGCTCTTAAAAAGTTCTTTGAATGACTGCGACAGTATCGGATGAGACTGAATCCACAGAAATGCGTCTTCGGTGTTACACAGGGAAAACTCTTAGGACTCATGGTCAGTGAGAAGGGGATAGAAGCAGATCCCACCAAGCTAAAAGCCATAGTTGAGATTCCACTTTCCCGAAAAGAGAAAGAAGTCTGAGGTTTCCTTGAGAAATTGCAATACATCAGACGGTTCATTAGCCAGTTAACCTCCATCTGCGCACCTATATTCAAACTCCTCCGAATGGATTCAACTAAAGTTCGGAATGAGGCATGACAAAAAGCCTTTGACCGAATCAAACAATATCTGACTCAACCCCCAGTAGATCTCTGAGGATCTCTAACGATCACCTCCTATCCCCCAAAGGTCTTGAAATACGTGCAATCCCTGGACCACCTAATCACTTCCCCAATGAAGTTTACGGCATCAAACTTACCTTTCCTCCACGAAATCCCTAAAATCACAAACACTTCCCCAATAATTATCTCCCCGGCTCAACACAACATCACGAGGTAATTTCCCCAATGAAACTCCAGAAAGTCATTTTCCCCAGCTCATTCCCCAGTGGAACCCAAAATCCAATCTTCACCTCTTTTAGGTCAGAATTGACCTCGGTC
Source organism: Sambucus nigra (assembly GCA_949130495.1). NCBI lineage: Eukaryota > Viridiplantae > Streptophyta > Magnoliopsida > Dipsacales > Adoxaceae > Sambucus > Sambucus nigra. Next base: position 144,510,040 of record OX422214.1, read on the forward strand.
TTAGATCGTCAACTTAGTAACCCATACCTGACCTCGATCCTCGATTGTCACCTCTCTTAGATCAGAATTGACCCCGATCATGGATCGTCGCCTTAATTACGTCAAAATCGACCTCGATCCTCGGTCGTCACCTCTTTAAGGTCAGAATTGACCTCAATCTTAGATCGTCACCTTAGTTAGGTCAGAATTGACCTCGGTCCTTGGTTGTCACCTCTCTTAGGTCAGAATTGACCTCGGTCTTGGATCATCACCGTAGTTAGGTCAGAATTGACCTCGGTCCTCGGTCCTCACCTCTCGTAGGTTAGAATTGACCTCGGTCTTGGATCATCACCTTAGTTAGGTCAGAATTGACCTCGGTCCTCGATCGTCACCTCTCTTAGGTCAGAATTCACCTCGGCCTTAGATTGTCACCTTAGTTAGGTCAGAATTGACCTCGATCTTCGATCGTCACCTTAGTTAGGTCAGAATTGACCTCGGTCCTCGGTCGTCACCTCTTTTCGGTCAGAATTGACCTCGGTTTTGGATCGTCATCTTAATTAGGTCAGAATTGACCTTGGTCCTCGATCGTCACCTCTCTTAGGTTAGAATTGACCTCGGTCTTCGATCGTCACCTTAGTTAGGTCAGAATTGACCTCGATCCTCGATCGTCACCTCTTTTAGGTCAGAATTGACCTCGGTCTTGGATCGTCACCTTAGTTAGGTAAGAATTGACCTTGGTCCTCGGTTGTCACCTCTCTTAGGTCAGAATTGACCTCGGTCTTGGTTCTTCACCTTAGTTAGGTCAGAATTGGCCTCGATCCTCGTTCATTACCTCTTTTAGGTCAGAATTAACCTCAGTCTTGGATCGTCACCTTAGTTAGGTAAAAATTGACCTCGGTCCTGGGTCGTCACCTCTTTTAGGTTAGAATTGACCGCGATCTTAGATCGTCACCTTAGTTAGGTCAGAATTGACCTCGGTCCTGGGTCGTCACCTCTTTTAGGTTAGAATTGACCTCGGTCTTGGATCGTCGCCTTAGTTAGGTCAGAATTGACCTTGATCCTCAGTCGTCACCTCTCTTAGGTTAGAATTAACCTCGGACTTCGATCGTCACCTTAGTTTGGTCAGAATTGACCTCGATCCTCGATGGTTACCTCTCTTAGGTCAGAATTAACCTCGGTCTTGGATCGTCACCTTAAGCTCGCACAACAGTCTTCGACCTGCAAAATCGATCAACACCTCCTCAGGAATTGGCCTAAACCTGTCCTCCAAACCATCCCTTAGGTCCTCAGAATTGGCCTCGACCCTCTGAATTGGTCATCCTCCCTCAGAAGCATCATGCGGTGTCTATTCGACAGCTATCGTTTGTTCCAAACTCACCCATCGAGGGGATCTGTAGATACCCCATTATTTTATCCCCTAAACTCTCCTTAGGTCCCTAGCACCTCACCTTATCACCACAGATCCAGGTTATACCCCGAGTACTGACCTATAAGCCATCGTGCACTCCCAGGCTCCGTTTGACCAAAAGTCAATCTCTTCAGCTCGATAGAGGCTGAATGAATCTTCAAAGGCCACTAAAACCCCTTTCTACCGGTGTGTCCCGTGCATGATTCCGACCTACCATGCGGACAGACGACCCATTTCCCTCGAAACTTAATCAGGAGGCCGTCGGGCGCTCCCGGGCTCCATTTGACCAAGGTTAACTCTTCAGCTCGATCGAGACTGAATGAATCTTCAAAGGTCACTAAAACCCCTTTCCAACGGTCCCTTCCGTTCGCGATTCTGACTTACGATATAGACGAACAATCTATTTGACTCCGAAAGGTCACCGAAGGCTTCCAAGGCCAGGTTGAACAAAGTCAACTCCCCGAACGTGATCAAACTCTTTGGAATGTCGAAGTACATATCCTAAACTTTTCAACGATCATCCCCGTGCATGATTGGGACTTACCATGCGAATGAACTATCCGTTTGCGTCCGACGATTCCCCGTCCAATGGATTGACAAATGCTTCCGAGCCATATTTGACCCAGAGTCAACTCCCGAACCCGGGATCAGTCCAAAGGACTTTCAAAGGTATTTGAATTACATTTCCAACGGTCCTCCCCGTACACGATTCTGATCAACGATTTGCATTATGTGACCGATTTTCCAAAAAGGCCTGAAAGACACTGCCAAACGGCAGGTCCCAGACCCTGCCTATCGACAGTGTGCCTAAACGCACCTATCGAAGGGCACGAATAGGGCTATGCCGATCGAAAATGCCTTGGGCTTATAAAAAGGAGGCCTGACCTCACTTGTCAGAAGATCCCAGATCTGATAGATATCAATCTCAGCAAACCTAGAAAACCTCTCTCGAAGTCAGCGTGATTTCTACACCCAAATCCCTTTCCAAACATCACTTTTCATCAAAGATGGTTAATTAACTACCCTCCATCATTATCCAAGTCTAAGGGTTGCTTTCCAACATTCAAGATTAAGCTCAAGATCTTCATGAAGGTCCAATTTTCTCAACTCTCTGCTTAAATTCTCATAAATTTGTAATAACTTGTTTTATTATTTAGTGCTTTTATTATCTCGATTCACACATCCTAATATACTTTTTATTTAGTATTATTTCAGGCATCTCTTATTTTCATATAAATAAAAGCCCAAAAAATAAGAAAAAGAGGGTTTTCTCATAAATTCCCAACGGGAATTCTCATACTTTTCTTACACTTCTCTCACAACTAAAATACTTTTTCTACACACCCACAAATAAGAGAATCCCCAGCTGGATTTATGGGATAAACCCCACCCCTCGTTTTGTATGCGAACTATGAGGACTTTAATGCCTCTATAGGCTACGTAGGCGTCTCGGGGTAAAACCCGAGACTCGAGTCATATTTTTACTTTTCCTCTCATTTTTTATTTTCTATAAACTCCATTCTCTTATGCTATATACATATATATATATATACACATATATTTGTTCTTAAAGGAGTGTTATTCCGTATAGGTTATCGTTCCCTCATAACGATTAAATTAGTGATGATCGCCTAAATCCTATTTTCTAAATACTTTTTATACCTTCCTACGGACGACTCACTTTACCTCTTCCATGGTACAAGTTGATGATTCCTATCTCCACTATATATTAACATGCACACATATCACGGGGAAAATAGCAAAAACCAATGAGAGACCTAAAGGGCGGAATGGGTGCCTAAAACCTTCCCATTTCGTAACTTAGCCTCCGGACCCTTTTCGTATCATTTTGGTTTCGTATGCACCGGTATGTCTTTGGATGTTGTCCTTCGGGATGGATTCCCTTTCCTTTGTCTATTTTGAGTAAAATAGACTGGCGACTATAATCTCTCTACATTTTTTACCTCACCCAAAATGACGCCGGTCGAAGCGCTCCCGAGAGGGACAAGTGGGACCTAGGATCCTCCATTACGCTCGCCCGTCCGTCACGAGGATCAGGGATGGCCACACACATGTTCATGGGGTGTGATGTGTGAGGTGTGAGGATATTTGGGAAGTGAGTTCATGGAGATAATAATCTGATTTGGGTAAAAAGGGGTTGGGGGTAAAATGTGTATAAGTGGGGTAAATGGGTTTTAAATAGGATATATGGCACATGGGGAATTTATTTGGCTTATTTATTGGGTTTGTATTTTGGTTGTTGGCAGGTTAACAATTTTGGTATTCTTAGAAATGGGTTTGAGGTTTTGAAATGGAAAATGGGTGTAAATGGGTATGGACATTGGTAGGGATTGGATGGCAAATAGGTCGGGTCGGGCCGGCGGAGTGATTTCATATGGGCTAGAGGTTGTAGTGGGTTAGAGAGGTTTTGGACATGGGAGCGCTAACGAGGGTTCCGAGTTTTTGAGGCTGGTTGGCCGCTGGAGCTCAGTTGGTCGCTAGGTTTTCGGTGACGGGAGTTGGAGGGGTGTGCATGGGTTGAAGTCTCCGGGTGTGGCCATGGCTATCGCCGGCAGAAGCAAGGTTGGGGGTGATCGTGGATGGCATGGGTTCAATTATGTGGTTCAGGTGAATAGGGGTTGAGGTAGCAGGTATAAGGGGTCTTTGGTTTTGGGTTATGGGGAGTTGATGATGGAGAAAAAGGTGAGGTCTAACTCGCCGGTGCGGGATCACCACCGGCGATGGAGGCAGCGGGTTGGATGGGATCGATATGAAAGAGAGTGGAGAGGGAGGTTATGGATATTGATTTTGTTGTTTGTTGGTTATGGAGGTTGGAGAGAGGAGAGAGAAAGTGGGTGGGTGAAAGGAAGAAGATGGAGGTGAGGGGTTTGGGTGTTTGAGGGTGTAGGGTGGTAGTATGAGGGTGAGGGTTTGTGTGTAGTGTAGTGTAGTTTATGGGAGGTGTTGGATAAGTGGCGTGTGTGTGTGTTAGTTTGTGACCCTAAATAAGTAAAACTAAAAACATAAAATTAATAAAACTGAAAAAAATAAAATCTAACTAAAAATAAAACAAACTAAAAATAAAAAATATTAAAACTTAAAAAAATAAAATCCAAAGCTATATAAAAACTAAAATAAAACATAAGAAATAAAAAATTAAAATATAAATGAAGTCTAAAGTCCTAAAAGAATATAAAAGCTAATAAACTAAAAATAAACTCCTAAAAACTAATCCTAATAAAACTAAAAACTAATAAAAATCAAAATAAAATAAAATAATAAAAATAAAATAGAAAAATAGAAAATAAACCTAAATAAATCTAAAATAAAACTTTAAAACAAAACGACTCAACTAAAAATCTAAAAAAAATATAAAAGGGACAAACAAAACACACACACGATTTGAGGTGGGTTTAGGCTAGGTTTAGGCTCGGGTAAGGTTACGGGGGAGGGAATTTAGCTCCATTTTACTGCAAGTTACCTTCAAATATAGCTTTTGACACCGCAACTGCAATTAAGCCTGCATAATGAACATTTAAGCGCATAAGACCCAAATTGTCGAGAATTAGCAATTAAAATACATCTATTCGGGGTATAAAATGTACACTTTTGGGTGCTTATCACTAACTTTCCCTTCTTCCCAAATCTCATTATCCCCTTCATAGGAGATACTTGTAACAACACTGGTCCCCCACACTGAACTCCCTGAAGAACCTCTTGACACCAGTGTAGCTCTACTATCCATCTTGAGCAACCCCAATACGGCTCTGAATCCTCTCAATTGTGGCCGAAACATCTCAATACAAGCCCAAGTAGCTTGTTGTCACCCACCTCTAGTTAACACGATGGAGAATGACAAGGCCTACCGCATAATTCCTCGAATGGATCCATACCAATAGTAAACTGATATGAGTTATTGTACGCAAAATATACCAGTGGAAGGTACTGCTCCCCACCTTCCATAGAATTCAAACATACACATACGTAGAAATTATTCCAACATTCTGTTAATCCACTTAATTTGTTCATTCATCTACGATTTATAGGTCGTACTCAATCCCAACTCTATAATCATGGCCTCCTTAAAACTCTCCCAATAATGAATTACCAATCTTGTCCCCATCGGACATAATATCGATTGGCAGCTCAAGCATTCTCACTATCTCGGCAGTAACGCCACGACAAAAATCGCTTTAATTAATTTACATCAAAATATTTCATTTGTTTTTACCAATACTCCTTGGCTACTACTCCATGACTTACCATATTTTCCCTACACTTCCCCATTCTGATGGGTTTACACGATGACGGCTATAGCATTTGCTATTATGGGGAAAGTTCCCTTCCTCCCTAGGTGCCAACTGCTCCCACTTTTTAAATCTGACACTCCCTTCGTGGGATACATCCACAATTATTCCCGACTACATACTTCTGACTTTCGCATCTTTAATTGATCTTGACGTACTCCTCGTCATGTTACTCCTATGTATAGAGTAGCTATTGATTATCTTCTAGAATCTTAACATGTACCTTCTCTGTACTTACTAGAACTTTTGTTAACCCCATTCGTTGACTCTTTCATTCCTGGTGGCACACCTTAATATAACGTCGTTTCCACACGTCTCATTTGTCTAGTTTACAAATGCGTCTACGTTTATTTCATAATTTTCCACTTCTTTTCCTTGCAAAGGATACCCAAAATGTCAACTAACTAGGGCGCATATACACCCTTTATCCCGCGCATTTATGCAATAATTCACTAATTATAATATTCCTGTTTCCTATTAAATCTTATATATGTGGCCGGGTCATACAGTGAGGTTAAAATCAATTTCCCCACTAATCGCAAATCTATTAGCCTCTAAATTTTCCCACCAATTTACTCGTGTTGTAACGTTCTACAATGTTCCTCATATAATCACTACACGGCTCTACCTGCCTTAAAGCGCCATATAAACATCAACTCCTAGTAATAACTACATATACTTATAATAACTACGGTACTAAGCTCGTGTTCTAAAGTCCAAACCTTTACCAACTTTCGACCTCTGCTAAGTTTCATGCCTGGGATGTATCGCAAAGCGAAATCCAAACAAGGAACCTCCCCGATACACTACTACCTAACATTGGCAGTTGTTGAGATTCGTTAGGCCCTTAGTCCACAGTACCCACCCTAAAATTTCATTTCTTAACGTAAAAATATACTCATCCACTCTCATGATACAAACGATAACATACATTACGATTCTCTTATTAACACTTGTTTCTTAGCACGAATAAAAAACAAGCCATATCCCTCTACCTAATAATAAACCAGTTTATACTAAATCACATCAGAAACGTCTCCAATGATCGGGATAACGTATAACAAGATAGCATACTCACCAAAGTCTGTGATACAATACTGTATATATATATATATATATATATATATATATATATATATATATATATATATATATATATATACAGGCTCAACCCTCTTTTAGGTGATAGCTCTCAAAACAATCTATTTCACCTTAGAATAATAAACACGAGATAGTCTTATCACATAATATACTACCGTTCATACCCTCGGTATTCAGTCATTACAAAGGATTATAATAAATTCCTACTTTCATAATTCTCAATACTAGTAAAAATAATTTACATGCTACAAACATCCCCCTAGTGTACACACCCGCTCCCCACACAGGTGACACCAAACGTCTTGCTACTAAATGCTAAACATATTCATAATCTACTAGTCAGACTCACAACTCGGATTTGGTGCTAATAATAAAATATTGTGACCCATCCATGTCACAAAAAATGTATTCTATACTCTTACGGATGAAGTAGAATTATATTTCCCATTGTAATCTAGTTTGTCTGGTCAATGGGTCCCTGAGCATAATTCTTGTGTCGGATTCGACCCATGACTTACTGCTATGGTTGAATATTCAAGACCGAATCCTCTAGTTATCCCTTGCCTCTCTCTGGGTAATCTTTCTTTCCATAGTCTGTCACTTTGCAACCGTATTAATTCCTAGGAAAAACTCCCTTGTTTTTGTTCTGGCCTGCTGGCCTTCCCTGCCACTCCCTCAGCCTTAACGGCCCTAAGGAATGATTATACTACTATTACTATTGAGGAACATATTGGTCCTACCTGATCTTTCCACTCTCCGGCTAGTCACTTTCGAATCTAAATCTCTTAGCCATGTTATTATGCTAAAAGTTTTGCTCCCATTGTTATACTCTACTGGCATTATTCCTGTCTACATCCCATCCAGCTTGTTTTCACTTTCTAGCTATAGATAAGTTTTACATAGGTGGTTCTAGTCGCTACACATAGGACACCTTTCTAAGCCATTCTTATATTTCTGGTCCCACTGACCATATTTGTGTGTCCTTCAGTTGGAAAGGGTAGTCTTGGCCCTAATTGCTACTCCGCATTATCCCTTTATTTTGCTAGTCTTTTGGAACTCATTGTTGGCCTTAATGGTCCTGACTGATTCCACCATCACTTGGTAGAAATTTGACTAGTCTGAAACATTGAAATGTGTCCTTTACTGGGTATACCCTTCTGTGAGGTTTCACTAGCACCGTTAAATCCAATCTGGTTTTGAAGTTAGATTTTCTAACCCTATTGACTCCTTCCTCTTAGAAGTTTGATGTGAACTTATGCACATGTGATCAAGACAATATCGACATTAGTTATCAACCGGATTTCCCTTTCGCTCCTATAAATCCTTTCTACGGGTCCATCATTAATCTACGGACCCTTTATCATTCTCTGTATCCCCTTTGTCGGGTATGAAGTTTTCTAAATAATTCATTGTCTCTCTCATGATCGATCACCATCTAGCTTACTTATGATAAGTTTCCAAACCCCAATCACATATCTCTTAGAATAGAAGAGGGAAGACTTTTCGATCACTTCTCCAGAATTCTTCAATTTACTTTATCTACTTTCTTATATGGGATGAACAACTCATATCACCTCAATAGTGTTCCTATGAGCAAGGGTTGTACATTAAATTTAGGGGGTGTCGCTGCACTACACTCTAGACAATTATCTTTGGATCACCTTCATTCGTCGGTCAATCACACTACATATCCTTCTGACTCCTTATAGTTGACTCTTCGAAAGATTCCCCCCAATTCTGCCCTGGCTACAACACTGGGTGAATATGAAATTGTACCATCGTTCTCTATGATGATGTTTGGGGAAACTATTGTCCCTGATTGATTATTATAATCGTCATATATTCCCACAATTTTTACGATGACTTCTAATGCAGTTGATATTTATAAAATACTCCATGGCATCTGCTGAACTATAGCGTCTGTAATCCCTCTAACGTCCTTCGTTGGTCGTTCCGTATTTTTCGATGTACCACGCCCAACCGAACTCGTATATGAATCACCTCAACTATTCTTAATAGCAGGAGAACGTAAGTTGCATACATATAGGAATACAACAATCCTAAAATAAGGCTCTATATAAAAAAACATACGCTGAAACATGAAAAGTCGTACAGATCCTAAAGACTCTAGAACCTGATGCTCTGATACCACCTGTGGCACCCCGCCAAATTAAATATAGGGTGATTAGTCCTTTATTCAATTTAAAACAGAATATCCAGTTTTATCAGCATTTTCAAGACCCTCGAAAAACTTTTTATTAAATACTAACCACCTAATATTTAAAAAGCCTGATGTAAAATTTTATCTTGATTTAACAAACAACCAAATAAATGAACAAATAAAAATTCATCATCCAATGCAAACTCATAGTAAATGAATTGACAAAATGAATTAACTGAGTCTGTAGAAAACACTTCGAGAATAAAATCTCACTACAATAGTATGATATGAAACAATGTTTAATAACTGAAATAAAAGCAAAATTCTGAAGTAACAATCTTTAACAAGAATGGGCAACATGCGGTGACTGATATAAAGTGCTCCGAATGAGTCAAAGATAAGTGGATACGTCTAATACCAAGGTCCTATAACTTCCACAGCAGTTACATCACGTCAACTGATGGGAACTCTAAGCTTGGTGTCCCTGTGACTCAGCACATTATGTAATATATATAGACAAAAGGAAAAGATTTGCAAGAAATGGGTCAGAGCCCGAGTTAAAAATAGTTTTAAAACAATAAGTGTTTAAATTGCGTTAAACAATGAATATTATATACATGTTAGTCACGTGCTCTCACTTGAGATTCTGACCTCTCAACTATTGTGCACGCCTAACGCATTCTCCTAACCCATCCTAGTTACCCTATCCCACTTAACTAGTTAAATAAAATCTCTTACTCTGATGCCCAAGTATTTGTGCCCACCAGTATCAACCGAATAATAAATTCTTGAATTTCCAATATTAAATAGTCGAATTAAAGTATCTCATTAATCCCTTGAGTTTTCCCACAAAATATACATTTTTGACATCATTATCATCATGTTCTACTAAGCAACACAGTAGAATAAATATAGGTATATATATTTATATATATATATATATATAACGCATTCTCCTAACCCATCCTAGTTACCCTATCCCACTTAACTAGTTGAATAAAATCTCTTACTCTGATGCCCAAGTATTTGTGCCCACCCGTATCACCCGAATAATAAATTCTTGAATTTCCAATATTAAATAGTCGAATTAAAGTATCTCATTAATCCCTTGAGTTTTCCCACAAAATATACATTTTTGACATCATTATCATCATGTTCTACTAAGCAACACAGTAGAATAAATATAGGTATATATATATATATATATATATATATATATATATATATATATATATATATATATACAAATATTGCACCCCATATAGGCAAAACTAACGGTGCGTACCTACTCGGCTATCAAGTCCCGGTACCTTATGTACATAATAAGGTCTATCGATTCTAAATCTCTCAAAAATCGTAATAAAATAAATCACACACAAACTGGAGTCGAACATGGACCACGATGTAATGGGTCATGCACATACCAATGCACCCATATAACCCAAACTTATCCACTCACATATAAGTCATCCTTAGATGCCATGCTCGGATATACCAATCTATAATCCCCCCCGAAGGGGGGCTCCTCAAGACCAGACTGTCCCCTTCAAGACCTCCCGGCGATAGCAAGTATGGTAGGTATGCCATACACATAAGAATCCATACAATAGGTATTCACACAACCTCGATATTTATACATTCAATATTGATATACACACATCCCATATTACACTTATCACAATTTGTATTTATAACCCGCATATCATACGTAAATTTAATTAATGCAATTGCTCTCATCGTATAAATTCAAGTACCTTTCCTTATCCCAAAGGGTTACGAAGTCACCCAACTATTCCTTAGGTTAATTTATTACTATATTGTCCCCCTGCTACTGGTATGAACCGTAAGTCATCATTTATCCTAATTAAACCCCATTCCATAAAATTTCCAATCGTAACGTATTCGAAAAACACTCGTAAATCTCCATATTCAATCCCGTACATGATGATATTTTCTAGGCCTTAACTATAACCCTACTGACCTTCCCTAAGTCCAATTATATTCAATTAATCAACATTAAAGGTTCTTAAAAGTTGTGGTTAAATCAAAGCTAAAAGTAAGAACAAGTCACAAATTACAGGGGAGTCGATCGATCGATCAGTCGATCGATCGATCAGTCGATCGAGCGATCCATAAAATACTGACCTACGATTTTTGCATAATTTTCCACGAGTTTCTTCAATTTTAAACCTCAAATCATCCATTAAAATGTCCCTAAACTCCCAAATAATTATACTAAATGTTACACCAACATAAATACATAAGTTCTAACGTATTAGAATCATAAACTCATCATGGGGTATAATTTTCTTGGATTAAATCATGAAAATTTATTAAGAACCCTAGTTCCTTAATCTTTATTCAAGAACACCATAAATCTCAGATTTAAATTCGAAATTCCCAGCTCTTAGATTATGATTTCGTTTTTCTATTAATTCTAGATATTCATCTACATTTAAAAGCTACCCAATTTCAAGATTAAATTCTCCAAATTCATAAATTATCAATTATTTAAGGATTTTCTTAAATTCTAGACTACCATGGATAATATATGCACTGAATCTTTGCAAGATAAACCACCTGAATTTAATGGAAGTTCTGATCCTTTGAAGAAGATGGTATTAGTGACGATCCTCTCTTTCTGATCTACGTGTGGGTGGTGACGGTGGTGCAAATGGTGTACCAGTGGTGGCTCTAGGATTGAAAACCTCTTCTTCTTCCTCCTCTCATGACTTTCTTATATTTTGTGAATTATAACCCTAGAAAACAAATCCTTCCCTTAGATATAACCCTTAAATTTTTGTAGGTTTAATTACTCTAAAAATTAAAAAGATCGAAATATCCTCTCGGTGAGCCGGTTTGGCCTAAAACTGCCCCGAGACCCAAATTAAACCCCCGAGTAGACTTTTCTAACTATCTCGACCCTTTTGGACACCTTGGTGCACTCTAAATGACCATATGGGTGAATTATATATAACATACTTTTATTCCATTAAATTTAGTCCCGACACGACTGGCACACGAGTCCCGACTTAATTATAACTATCAAATTATTCACTTGCGACAATTTTAATTAATTCATAATCGCATATTACTTTACTCACTAAGTATTATTCAACATAATTCACATCAATAATACTAACTCACGTCATGCTAGTAAATATCTATTTAAATCCGGATTAATCATAAATTTATTTCTCATTATTTAATTCAGTTAATCCCATAATTAAAATCATTAAAATTTATGGGGTATTACAAGAGTTTAATGTTACTAGGAACTTTCGTAAAGGTCAACCCTTAGGTAACACACTTCTCCATGTCTACACTTGCACTCATTACGATCGGATATGTCACCTTTGGCATTTTTCTATGAGCTTAAAAATGTTCTTAGAATGTCTAATACTAGTGCACCAAGGTTCCTAAAACCATAGAGCATCACGTTACACCTACGTGGGTAGGAAATCAAATTTGGAGGATTTACATGTTAGACTTACCGATTATCATCACATGATACTTTCCATACTATATCTAATGGTTGATTGTATTAGAATTTTTACATACACTAACTTTTGCACTTCATGATATATATGTTTGGTAGTTTTATGTTGTTTGAGTATTTTGTATTTAAAGTTTTCATTTATAGGGTTATATTGAAAAATAGAAAAAGATTTTGGTTGTCTTTTTATTTATTTTTTTTAAATTCTTATTTTTCTTTTATTTTTTTTAGAAAAACTCAAAAATATTTTTGGTTTTTATGTATTTTTGTGGCATGTTGGTATGTTTTAATCCAATTCATTCCATGTTATCCTTGTGACTAGGACATTTGGTTATGATCATCAATATTTAGATTGTTCTTAATTATGCTGGCATGGAGTTATTTCAACATTGATTTGCTTAATGGATTCAACCTTGTGTATGCCTCTGCATACACATGCATGAGATTTTTTAAAGTTAACTTCACAGGTTATATTTCAGTTTTATGAGGTGTTCTCCCATCAATCTTATCATTTAGATATTTTTTGTTTAGGGGGATTTGTGCATATAATAACCTTTGCCCGTGAGATAGTTTGACCTCTTTTAAATATATGAGGGTTCATGAGAAAAGGGCTAAGAAAGGAACAAATCTCCTTTGCGGTAAAGCCACCATTGGCAAGAGCCTAATGAAAAGATTTAAAGGCAATCAAAATAGAAAAATTTCCTAGGGCAACTAGTATAGTTCGGTTTGTTTGATTTTAAAAAATGATATCTTCAAAATAATTGGGTGAACAAATATGATAATTGCTTATCATTTGAGAGTATTATAGTTGAAGATCAACAGGGTTGCAGAATGAATCGTAGTTATACTTATTTTTTCATGACGCTATTGATTTGGAGAATCATCAATATTCTAGGCTTGTGTGCATTGTGCTTGTTTGTTCTTAGAGTTCACTTTATTTTGTCACTAGAGGATAAATTTTAATTTGATAAAGTTTTGCTGATAAATAGAACTCTTTGAACATACTTGAGTGTTTGGATCATAATTCAATTGTATCTAGTTCGCCCATTCATGCCATCCTACATGTTTAGGCACATCGATACTATGCTAGTGTGTAAAGCTTATGTATTTGTGTCGAGTTTTTGTGGTTGTTTATACTATATATATAAGTGTGTCGGGTAGTCATTGGTATATATTTTTCATATTGATATATGAGCTATCATTTTGTTTTGAGTCTCTGAGTTTGCATTTAATCCATGTGAAATAACTCATTTAAGATTCTTTAACAAAGTTAAATAAATGATTGAGAACCTGAATAAACCATTTGAAAAAATAGAAATAAGGTTACATATTAAAAGCATGCAAATAGGATAAAAGAATTCGAAAGAAATTATACCTAAACGTTAGAGCTCCACCTCCTAGGTACTCTTTCTGATCCAAGAGCTTCCGAACCTCCAATCCTTAGTAATCTTTACGTTGACTCAGGAATCAGTCTCTCTAAAAAACAACCATACTTTTCTAAAGTGAAGAGTGTGATAGGGATACTGGTGTGTTTTATAACTATATGACCATGCAACAACGCACACACACATAATACAATTTGTTCTACAAATTACATAGATTTTCTAATATGCTTAGATCTAAACAAATAATATTATATAACTAAAAATACTATTCCAGTGAGATCTTTTCAAAAACAGTTCTAAAAAGGTATTAACACAAAAAATAAGATTTCACAAAACGTAAAATTAGTTTTAAAAAGAACCAAATCTTAAATCCTAGATAATCTCTGATATTTAATGTCTTTAATCTAAAAAGTGTGAATCTAAAGATATTTTGAAACATGAAAAGAAATCCACAACTCAATATTAGGTTTTAAAAATCTTTTCGAAATAAAATGTAATTGATATAACAAACAGATTTAACATATATGTGTGTGAAATGTATCACAAAAGTTAGATTATTGATTTTATGGAAAAATGAAGCCTCCAACCTACGTGAGGGGCAGTTTGGTGGAGAGCAAGATTAAGAGGAGTTTAAAACCTTCTAAACTTTAACTCTCAAACTCTCGTATTTTGAAAAACCTAACATATTAACTCTCTAGTTTTTAAAAACACTAGAAGAAAAACATTTTCTCTTACTGATTTCACTATGATTTCATACAAAAATGTTTTCTCTCACTTTCTCTATGTAACCTATCATTTCTCTCTCTTTTTCTTCCCTCTCTCTAAAAATGAGAAAAATTATGGTAATGAGAAGACGAGTAGGGATTATATATGACAACTAGAAGGATTTTGAAATAGACCTATGTTTAAATGGTTAAGATTAACTTGATCGGTTATACTTTGATCAAACGATTGAGAATTGAGCGTGGTTGATAACATAAATGGGTTAAAGCCAGTTACTAAGGTCTGTCACACGATTGGGTAATTAGGATGGTACATGGATTGTGAAAAAAGAGATAACATCCTTAGATAGAAATGATCCAATGGTGTGTAGTGTGTGGATTATGTGAGTATGAGAAAACATACTGTTGATGTAAAAAAATAGATTATCTCTAATTATTTAATCACAGATAAAAAATAAATAAGACAAGAAATTTTAAAGTGGTTCAGCCTTGAACGAATGGCCTACATCCACTATTTGTATTATTATTGACTGTTTGGGAATTCTCGAGGTAGGATTTATCTCAAGAAATTTCGGTCCCTTACAATGAGGATGATACAACGTATTTATAGCCCTCAGGTTGTACATGTGAATGGGTAATACATAGCTGTTCAATAAGCGTATACATCTGTATGATAATAATCAGCATTTAATGCGCATTTAATCCTCTTAACTGTCTGATAATAAATTCTCTGATCGAGGTGCATCTCGGATCGCCTAAGTATCTCGGTATCCATGAGTTGCTCGGTGAAGTAAAGTTCCTCGGTGAGCATCTACTGCTCCGAGTATCTAAGCTGGTCGGGGAAATTGAGTTCCTCGAAGTCAAGGTATTGTTTAGAAATGTTTGTTAGTTCCATATAGACTGACACGTGTCTCCATTTCATTGTGCCATGTCAGCAGACTAAGATTGGTATCAACAGAATCCCCCAATGTTTCACAGTTCGAGACTTAGGAGTGTGGAACATTCTTCTCGAAATATGGCGGGATTAAATGGTCATCCTGAATTTTAGGAGCGTGTTCTTTCCATTTATTTTTCCTTTTTCGAATTCATAGAATCGAACTTTTCAAATTTTTCTAACTGCTTCAATCTCAGTGCCCTTTTTGTCCTTTTAGCCGCCGGTAGCGTAAACGTCTCCCTTTGTAATCATTATCTTTACCTTTTCCCAAGGTAAGGTATTTAAGCGTTGCATAAAATCATATCGTCTTTTACTTTTTCAAATCTATATCTTTGAGTTTTCCATTTTCTCTCTCTCTCTTGTGCGTTCATCCTTTTCATCGTTCGTTGTCAACAGATCCCTCCTTTTTCTGTAAGATCTTCTTCCTTCTCTTTTATTTCCTTTATTCTCCATGGTTTACCTTGTTGAGTCGCTTGATAAGTTTCGTTCTGATTTCTCCATTCCTTCATGGGTTGTTTTGGAGGAACTTTCTGAGCCTTCAGATTATTTTCGTTTGGCTGAGGGACATTGGTTCCCCAGTCTCTTTGTTGCTAAATGTGGCTTTTCTTTTCCCCCAAACCCTTTGTGTTTGGAATTTTGTCAATATTTTGACGTGGTTCCTGCAAAAATAGTTCCCAATACGTGGAGAATAGTTAACGGAGTTCATAGACTAAATCAGAATCATGGAACTCGTATAGGAATTCCAGAAATCATGTTTTGCTATAGATGGACTGTCAGCGACAGTACTTTTTACTTAAAAACTAGGTTTTTAAATAGAGCTTTAGTGGTCAATCTTCCAGATGCCAATAGGGAATATTTTGAGCATAGTGTTGTTATAAAAAATTGGCAACATGCTCCATTAACTGGAAATGATGTGTATCAAGGTCCCACATGCCCTCCCTATGGCAATGGGATAGGTTATTTTTACTTTACTTTATTTTTGAATTTATGCTTTCTTTGTGTTTGATAAAATGTGTCACTGATATTTTAATTTTCATTTATTTTCAGTTGACAGCAAAAGAAGGTCTCCAAAAGAGACAGAAGTTATCTTAAAACATTTGAAACTTATCTGGGGTTTGCATCAATCTGTTGCCGACGAGCATATCAGATCAGCTTCATATTTGCTACAGTATAAGAGTTACACCTCGTCTTTTACTGCTCGTCCGGTGATAAGTGACGTAGAACCAGTACAATCTTCTTCAAGTTCTTCACCTAAGTCACATATTCCTCTGAGTGAAAGAATGAAGAGAAAAAGAGCTCCTTCCCTCTTCGAGAAATCTGCCTCTGTTGCTGGAGAGGCAAAGAAAATAAAACATGATGTCCCAGAGGAAGCGATAAGAAAAATCGATGCTCCTCCTCCGGTTGCTCCTGTGAAGGTTACCGAGAATCCTCTAGTGGCTCCGAGCAAGGTCGCTGCTCCAAGTGAGGTTATAGTCAAATCCCCGACTAAGACTACCTCCTTGGTCGCGATCTTTGATGCTCCTCTGAGGAGGCTGAAGAGGAGCTCCTCAGTCAATTTGGCTGAATCCATCTCTCAGCCCCCGACTACTAGAAGTGGTGTACCCACTTTTGTTTCCCCGAGCTCTGCCATGAGCTCGGTGAAGTCTTGGATCATTCCCGAGATCTAAGGTATTGAAGAAAATCTTTCTCAATTATGGTTACCACATTGGCTGCTCGTCATATTGCTTCTATAAGTATTATCGTCATGAATTTTCATTTTTACGTTGTTATATCTGTGCACTGACTTGCTATTATTTTCTTTTCACAGTTGGTAACCTGTTTTAATACAATTTTGAATAAGGATGAAGCTATTAAAGCTTCAAGCTCCTCGTCAAGTGTAGAGGAAGCTTTGGTGGGTCTGATGCAGTCTGTGAAGGATTCGCGTCAGAAGTATGATGATTATAAAGCTACTTAGGAGAAAAAGGTTAATCCTATCGAACAGGAGAAGGATCAGGTTGTTGAGGTCTCCAAGGGGTTGGAGAAGAAAATAAAAGACTTGGAGGAGAAGAATAAAGAGCTCGATGGGAAGCTCCAAAATGCTGGGGAGCTTGAAAGTAAGCTCAAAACTGCTGAGGAAGAGTTGGGCCAACTTCGTGAAATAGGTCGTCCGAAGGAGGAAGTGGAGAATAAATTGAAGGCTACCGAGGAACTTCTATCCACGAAGCTTTCCTCAGAGAAGGTGAAAAGAAAGTTAGCTGTGAAAAAGTCCTTCAGTGATGGCTGGGATAAGGGGTGGAATAAGGGTCTGGCTTCCATGATGTCACAAGTGGAATATGGTAGCCACAAATACTTTAGAGATGGTTGGGTCGCTGCTCTGCAAGAGATGAAGGTTGATGAAAATTCTAAAGAAAAAGAAGAGGACGAAGCTGGCTCTGAGGAATCTTCCATGGTGATGGGAGAACAAATTTCTCATCCCACAATTGTCCAGTCTTCCTGCGAGCAACTTCAACCATCCATTATTTCAAACGAGCAGCTTCCAGTGCCCCCCGATCAACCATCTGTGCCATCCGAGCAACCTACTTCCTCGTCCCAGCCTCCCGAGAAAGTTTTGGGAGACAAGGAGAAGGTGTAGAGTTGTTCGAATTTTTCTCTCTGTTTATTTTTGTCAATTGTAATTCTGAACTATGTACCTCTCTTTTATAAAATAATAAAATTTGAAGTTTTGCCTATTCATACTATTGTTTCTCTTCCTCTTGCTCCTTATTGATTCTTGCTCTTTCTTCTTTTTACTAGTTTATGGCCAGGATGGAATTGTTATCTGCTCATGATACAAAATTGATGAAACAGTGCAACGGATATTTCAAGGCTGGCCATGCAAATTTGACTGATGCTCAAATCGTTGATATACTCGGTCCAAATGCTTCAGAATGAGCAGTTGAAGCCTACCAGTATTTTGAAGTGCCTGGTCGACCGTGGAGTGGCTAATAATGTATCGTATTATGAAATGATTGAAGACCTCTAGGGCACTCTTGAAGAGCTTCAATAACAATATAAGGAATCTACAGCCCTTTTGCACGAGGGATACGAGAAGAAGTATCAACAACTCAGTGTTGATAAGGGGTATGATAAATTGTTTACTGCTTACGGTGTGAGGGAGAGAAATTTGAAGGCTGAGGTCGAAGAGCACAGGCAGATAGCTGAGTTGTTAGAGAAGGAAAACAATAACTTGAAAAGAGAAGTATCTCAGTTGAAATCTGCAGCCTCTTCCTCAAACGCTTTGGTCCCTGTGAACGACGAGGGGTTCTCTTTCTTGGAGGTTGAAAATGACAATCTGAGGGACGAATTGGAAACCTTGAAGAGAGCTGGTACTTCTACCTCTGCTTGGGGACGAGCAAGAGGTTCTCGAGGATGAGCAAGGGTTGCTCGGCTTACTGTTGAAGAGGTAAGAACTCAATCTTCTCTGGAAAATCAAGCAGTTCAGTTAGTTGCGAAGAATAAAGCTCTGGCAGAGATGTCCAAAAAGATCCGGAATCTGGATGAGAAGCTTTCTGCATAGAAGTCTGCCTTAGAGAATAAAGAACTCTTTATAAAAAATCTTCACGAGAAGCTGGAAAGGTGGACTTATCAATTCCACAAGCAGCCCAGAGAATTCTGGATGGCTGGCTACAATGAGGCTCTCTACCATTTGGATGATCGAATCCAAAATGCGAATAATGAGGGTTACAAACAAGGGTGGTTGAATGCCTTGGGTGTATTGCACTTGGAACAGGGTAACTACTTGTGGGATTACAATAATCCTGGGTTGCTCGACTTGCCAGTTCCACCATTCAAACTTGACATGAGATGGATCCCTGCTCGGGCAAACCCTCAGTGTTTGATTTCCAAATATCTTGGCGATTACAGTCTCCATTCCAATGTTAAGATATCTCGCCCCGAGCACCTACTCGATCGACCATTTGTGATGAACATCAGGATGCTCAAATACCTTAATTTCATAAATTCCCCTTATGCCTTTAACGATCCTCCTGCTGGCGAGGAATCGGTTTCAAAAGCAGAGGGGAAAAAACCCATAGAATAGGATTTCTGATGTAATAATTTTTATGTATTTTATTCTCAATGTACGTTGTTTTGGATTTAATGAAAAACTTATATTTTTCTTTGAGATCTTGATTGCCAATGTATTGTAGATATTTTGTAAAACACTTTACATATGTGTATGTATATCTATTAAAAAGATAACAACATTGCGTTATTTGCCGAGCAACTAAAACTGGTTAAAACTTATTGTCGGTTATCCTGAATTTGTGGTAATCATATGACGACTAACCAAAATTGATGATATTTTGTTTCTCGACCAGCTTGGTGGTAATTTAAAATGTTACGAGTATAAAAAATTTTGCTTAATCGCATACTCATGCTTTCTAAGCCATTAGCTGACTTTTATCACATACTCAGGCTTTGTTTAAAAAATGTTCCCGACCAACTGTAGTTGGCAGCTTCTTATTCCCGACCAACCGGAGTTGGTGGATTTTCTTCCCAACCAACCGGAGTTGGCACTTTTAGGAAATATTTTTTATTCCCAACCAACCGGAGTTGGAACTTTTGGGAAATATTTTTTACTCCCGACCAACTGGAATTGGTGGATTTTCTTCCCAACCAACCGGAGTTGGCACTTTTGGGAAATATTTTTTATTCCCGGCCAACCGGAGTTGGTGGATTTTCTTCCCAACCAACAGGAGTTGGCACTTTTGGGAAATATTTTTTATTCTCGACCAACCGGAGTTGGTGGATTTTCTTCCCAACCAACCGAAGTTGGCACTTTTGGGAAATATTTTTCATTCCTGACCAACCGGAGTTGGTGGATTTTCTTCCCAACCAATCGGAGTTGGCACTTTTGGGAAATATTTTTATTTCCGACCAACCGGAGTTGGTGGATTTTCTTCCCAACTAACCGGAGTTGGCACTTTTGGGAAATATTTTTTATTCCCGACCAACCGGAGTTGGTGTATTTTCTTCCCAACCAACCGGAGTTGGCACTTTTGGGAAATATTTTTTATTCCCGACCAACTGGAGTTGGTGGATTTTCTTCCCAACCAACCGGAGTTGGCACTTTTGGGAAATGTTTTTTTTATTTCCGACCAACCGAAGTTGGTGGATTTTGCTGAGTAGTGTGTAGCACTAGTATTTCGCGAAAAAAATTCAATAAAAGGAGAGAATTGGGTAGAATGTTCATATGTTATTCATACTGATGGAACAGCATTACATGAGAGTTTACATTACTGATAATATTTGCGCAGGTGTTCTGCATTCCATGCATTCTTAAACTCCTCCCCATCTAAAGTTTCTATTATGTATGTTCCTGGTCAAACAACTTTTGTAACTCGGTAAGGTCCATGCCAATTCGCTTCCAGTTTGTTGTGATTTTCAATCACTTTCTTTAGCACATAGTCTCCTTCTTTCAGGTCGCACTTCTTCATTCTTTTATTGTAGAACGAAGTTGTTCGTTGCTGGTAAGCAGCATTCCGGATGGCTGCTTCTTCTCTGACTTCCTCGAGCATGTCCAAGTCTAACCTTCTCATTAAATCGCTGACAGGGGAATTGAAATTCAGTACTCGGTGTGTTGGGAGGCCCAACTCGGCAGGTATAACAGCTTCACTTCCAAATGCCAGCATATATGGAGATTCTCCAGTTACTGCTCAGGGAGTAGTACGATAAGCCCACAATACCAAATGTAGCTCGTTGATCTACTTTCCTTTCGCGTCATTTAATCTTTTCTTCAAGCCATTTAGCAACGTTCTGTTTGTCACTTCAGCTTGTCCATTGCTTTGGGGATGGCCTGGTGCCGAGTGGATTTTCAAGATATTTGACTGATGACAATAGGCAACGAACTCCTCGTTGTCAAATTGTGTTCCATTGTCGGTGATGAATGCGTAGGGAAGACTATATCTACAAATGATATTTTTCCAAATAAATTGGTACACCTTTTCGTATGTCATGTCGACAAGAGGCTCGACTTCTACCGACTTAGTAAAGTAATCCACTGCAATGACGAGATATTTAAATCTTCCTTTAGTCATTGGAAGTGGCCCAACCAAGTCAATTCCCCACTTGGAAAATGGCCAAGGGAAGTAATGGGTGTCAACAATGCTTGGGGAGTTCTTCAGATGGAGGAGAAACGCTGACATTTGTCACATTTCTTGGCATAGGCTATACAATCAGCCCTCATCGTTGGCCAGTAGTATCCTTGCGTCATTATTCTTTGCAGAAGTGTGTGACCTGCTACATGGGCTCCACAAGACCCTTCATGGACTTCTTCAATCAAATCCTTCACCTCGGCGGGATGTACACACCTCTGCAAGCCAGCTATGATTCCTCGTCTATATAGAATACCATTAGTTAGTACATAACGAGCAGCTTTAAACTTCAATTTCTTTACTGCGATTTTGTCAATCGATAGTTCTCCCTCCTCAATATATGCCCTGATGGGATCCATCCAAGATGGCCCTAAATCAAGGGTAATAAAATTCATCGTCAGCTCTTCATATATGCTCTGACCAGCTAGAACTTCAATTGGGATTATTCTTCATAGCTCAGTACGAGTAGCCGATGCTAATCGAGATAAAGCATCTGCTCTCGCATTCTCCATTCTTGGTATTCTGATCAGTTGAACAGTAACAAATTTCGATACCAATTCCATTGCCTTTGCATGGTACTTAATCATCAACTCTCCTTTTCCTGTATATTCACCAAGCATTTGTTTTACAATCAACTATGAGTTACTACATACGATTACCTGCTCTGCCTTCATGATTTTTGCCAGACTAAGACCTACAATCATCGCTTCATATTCGGCCTCATTATTAGAAGCTTGAAATTGAAAGCGCAAAGCATATTCTATATCAATCTCGTCTGGAATTTTCAATACAATCCCAGCTCCACTACCCGAGGTGCATGATGATCCATACACATATAGGTTCCATACAGGTATTTCGTCCTCAAACTTATTATTGGACAAAATTCCTCGATGGAATATTTGTTGCTCCTTTATCTCCATTTCTACCACACCTCGCTTCTCGTCGACCTTCTCCTCTTGCTCTCCGAGCAACTTAAGTTAATCGAGGTTTAAATTTGATGATCTTGTAACATCCACAGGTTGGTCGATGCTCAGCTTTTGCTCCTCGGGGATTTCAAGATAAGTGAACTCTGCTACAAAATCTGCTACTGGTTGCCCTTTTAGTGATGATCTAGGCTCATAAATTATATCATATTCACCGAGTTCTATTACCCATTACATCAATTTCCCTGATTTTTATGTTTTGTGAAGAGCTTGCCTCAACGGCATATCAGTATATACGACTATGGTATGAGCCTGGAAGTATGACTTCATTCTTCTACTCGCTTCGATCAGCGCCAGTGCCAACTTTTCCATCTTTGGATATCTGATCTTTGCTCCTCAAAAGGCCTTACTAGTGTAATAAATTAGTTTTTGTACTCCATTCTCTACTCTTATTAATGACGAGATAACTGCATTTTCCGAAATTGCCAGATACAAGTAGAACCTTTCTCCCATCACTGGTCTGGACAACAGTGGAGGTGCTCCCAAATATTTCTTCAATTCTTGAAAAGCTTTCTCTCATTCTTCATTACATTCAAAAGTCTTTCGGAGCATTTTGAAGAATGGGAGGCATCTATCAGTTGCTCGCTATATAAATCTGTTAAGTGATGCTACTCGCCCTGTAAGACTTTGCACTTCTTTCTTCGTCGTTGGAGATCGTAGCCCTAACAGATCTTTGATATTTTTAGGGTTTGCTTCAATGCCTCATTGATTGACAATGTACCCGAGAAACATGCCTTCTCGTACTCCAAATATGCACTTGGTTGGGTTCAATTTCATTTGATATTTATCCAATTGATCAAAGGTCTGGCCTAAGTCAACTAGATGGTCAGCAGCTTTCTTGCTCTTTTTCAGCATATCATCAATATAGACTTCCATATTGCGACTGATTTGTTCGGCAAACACCTTGTTCATCAGCCGCTAATATGTCGTACCTGCATTTTTCAAACCAAAAGGCATAACATTATAACAATAAGTTCCCCTAGGGGTAATGAAAGAGGTACTCTCCCTATCTTCAGGTTTCATTTTAATCTAGTTGTAACCATAATAAGCATCCATGAAGCTCAACAACTCATGTCCCGAGGTAGAATCCACTAGTTGATCAATTCGAGGCAAGGGAAAATGATCCTTTGGACATGCCTTATTGAGGTCGGTGAAGTCTACACACATCCTCCATTTGTTGTTCTTCTTTTTCACCATCACCATATTTTCTAACCAGTCTGGATACTTAACATCTTCAATAAATCAGGCTTTCTGGAGCTTCTCGACCTCCTCCTGTATAGCTTGGTTCTTCTCGGGGCTGAACACTCTTCTTCTTTGCTTCACTGGCTTGATTTCCTTATTCACATTGAGCTCATGACATTAGAAATTTGGGTCTATTCCGGGCATATCTTCATGACTCTAAGAAAAAGTTTGTTTTTTGCTTTTTAAGAAAACTATCAACTCCTATTTTAATGAGGGATCTAACGACGAACCTATCTGAGTTGTTCGTTCAGGGTGCTCGTCGTCCAGAATGATGTTTTCAGTAGCTTCAACCACCTGACCTTTCACGAGTAGTGACTCGTCTCTAGGATCCAATGTTTCAATTTCTTCACCCTCATCCACCTGATAGGTAGTAGTCTTTTTCCTAGATTCCTCTAGTTCCTCTTGTTCAGCAGATGAATAGTAGCATTCCCGAGCTACTTTTTGATCACCCTTCACGACTCCTACTCCAAAATTGGTTGGAAATTTTAGGCATTGATGTACCGTAGATGGTATTGCTTCAAACTTCTTCAATCATACCCTTCCCATGATGATATTGTAGGTTGATTGAACATTCTTATCCATCACAAAGAAGCGTACTCTTTCTGTTCGACAAGCAGGCCATGTACCAATGAACATATCCAACTTGATCGTCCCAAGTGGAAAAACTTTCTCTCCAGCAAAACCGAGGAGGGGCCTATGATAAGGCTCCAACTGAGACAACTTTAAATTTAAGTTGTCGAAGCATGAGTAGAACATAATATCAGTCAAGCTATCATTATCAACCAGTACCCTCGAGATCATCACTTCCTTCATTCTCATTTTGATCACCAATGGGTCATCATGAGGATACAACACACCTGCGAGGTCATTTTTTTGAGAAACCTATGACTAGTTTTTCTTTATTGACCTTCCTCGAGCGATTATCTTTAGCTAAGTTTATTCGTTGAATATATGAACAGGATTGAGCCTCATTGAGGTAAGCTTTTCTTTCTTCATTAAGGTCTCCACCTCCTGCATCTCCACTTGTAATAACATTACAATCAAATGATCCAAAACATATTGAAAATACCTCACGTTTTGGATACCTTGGTCTTTTGGGAAGATCGGAGTCGTCTTCTGGATCATCTTCATGGTCTCTTTTCTTGTTCTCCTCTGCTCGACGAGGAGATCTAGATCTCTCTCTTGCTCGGTCATTGTTTCTTCTTTCATTTCTGTGATCAACATACTTTGCCAGTTTTCCTCGTCTAATGAGCTATACAATTTTTGGTCATGTGGCCATGATCCTTGTGGAACTCGCAATATTTGGCCTTATTCCTCTTGTCAGGGTCTGACTTCATTTTCTCTGGCCAGTTTAACTCCTCGTTGTTCTTGATTTCTTTTAGAACATGGTTGATGTCTACATTCAAAGGAGTGTAGTTCTCAAATTTCTTCAATACCTCCCATGATGGCTTTGTTTTTGAGTGCTTATCACCACCATTGTTCTTATGCTCTTTCTTTTTGGCCTTATCACCCTCCACCTTGGTTTCTTTGGTATCCATATTCTTCTTTGCAGCCATAGCCTCCTCGTCATTCATGATCTTGGCCGCTTTTGCCACCAATTCTGACATGGTTCTGGGTGGATCTTTAGCCAAAGTGTAGTATAACTTGTTGGGCAACAGCCCACTCATCAGAGTAGTAATCGCTGTCTTTTCCTCATAATCAATAACTTCGAGTTTCTCGTTACTAAAATGAGTTATATAATCCCTAGTGCTCTCCCCTGCCTTTTGTCTAACACTCAACAAGTGTGCTACTCGTTTAATAGGTTTTGCTCCAAAACAGAAGTTTCCAATGAAGAGCTCGGCCTGTTGAAAGAAAGTTGAAATATTACCCCGAGGAAGATTATTGTACCATATTTGAGCAGATCCTGTAAGAGTTCCCGAGAATGCCCTGCATCTCATCTCATCGGGCACAGCATAGATGTCGGCAGCATCTTGGTATTGCTCTATATGAAGGACATGATCGGTTTTTCTATCATATTTAGGAGTCACAACAGGTGCTTTGAACTTTGATGGTGTGGGAAAATTCACAATTGTTTGGACAAAAGGTGTCCCTTAGATAAAAGTTCTTTGTAGAGGATTCTTGGCCTTGGCCATTTCCCCTAATCTATCCTCCAGCCTCTGAATAGAGCCATTCCACGCATCATTTCCTTCCTCGGGCCTATTGGTTCGAGCAATTGATTGCGTGGATGTGGCTTCTTGGGATTTATCTTGTCGAGCAGCTGATTGTGATTGGGCAGAACCTTCTCTTATATCAAATGGTCGTCGAAATTTTCTTGACAAAGCCTTAGGAGGACTTTTATTCTTCCTAGGGCCCAATCGATCAAAAGGAGAGACCCTACTCAATATTTTCAGTGCGCTAGTCCTTTTCGGAGAGAGAGTGATGTGTTGTTCAGTATCTGTGGCTCGTACTGACGAAGTTCGACCCGGTTGATAAGAAAAATATTCAGATTTATCAGTGCGATATGAATCGATTTGCCTAATGTGTGAGGAAAGTAAATGAGTATTTCTTTGACCACTTCGTTGTCCTGAATAGGTTGATGCTCCACCTTGGATAGTTTGCATGAGTTATCGCATTATTTCCTGCATGGCTGTCTGGCCTTGAGCCAAATTGGCCATGATTCTGGCCAGATCTTGGATATTTAAAGGAGAGGATGGATTTGGGGGGTTTCCAGCGTTTCGATTGCTGGATTCAGGATTGTTAGCCATTGGTGATGATTTTTTTTTGGTGAAAAACGAAAATTACAGTCATTTCCCACAGACAGCACCAATCTGTTGATGTAAAAAATTAGATTATCTCTAATTATTTAATCACAGATAAAAAATAAATAAGACAATTAATTTTAAAGTGGTTCAGCCTTAAACGAATGGCCTATGTCCACTGTTTGTATTTTTATTGACTGTTTGGGAATTCTCGTGGTAGGATTTATATCAAGAAATTTCGGTCCCTTACAATGAGGATGATACAATGTATTTATAGCCCTCAGGATGTACATGTGAATGGGTAATACATAGCTGTTCAATAATCGTATACATCCGTATGATAATAATCAGCATTTAATGAGCATTTAATCCTCTTAATTGTCTGATAATAAATGCTCTGATCGAGGTGAAGCTCGGACCGCCTAAGCTACTCAGACCGCCTAAGTATCTCGGTATCCATGAGTTGCTCGGTGCAGTAAAGTTCCTCGGTGAGCATCTACTACTCGGAGTATCTAAGTTGGTCGGGGAAATTGAGTTCCTCGAAGTCAAGGTATTGTTCAGAAATTTTTGTTAGTGCCATGTAGATTAACACGTGTCTCCATTTCACTGTGCCATGACAGCATACTAAAATTGGTATCAACACATACTAACAACCAAGAATAATCCAACATGTAGGATACACGTGTTGCACACACACGCGCGAAACTATTAAGTTGTTGCTAACTGACGTGACTAAGAATTTGTCTCAAAAGTACGTTTTCTCTAGGCTCAAATGCAAGCCTGTCGCGTTAGTAATAATCCGAAAAGTCGGGATCGTCTCCACAAGGATCAAAAATTGGCAATTGAGAATTCTGTAAGAAAATTTATTTATCCTTCAAATGGTTTCTCAAAAGAAAAGAAAAGACGATTGATGGTTAAAATCTCCAATTGGTAATGAAATAAAAAGTTCACAAAAACACTAAGAATTGAAAAAAATTATATTTGAAAATGAGAGAAAATAGGGTGGAGTACAATCCCTCAAACCTTAGTAAATTACCGTATAGAATACTAGAACTGTAAATTGAAATTTTGACTAAATACAGTCTTTATAGATCCTAAGCATTATATATATGAGGAAACTAGCCCGCATCATATGAAGTCAAAGGTAAATACAAAGCGGTGAATAGACAATTATACTTGCATAGTCTTCTTAAAAATCCCAAGTACCTAGGGCAAGAGAGATTAAAATATCGGCTATGTTTGTATAATTTCCATACATAATTTGGCTAATATTTTAATTTACCCCCTATTTTCTACGTGGGTAAGTTACCTCGGAATGAGTTCATGTACCCCAACCCTTGAAAATTTAGCTAGATATGGTTTTATGAGAAAAAAAAATTCATAACAATGCATGTAATTGTAGATCTAAGAAACATTCTAAAAATAAAAATTACAAAACAAGTGATAATTGAATTGAAAATAGAATTGAGATAAAATAAGAGAATGGAATTTGATACTTGTAATCAGCAATAGGTAAAGGAGACAAAATTGAATCCAGAATTCTCCTTATTCCTCAAACTTACAAACTAGGGTTTGTGAAATTGTCTATGTAAAGAAATACTAAGGAAACTCTCAAAATCTGACTTTCTCTCTTAAAATTCGACTCTCACATGCCTCTCCACGTTTTGCCCTTTTATAATACCTAAATGAGACTCTTCCCTTGCCTCCCCACATTTTACAACAAATAAAAATGAATTAAAGAAGAAATTTCAAGAATTTTAAGAGCTTCAGTTTTGAAAATGACTCTTCATTTCTGAAAAAGACTCTTCACTATATCGCAACTTCAAAACCTCGTAACTTCTTCACCGTAGCTCGGATTGAGGTGTTGTTTTTTCCAGTGTTCTTGTAATTGAAATATATTAAACTTTCCAATTGGACCCACCTCTGTACTAAGGCTACAAAATTACAAAAATTCCCTTGAACATCACATTTCTTGTTTTCTTTCACTGTTTTGAGTTCTCCTTCGCACTAACTTTCATGAAATACCTATAAAGCACATGAGAAATACACAAGACACGGAATACTTGCCAAAAGAGGTTAGTATCGTAAATTCAAGACATATCCAAGCTATTTACACTGCACGGGATCATAAAAATACGGAAATTATGGGGATAAATATGAAGAATATGTGCCTATTCACACCCCCTAACTTAGAACTTTGCGCGTCCTGAGTAATGTAAATGAATCTAACCAAAATTCCACTCTTTAAAATTCTTTTATTAAAATAAAATTCCACTTTCGCAGGCAAGAGATTGCATTGAGCATATGCAACAAGCCTTTAAACCCCTAGGTTACCCTAGTGGGACGAGTTTTGTCTCGTGAGGGTTTGCAATGAATACACCCACAAAATTCTTTATTGACTCAAATAAATATCAAAATACTTAAAATTGTACAATTTAAACTTTTCGAAAAATAATCACCATAAATTCATATTCAAATGTCTCAAACCATAGTGTGTGTGTGCAAAGCCAGAAATTAAACCTCAAATTTCCACCGATTGAGCATTACGTTACTTTTCGAAAATTCATTTTGATTCAAATTCTTACGGATGCACTCACAAATGAATCACTCGGATTGTGGTTGTTTTCTCTCGGTATGCATGATATAAAGAGTAAATATAATGGACACAAATTCACGCATACAAAATTGAAAAGAAGGAAATATATGGTGAAAAGATCTCATCATCGGAATACAGTTATTAGGAAATGGGAAACATCATCTCTTAATCACACCATTTTAATCTCTTTTACTATCTTTTCATATCTTATCTCTCCATGCAGTAATTAATTTCGCCATTCGGACTCGGTTAGGAATTTTCAGGTTAAAAAGTGTAAAGGGTAAAATTGGAAATAGACGGATTGTTCGGAATTGGAAAATGTCCTGATGAGATCCATTTGTACTTTTTCGGGCATTTATTCATTTTTCTCTTTCTCTTTCTTTTTCTCTTTTCATTTTTTCCTTTTTTTCATTTTTTTTCTCGCTATTTTTTTTTCTTACCTCTTTTTTATAACACACTTTGGACTTACTTGATGAATTTCTAATTTTTCACAATTCCGAGCCAATTGGGTTTTTTGGATTATCAAACGAAAGGAAAATATTATATTAGGCTCAAAGTGGGTTGCAAAGGGATAATTTTTCACAGCTTTATTATGGCTAATATTTTTGTGTTAAACAAAAGAGGGTCTACTTCATTGTCCAAAATGCTAATCACAATACCATATGCATCTCGAGATTAATTAAGTTTAGAGATATATTTAGCATGAATTTCGAGACAACATTTCACACATTTCCCATAACCAATCAAAATAAATAATTGAGATCATCAATGACTTATTAAAACGCTGAGAAGAACTTTGAGTTAATCATAAACTCGGATTGATTTTAAAAACTCATAAAAAAATTAAAAGGTTGGAAATCTCACCGGGTTTGATCAATCTACACACTTATTCATTACGTCGTCAATTTTCTTTCAATTTCCATCTTTGGTCAATTTTGTCTTAGTGTAATTGATTGTTAACAATTTGAGACTTTAAATAGAATAAAGGTGATATTTTTGAAAATTTTAAATTCCAATTTTTGTTTATTTTGAAGAAAAATATTTTTGGTTTGTTCAACTTTTTTGAAATTTGTGAAATTTTCTAAAAAAAAAATCACTTGGAAAGAACATGTGATCAAATCAATGAATCTAAATAATAAACGGGAAGAATATCCCACACCCCCTAACATAAATGTTGCATTGTCCTCAATGCGAATCAATAACACAACATAAAGACAGGAAAAGAAAGGTATTACCCAAATGGAGCGATCCCCGGTGAATGCGAGTCCATTGAATCTACAAAATTTGTTAGAACCAAGCATAGCAAAATGAATAACAAAAACTTTAACTAATTACTCTAAACTATAAAAAAAATGAAAAAGAAAAAGCTAATTATGTACAACCTACGATTTGAAATTCTAATAAGTTATAGACTAGAAGTCGAAAAATTTGAGGGTCCACCCAAAATACAATATGACTTTGAGGGATTATTGGTGTACCCTCACTAGAAAGCATGCCTCAAAAACTCTCAAAATTCTCATCGAAACCCGAAACACTCCCGAGACATGTGTTTGATTACGACCTCTAGTAATGACACAACTATTAACTAGCCTAACATCCTATGACTACTATACACAACATTCACCCCATACACGTCGGGGGTGCGACGACCTCACCTTCCTTGCTCAGTTAACCCCCATAAATGGGGTCCGACAACCAGATTGTGTCGGCTTCCATAACAACCACTTCCAAATACAGCTTGAGACATTGTCCGTTAACCTTGAATGAGTTTCCCCCTTTTTGATCCTCTAGTTCAACAGATCCATGGGGGAATACATTCTTCATAATGAATGGACCTGACCATCGTGACCGCAAATTTTCTGGAAACAAGTGCAACCTCGAGTTATAGAGAAGTACTTTTTTCCCCAAATGAAACTCCTTACGTCGTATGATTCTGTCGTGAGCCCGTTTCATTCGTTCTTTTGAGATTTTAGCACTTTCATACGCATCATTGCGTATTTCTTCCAACTCATTCAACTGAAGTTTACATGTTTCACCAGCTTTTTCTATGTTAAAGTTCACCCTTTTGATAGCCCAATACGCTTTGTGTTCAATTTCTACAGGAAGATGACAAGGTTTGCCATATACAAAACGAAATGGGGACATCCCAAGGGGATTCTTATATGCAGTTCGATAAACCTAGAGCGCATCATTCAATCTTAGAGACCAATCTTTCATGTTAGGTTCGACTGTCTTTTCCAAGATATTCTTGATTTCCCGATTGGCGAGCTCGGCCTGGACATTCGATTGAGGGTGATAAGTCGTTCCAACTTTATGGATGACTCCATACTTTCGCAATAGTTTTTCCATCAGCCTATTGTAAAAATGAGTGCCATTATCAGTGATGATAGCCTTAGGAACTCCGAATAAAGAAAGTATGTTTTCTTGAATGAATTTTATCACGACCTTATTATCATTCTTCCTTGTAGCTATGGCCTCTACCCATTTTGAGACGTAGTCTACTGCGACGAGGATGTATAGAAAGCCAAAAGAGGGGGTAAAAGGCCCGATGAAGTCAATACCCCAACAATCAAACAACTCTAAGACAATTATGGGGGTCAATGGCATCATGTCACGGCGAGTAATAGTTCCCATTCTTTGGCATCTATCACATGATTTGCAAAAAGTATTCACATCCGGAAATATTGTGGGCCAATAGAGATCGCATTGAAAGATTTTCACAACAGTTTTATTTTTGGAGAAATGACCTCCACATGCTTCCGTATAACAAAATCGGATTACCCCTTGAATTTCTTCATCAGGTACACATCTCCGGATGATTTGATCAGAACAATACTTAAACAAATATGGATCATCATAAAAGAACATGCATGACCAAGTAATGAACTTTCTTCTCTCTTGCGGAGTCCAATTGGAGGGAATGACTCCAGTGAAAATGTAATTTATTATATCCGCAAACCAAGGAAGAGAAGAAGTAGAAAATAAATTTTCATCCGGAAAATACTGATCTATGGGGATGGGTTCAATAGGTACGTCGGATGAGAGGCGTGACAGATGGTCCACAACGACTTTTTGTACTCCTTTCTTATCTTGAATTTAGATATTAAACTCTTGTAGGAGTAGGATCCACCTGATTAGGCACGGTTTGGCAACTTTCTTGGTTAGAAGATATTTGAGGGCCGAGTGATCAGTGAAGAAAATGATGGGCGACCCAATAATGTAAGAGTGGAATTGGTCGAGAGCGAAAATGACTGCTAGTAATTCTTTCTCCATGGTGGAGTAGTTAAGCTGGGGGCCAGATAATGCCCTACTAGAATAGTAAATAAAATGAGCTTTCTTGTCTTTTCTTTGTCCAAGAACAGGCCCAATCGCGTAATCACTTGCATCACACATAAGCTCAAATGGGAGTGACTAATCGGGAGCTTGCATGATAGGAGCAGAAATGAGCATGCTTTTGATTTTATCAAAATCTTCTTGGCATGCATTATTCCATTCAAACGGAGTGTCCTTCATGAGAAGATTACTCAAGGGTCTAGCAATAGCACTAAAGTCTTTGATAAATCTCCTATAAAATCCAGCATGGCCTAGAAAGGACCTCACATCTTTAAGCGATTTTGGCGGGGATAACTCAGCTATTACTTTTATTTTTCCTCGATCAACCTCAATTCCCCTAAATGAGACTATGTGGCCCAGGACTATGCCCTCGGTGACCATAAAATGACATTTTTCCCAATTGAGGACTAAGTCCTTTTCCACACACCGGAATAAAAATCTTTCTAGATTAGCTAAACATTGGTCGAAAGATGGACCGAAAACACTGAAATCATCCATGAATACCTCCAGTCCTTTTTCTATCATGTCTCTAAGGAGACTCAACATGCACCTTTGAAAGGTTACTGGCGCATTACATGACCCAAAAGGCATACGTTTGTAGGAAAATGTACCAAACGGACATATAAAAGTCGTCTTTTCTTGATCAAGTACATCCGCTTCAATCTGATTATAGTGAGAATACCCATCTAGGAAACAATAGTAAGGATGTCCTGCTACTCGTTCAATCACTTGGTCGATAAATAGCAAGGGAAAATGGTCTTTTCTTGTTCCAGCATTGAGTTTTCGGTAATTAATGCAAACACGCCACCCGGCGGTGGTGCGTTGAGGTGTCTATAAAAAATGGGATAGATGATCCCAGCATCTAGCAATTTGATGATTTTCGCTCGAACTAAATCTTTCATTGTTGGTTTCAGTCTCCTTTGCATCTCTCGCGAGTGCTTCACCTCCTCCTCGAGGTGGATTTTATGGGTACAAATCAAGGGACTTATACCTTTAAAATCTTCTATAGTCCAACCAAACGCACTTCTATGCTTCCTCAACACATTCAACAACAAGCCCTCTTGCTCTTTTTTAAAACTGGAAGAAACAACAACAGGAAATGTATCATCTTCTCCCAGAAAAGAATATTTTACATGATAGGGTAGTTTCTTTAAGTCGAGACTAGGAAATCTATCTTCAGAGGGAATCAAGAGTGACTCCCTCTGGGGTAATTCCTCAAATATAAAAATCCAGTCAACATCTCTCAACTTCTCAAAACTCACTTCTTCTTGTAAGCAAGCTCCCAACTCCTCCACTTCACGCTCAAACTCAGTATAAGAACTCTCATTCTCAACACCTTGCACCAAACTAACTTCCCGTGCATATCCACCTATGATCCTCTCGATGTGCTCATCCACCACTTCTTCAATAAGATCAACCTCATGAATTTCATCCTCATCACCCATTTGGTTAGCAACATTGAAAATATTGGTCTCGAGAGTCATGTTTCCAAAAGTGAGTTTCATTTGTCCATTACGTGTATTAATCAAAGCATTAGCAGTGGTTAAAAATAGACAACCCAAAATTATGGGAACATGATTTCTCGAATGGGGAGAAGGCTCTGTGTCCCAGATGACAAAATCAACAGGGAAGTAGAACGTGTCCACTTGAACTATCACGTCCTCCACAACCCCATGAGGCACTTTCACTGTTCGATCTGCTAACTGTAGAGTGGTTCGGGTAGGTTTAAGATCACCTAAATCAAGCTGCTTATAGATAGAGTATGGAAAGATGTTCACACTCGCACCTAGGTCAATCAAAGCTTTTTTAACTCTACTCTCTCTTATAACACACGAAATTGTAGGTGCACCAGGATCCTTGAATTTTGGTGGAAGATCATTAAGAAGGACCGAGCTCACATTTTGTGCCAAAAAGAGATTCTTCTTCACCTTGAGCCATCGTTTGATAGTTAAAAGATCTTTGATGACTTTGGCATATGCTGGAATTTGTTGGATAGCATCCAGAAATGGCAAGTTAAACTTCACTTGCTTTAGAACATCTAACACTTCCGTACGCGAAGCCCCCTTTTTGGGTGGTGCCAAGAATTGAAGAAATGGAGCAGCAGTGGGAAGTTTTACTTCAACTTCAGGTTCAACTCCTTCATCATTATCTTCCATATTCTATGGGGTCTCCTCAGATTCTGAAGCTTCTTTAGCATTAGATTCCTTGAGAGGTAATGGTGCTAGATCAATTATGCGACCACTACGTAGAGTAGTGACAGCTTGACATTGTTCTGGCGAATCCGATGATGTGGAACTCACCGTAGTTTGTCGTTGAAGAGGGGGTCTTTGTCCTTGAGATAGAAATTCACCCTTCTCCTGAGTATTCAATGCAGATTGTAACCTAGAGATGCTAGTATGAACCTCTGTGAACATTCGATCATACTTAGCATTGCTCTCCTTTTAAAATTGGATAAGTTGATTCAAATTATCCTCAAGGGATCGCCTAGGTGGAGTAACATACGGACCAAGAGATGTTACCTGCATAGAGTTTGGCATTGGAGGAGGCATTTGCTGAAATTGCGGTGGGGGTGGTGGCAAAGCCACATATGGATTAAGAGCCATCCCACCTTGTGGTTTTCCATAGTTGAACCCAGGATGATTCCTCCAAGATTGATTGTATTCATTCCCTTGCGGTACATTAAAATTACTTCAAAACCCTCCTATCTCTTCTACTTACTCAGTGTACATTGCCTTGTATGCAGGGATAGTAGGACATCCTTTGGTAGAATGACAAGCAGCACAAATGGCACACACGTTCTCCTTTCTTGCTTGTATGGGCCCAACGACTTCTTTTAATCGAACTTCCAGCATATCTGTGAAATTCTTTTCCAATTGGTCAAATTTACAATCTAACAAAGTGTCTTTGTCCAAGTGATAAATACCAGACGCAGAAGATGAGTTGGAGACTTTTCAATTTTTATTTTGACTATTTGGATCAGAAACATCCCATGCTTGCGTAGTCTCTGCTACGTATTTCAGATGTGCCTCAGCATCGCTCGAGTATAACTCCCAAAAGGGTCTTTCGCACATTTTCTGAATAAGTTGTTTAGATGCTAAGGTAAGTCCTTGATGGAAAAATGAAATAAGATGATGTTTTTCAAATCCATGATGTGGGCAAGCACTAACTATATCCTAAAATCTTTCCCAACACTTGTAAAAAGCTTCGTTCTCATTTTGTCGAAAAGCTTTTATTTGAGCTTTGACAGTGTTCGTTTCGTGTTGTGGAAAGAACTTGGATAGGAACTTAGTTTGCATATCTTGCCAGGATAAAACAGAATTCGGAGGTAGTGACCATAGCCAATTCTTAGCTTTATCCTTTAAGGAAAAAGGGAAAAGCTTTAACCGGATAACATCTTGTTGGCAACTTTGGTCTCCAAACATCTCACATTCTTCCTCGAACTCTCTAATATGGAGGTATGGTTTTTCAGAATCCATCCCATGAAATGTAGGCATAATTTGGATCATTCCATTCTGAAAGTGGAACTGACCGGCATTATACGAGAGTAAAATGCAAACAGGGGTAACAGTTCGCTCTAGAAATAAAATATCTTTCATGGGAAGATATGGAATCTCTTCCTCTCCAGCACCAACACCAACACTTCCGTGCACAGACATATTGCTACCAAAAGATTCAGAATTCACACTCGGAGTTTGACTCAAAGAACGACTTGTGATTGAATTATTAGGCGAAGGAGGTGGAACCCAAAAGTGTGAAGAATCGGTGGTGTGCAAATTTTCAGAACTAGCTTGGGCAATAGGGTTTTCGTGGACTTGGGTGAGAAGTGGATTTTTCATGTAATCGTACAAGAGATGAGATGAATTTTTTTTTTAGGGAAAACACTTTAAGATTAAATTCACTTTCCTACAAATCACCAATTTTCGATCCCCGACAACGGCGCCAAAAACTTGATGCGACTAAGAATTTGTCTCAAAAGTTCATTTTCTCTAGGCTCAAGTGCAAGCCTGTCACGTTAGTAATAATCCGACAAGTCGGGATCGTCTCCAAAAGGATCAGAAATTGGCAATTGAGAATTCTGTAAGAAAATTTATTTATCCTTCAAATGGTTTCTCAAAAGAAAAGAAAAGATTATTGATGGTTGAAATCTCCAATTGGTGATGAAATAAAAAGTGCACAAAAACACTAAGAATTGAAAAAAATTAGATTTGAAAATGAGAGAAAATAGGGTGGAGTAAAATCCCTCAAACCTTAGTAAATTACCGTATAGAATACTAGAACTGTAAATTGAAATTTTGACTAAATCCAGTCTTAATAGATCCTAAGAATTACATATATGAGGAAACAAGCCCGCGTCATATGAAATCAAAGGTAAATACAAAGCGATGAATAGACAATTATACTTGCCTAGTCTTCTTGAACATCCCAAGTACCGAGGGCAAGAGAGATTAAAAAATCGGCTATGTTTGTATAATTTCCATACACGATTTGGTCAATATTTTAATTTACCCCCTATTTTCTACGTGGGTAATTTGCCTCAGAATGAGTTCATGTACCCCAACCCTTGAAAATTTAGCTAGACATGGTTTTATGAGAAAACAAATTCATAACAATGCATGTAATTGTGGATCTAAGAAACATTATAAAAACAAAAATTACAAAACAAGTGATAATTGAATTGAAAATAGAATTGAGATCAAATAAGAGAATGGAATTTGATACTTGTATCAGCAATAAGGAAAATAGATGAAATTAAATCCAAAATTCTCCTTATTCCTCAAAATTACAAACTAGGGTTTATGAAATTGTCTATGTAAAGAAAAACTAAGAAAACTCTCTAAAATCTGACTTTCTCTCTTAAAATTCGACTCTCCCATGCCTCCCTACGTTTTGCCCTTTTATAATACCTAAATGAGACTCTTCCCTTGCCTCCCCACGTTTTACAACTAATAAAAATGAAGTAAACAAGAAATTTTAAGAGCTTCAGTTTTGAAAATGACTCTTCATTATCTCGCAACTTCAGAACCTCGTAACTTCTTTAGCGTAGCTCGGATTGAGGTGTTGTTTTTTCCAGTGTTCTTGTAATTGGAATATTTTCAACTTTCCAATTGGACCCATGTCTGGACTAAGGCTGAAAAATTACAAAAATGCCCTTGAACTTTACATTTCTTACTTTCATTCCCTGTTTTGAGTTCTCCTTCGCACTAACTTGCATGAAATACCTATAAAGCACATGAGAAATAAACAAAACACGGAATACTTGCCAAAATAGGTTAGTAGCATAAATACGAGGCAAATCCAAGCTATTTACACTGAACGAGATCATAAAAATAGCGAAATTAAGGGGATAAATATGAAGAATATGTGCCTAATCACTAACTTTCAGAATATAATTTTCTCCCCAAAGGTTTTAATAACCAATTAAAATGTCATTTAAATGTTAAAAAATGATTTTAAATATCAAATAGTTCAAGAAAAATTATTTGAATTTTTTTTAAAAAATCCAAAAAATTGTTTTAAACACATATTATGCAAATGGTCTAATGTGTGTCCTAAGATGTCAATTTTTATAACTCTGGAGCCTAATGTTGATAGGCAAGAATTTATTGGGGATGCCAGTTGAAGTAGACATCCATCTTGAAGTGTGGAGTTCCATAAGGAGGAGCTCAAGTCTATTAAAATATTTTATCTTAATATCCAAAGTAAATGAAAGGAATATATAGTGCAGACTCCGATTAAGTCAACGATATATGGTGTTTCGATCTTCCTCTTTTTGGATATTTAGAGACAAAATCCTTTGATTACATTCGAGTACTCGTAGTCCAAAATTATTCCTAACCCTATACAAATTCTAACCACCCAACCTATCCTAGAACCAAAAATAAGAGTAAGAAAAAATAAATTGCATAACTCGACTAGAACACATACCATTACCCTAAAATCTGCAAGAATAAAGTTCAATGCCTACATTTAAAAATACTCGAGAGATAGCATGTTAGTTGAATTTAGAATTGAAATATCATAGTCAGTCCCGGGATGGACTCATTCCTTCTCCCTTTGTTTGTATCAAATAGACAATGGGTATATAACTAAGAGAGATCATATAACAGAATTAACTACCAGTTAAGTCATAACAACAGGTTATATCAATTATCTCCTACATAAACATACAAAAGAGGAACCTTTTGTCATGTGAGAAACGACCATACCCTAGATCCTCAGAGACATATTATTACAAAGATATAGATAAGAGGATATGACATATAAGGCAATAAACTAATCAAGCATAATAATACTTATGGATTTCCTTAAAGATTCAAATCTTATGTTGTCCATGGGCTTAGTGAATAAATTAGCTAGATCTTTTTCAGTTTGTAAATATTTGATAAGGAGTTCTTTGGATTCTTCCAATTCATGAATAATATGATATCTAATTTTAATTTTGTTGACGCGAGAGTGTTGTACACAATTATTATAGATATTAATAGCACTCTGATTATCATATAATAAACTCAATTAATTCTCAATAATACTATAATCACATAACATTTGTTTAATCTACAATAATTGTGCACACTAGCTATAAGCAGTTATGTACTTACGCTTAACAGTTGATAAAGATATGAAATTCTATTTCCTACTGCTCCAACCGACCAAGTTATTCCCTATGTAGTAACAACAAGTAGAGGTGCTCTTACTGTCATCGAAACAATACTCCCAGTCAGTGTTAGTGTAACCAACTAAAGGGCTAGAGGTGTTCGTTGTGTACCAAATAACATACTCTAGTGTTCACTTAACATATTCAATGATGCCGCTTTACACAAAATAAATGGCATTCTTTGCGTGCACAATTATAATTTACGCATACACATATGATACACATAATGTCAAATCTGGATGTAGTTATATAAAGGATATTTCCTATCATGCTTAAATACAAGGTTGAATCAACATTTTTACCATTTTCATATTTAGATAGGGAGTACGTCTAATTTTAACATTCTCTAAACCTTTAATCAACTCATTCGCATATTTGGTTTCAGAAATAAAGAGGCCATCACTCATTTGTTTAACTTATAAACCTAAACAATATTGTGACCCCCCCCCCCCCATAAGTGACATTTCAAATTCCTCATGTATTATTTAAAAAAAATCATCAACTTATTCAAGAGACGTTGAACCAAAAAAGATGTCATCAATGTAAATTTATACTATCAAAACCTCGTTATTTATTTTACAGATAAATAATGTTTGGTCATTGCCACCACACTCAAACCCTTATTGACTAAAAAGGCCATGAGGTGTTCGTACCAGGACCGAGGGGCTATCTTTAATCCATATAAAGCCTTCTGTAATCGAAAGATATGGTTCGAGTGACATGGGTCAATTAAACTTTTTGGCTATTCTACACATACCTCCTCAGTTAGAATACCATTGAAAAATGCGTACTTAACATCCATTTGAAAAAGTTTAAATGATA
Organism: Sambucus nigra; assembly: GCA_949130495.1. Classification (NCBI taxonomy): domain Eukaryota; kingdom Viridiplantae; phylum Streptophyta; class Magnoliopsida; order Dipsacales; family Adoxaceae; genus Sambucus; species Sambucus nigra. The sequence continues at coordinate 144,550,015 of OX422214.1, forward strand.
AATGACAAGTTATTGCAATGATGTGACAAATGTACTCGAGCCTTGTTATCAAGTCAAAAGTCTCATCAAAGTTTATTCCCTCTATTTTAGAATATCCTTGCACTAACAATCTTGCCTTCTTTTTAATTATTACCCTTTATTCATTCGTTGTGTTTTTAAAAATCCAACGGGTACCGATAACCTTTTTATTTTCTAGTCGAATCATGATTCTTGAACTGGACTAATTCATCTTGCATGGCATCAACCCAGTAAGGGTCATTGAGGGAATCATTTACATTCTTTGGTTCTACTTGAGAAAAAAAGCATGAAAATTTAGCCACATTTTGAAGTTGTGATCTTGTTATAACAAGCTCCTCAACGTTACCGACTACCTTATCTGGGGTATCATATTTAAAAATCCAAGTTGGAATCGAGAGAACTTCTGTCGGTAATGGATCAGTTATATGAGGTGAGTCTATCTCAAAAAGGTTTTCTAACTCTTCCACAATAACTTATCCAACACCAATACTCCTAGTGGCAGTGTCATAAACAAGTACATTAATATATCATATTTGGACTTTTACTTAAATTGTATACACGATATGCTCTATTATTTTGGGAATACCCTAGAAAAATTACTTTATCAACCTGGGTGTCATATTTAGAAAGGTGTTCTCTATCTTTACAAATTTAGCTGACACTCCCAAAGGTTTTAAACTATTTCACATTCAGTTTTTTGTTGTACCAAAGTTCATATAGGGTTTCTTTGGCATTATTATTAAAGTATACACGATTGACAATATGATACGTTGTATGGACTGCCTCAACCCAAAAGTATTTCGGTAGGCCTTTGGCATGTAACATAACCCGAGACATCTCTTGGATTGTTCTGTTTTTCCTCTCAGCTATACCATGTTTATGCAAAGTTTTAGGAGCACTGAACTCATATTGATATCTATTACCAAGCAATACATTACTATTCTAGTCTTTTTAAATTCTCTACCTCTATCATTTCTTGTACGTGATACTTGGGTATCCTTTTCATTTTCTATTTTCAAAAGGACTTTGAGAAATTCTCGGAATGTATCCGATTTGTTTGTCATAAAATCTACAATAGTATACCATGTAAAGTCATCCACTATGACAAGAATGTAAATGTTACCGAAATTCTCACCGTACGAGAGGGCCCATAAGGTCCATATGCAGAAGTTACAATGGTTTCAAAGTCATTATATTGTTAACTTTCTTGTGAGGTGCTTTACTTATAGTTCCCACTTGGTAGGGACCATAAAAAATGTTTGAAGAAATTTTAATTATCCGTAAACTTCCAACCAACTCTTGGGGTATCAATTTTCATTATAGGACTCAGCACTGGGAATAACAGTATAATAATTATCCAGTGTTCTATTTCCCGTGGGGATACAATTACCATCTTTGATCAAAATTTTACATTTAGTTTTGGAAAAGGCAACTGTGTGATCATAATAAACCAATTGAGATATACTTAACAGACTGGCCTTTAAGCCTTTCACTAGCATAACTCCATTAAGGACATACCTCTTCTTGAAGTGTCCTTTTACCAATGACCTGGGATGAGACTCCATCTCCAAACATAACATTCCCTCCTAAGAAGTTAGTTATGTTTTTTAGTTTAGTCTCATCCACGATCATGTGTTTTGAAAATCCCGAATCCAGGTACCAACCAATAGAGGTGCGCTCAACTTTAAACGTAGTTATGACAATATTTCACCTTAGTTGGGGTAAGAGGTCATCTTTTCTAACCCAAATGGCCCTAGTTTTGAAAAGTTTTTAGGCCTTTGATTTAGAAAAGGTTTGGGAGGTTCTTCTTACTTACTTTCTTTTAGTGCGAGACCTATTACTTTTCTTTCTATGGTTATAGTTTTTATTAGTCTTCCTTGGGTGAACATAACTATTATGTCTATTATGAGAATAGTTAAGTTACTGTAGATTGGCTTATATACATGCTTTTGAAAACACTCAGCAAGAGAGTGACCATAAACATCACAATAACTACTGTATAGATGTGAGGTGGATTGAATTTATCTTATAAACCCTTGAAAATAGGATTAGATGCATTTTAAAAATGAGGTGTAACTAAAAAAAATTTGGAGTTTCTGCCCAAATTCTCTAATTGGGGTGGTGGGGTAGGGTGCAAGCATACTTCGCCTTGTTATTAGGCTTCTGCATTGGACTGCACATCGTCTTAGTGTCTTGTGAGACTGGTTGTTTAAAAAACTTTAAAAAAAATTCAAAGTATTGGTCTGGTGTGTTTGGCAATGTCCGAGAGGAAACAAGGATAACTTTAGAAATATTTTAGTTAGAAGCCTTTATTCCTTTAGGTTTTTGGTCAAATCTAAAGACAGTTTTTTCATCTGAGTTTATTTTTCTATAATTGATTATTTTATCATATGCTTCGCATTAGTCTCAAAGTGGAGACATTTCTTGAAAATAGTAGAGACTTTTTATTTAGATTCTTCCCGTTCTACCAAAGTATACTAATATCATTCTTCTAATATACAGTTTTTCTCAGAACGTTCATTGATTTTGAAAATAAATTTTTTAGTATTAGTCTCGTGAGCCACGCACTGACTAGTATAGACAACTTTCTCCCTAACGGTCTTACTTAAGCTCTCAATACGTTGGGAAAAGTGTTTTACCATTTTCTCAAGTTTAGAACTCTTTTTCAAAGCCTTAGAATATAGTGCTTAAATCTCAGGTAAATCATCATCATTGGACTCACTAATGAGTTGTGTGAGTTGTTCCCTAACGATTCAATTTCAGGTTTGGGACACACGCACACATTTAATTTGTCATAATGATTTACACTTTAAAACACACACACACGAGACTCATAAGAAGTATTAACAATAGTAACATTTGACATCTCATTCACACAAACAGCATGTATAAAATCAAAAGCAACATCAACAGGTATTATCATCAGAATACATAATTTTATCATAAAAAGACATTCACGATTCATGTATTTTGGATAACTCAGACTCATCATCATCTTAGTCACTAGAATCATCCCAATTCTTACACACGTGGGCTTTGGGAGTAGTCCTACCTGATGAGGTGTAAACTTTATATTTAAAACACGTCGTTGGGTGTTTACACCCTATACAAAACAAATACCACAACTTGGTACACTAATGGAAGTGTACCGCGAAGTAGGGATCGAATCCGCAGGGAATGTCGTAAAGATTTTAATTGATTTATTATTTCAAGAATAAAAGTGTAAAAGGTGATATGGGTTTGTCTAAAAGAAAAGGGAAAAAATTTAAGAAGTTAACTCTAAACAAGAATTAATAAAACAAGAGTCAAGGTCACATTCCCGCCACGGGCTAAACAACACATAAATAGAATTTCGATTGGAAAAAAAACTTAACCGAGCCTATTCAATTAATCATAAACATCACACATGAAGGAATTTAATTTAAAAATGCGAGATAAAATATTTAATAAAAATATGGCCACACGCGGATTAAATTTGGATTATCGCTATAAACACTAACGTTGCATGAAAAAGAAAGTTAAACGCATAATAATCCGACTTTAATACACGAGCTTTCAATTAAATGCAATTTTCTGCAAAAACTAACTTTTGGAGCTCGACGCCCATTAATGGCGGAGAAATGACCCCAACCCTTAAACTAGGTATTAAACATGGCTAGAACAATACATATAACTAACTAACGAAAGCAAACAAGAATTAAACTACCAACAAATAATTAACTAAGCATGGAATTTAACTATAAAGTAAGAAATCAAGTAAATAAAGCATTAACTAGGCAAGGAAGATAATGAATAGTAGAAATTACTTACATAAAATGGGTAAACACTCAAAGAAATGGAGGAGAGGGGAAAGCTCCACAAAATCCCCAAAGTTATTACCCTAGAAGTATAAAAAATCAAGTCTCCCACGTAATACCATGTTTAAATATATATACCCAACCAAAAACCAACTAAAAAAATAAAATTTCCGGACTTTCACCCTAATCGATTCGCACAGTTCGAATCTATTCGCAACTGACAATGCTAAATTCTCACCTTTGTCAAACTTTATGAAGAATGTCGTAACTCCTTCGTTATAACTCGAAATTAGGAACGGTCGGAGGTTATGCAAAGATAACTCAGAGGGATACAATATCCAAGAAGACATTAGGCCAAAAAACTAATTTATGAAATGACTAAAATACCCTTGAATGTGACCTTAAGTGTGATTTTGAAGATAAAACCATCCTAAAAATGCCATAACTCCCTCATTATACATCAGAATCATGCACCGTCGATGGCCGCGCGAAGAGAAATCAAAGGGCTTCAACTTCCATGAAGAGTTTGGGATTAAAATCCGAATGCTGTAATTACTAAAATGCCCCTGAAACTACAATATTCAACGGAACTCTTTCGAAAAGGACCAAACTTCACAACGCTCAGCACTGAAATACCTACAAAAGTTCAATTATACCTCATATTGCATGTTAACATATAAAATGGATGTTGTATGATTAACAATCATAGATATAGCAATTACGATACCCGAGGGGGCTAAAATTGCATAAGTTAACGGGCGAAAAATGCAATATTCGTGACGTATCACACCCCTTAACTTAGATATTTCTAGTCCCTAACAATGAAATTCAAAGAAAGAAGAAATAATAGAAAAACGCAAAATTGGATATATACACAAAAGCGAAAAAGCCACTTTCACAGGCAAACGGTTGCATTTAGCATATGCAATAAGCTGTTAAACCCCTAGGTTGCCCTAGTGGACGAGTGTCATCTCGTGAGGGTGTTCTGGGATGAAACCCCCAAATATCATACGATTTCCTCAAAATATGCCCAACCCAACATGCGACAAACACAACAATAACGAAAATGATTTCAAACGCCTTATTAGCATATTGAACGAATTCAAGCTAAAGTTCGTTGTTATTAACAGGTTGAATGCACCTCATAGAATTGAATCTTTAAAAGTTCGTTGTTATTAATAAGTTGAATATTAACTCTCTAGTTTTCAAAAACACTAGAAGAAAAATATTTTCTCTCACTGATTTCTCTATAGTTCTATACGAAAATGTTTTCTATTACACTATCTCTCTAACCCATCCGCTCTTTCTTTTTTAGTTATCTTTATCTGAAAATGAGCAAAAGTGTGGAAATGAGAAGATAACGAAGGATTATATAGGATGAATGGAAGGATCTCGAAATAGTCCTATGCTTCGATGGTTGAGATTAACTTGATCGATTAGTCTATGATCTAACGGTTAAGAATTGAGCGTGGTTGATAACCTAACTGGTTAAATCCTGTTACCAGGTGTCTCACATGATTATGTAATAAGGTTGTCATAAGGTTCATGAATAAAGAGACAAACTTAGATAGAAACAATCCGACGATGTGTGTATTGTATGGATAATGTGAGTATGAGAAAACATACTAACAACCAATAAGAACCAAATAGGTAACATAAACATGTCGCATACACGCCAAACTATTACGCGGTTGCCAACTTTCAAGAATATTTAAGGGGTATATAAGCTCTTATACCAATCTGAGAATGTGAGTTCTCTAAAGTATATGATTTGATACCACTTCTTGGAGAGAATGGCCCAACATTTTAAAATTATTTAAATAATAAGATGGTTCAATTATATTTCAAATTAAAAATTTCTTTTCGAATTTTAACAATGTGAAAATACACAAATTTTAATTTCTTCACAATTAAAATTAAATTAAGCTATACATGGATATTTGAATTTACACTTAAATAAAATTAATTCAAGTTCTAAGTGAGGCTAAACAAACCAAACATTGAATATATCCAAATTAATTTATGCCGACTTGAATTAATTACACCAAACTTACCCAAAATTAAACTTGCACCAAATTTAAATAAATTGTGATTTAAACCAAATTTAATCTTTTTAACCTACCCATGTATCTAAGTGTTTTTGCAAGATAAAATAAATCAATCACACTACGTCGCGATCTATGAGGGAAACAAAAATGGGAAAAATCTCGGGCGTCCCTGCCTACAAATCCACTACGTATGGTATGTTTACAAAACAAGACAATAGACTTACAACAACGACTTGACTCCATCCAAGCCTTGAAAATACTTCATGCTTCAACCTCTGCCCAAACGATAACTACGAACTCCATCACAGTCTCGAAATCCATCGATGGGGCTCGATCGCCATCAATCCACACACGGTGCCTTTCACCATATGAGCACGCCGCTGAAAGAACCAATCTTCTTTTTGGGGTGGAGAAGAAACCCAAACTATCTCCTTTGATGGGTAGAGCAAACAATCTCCAATAAAGATATATACATTGAAGAACTTGGATTTTAAACAAACATATGGGTTCATATTTGTGTCTAGAACAAATTAATTCATGAAAGTTCAAGAACACAAAAAAGAACTTTTGGATAAATAATTTTTCTCTCTAACACTTAGAAAATCTCATAAAAGTTACGTGGAAAAGTGTTATTCTTGTACTAAGTAAAGCTGATAAAAGTTAGTGGGAAAAGTAGTGGGGAAGGGTGGTTAAAAAAAATCTGTCGAAATTTTAATTTTCCCGGACCAGGTCGTTTAAACAACTTTTTGATGTCGTTCGTACGATACTGTTTGAACGAGAAAACAGAAGAAAAACAAGGCCAAAAACTCGTTAGATAAGCTCGTTCGAACGAGGATGTTTGAATGAAACTTCAAATGCGAAAACAGATTATTTTTCAAAAAAGTCGTTGGAACCTCGTTTGATGTTCGTTTGAATGACATGGGCATCTCGTTCGAACGAGATCCTAGTTTCGTTCAAACGACTTTGCAGAAAATCCTAAATTTAGTTTTAAGCCCAAAACTTTTATAAAGACAAGCCTAAAATCATTTACTTGGAAAAATAAAGTCGTTTATATAAAAAGATCACCCAAATAATTTTCTAAGCTCCTATATATATAAATGCATTACCTTGTAAAATGAGACAATATTGATGACGAAAAAAGGCACGAAAATTAGTAAGGATATATTCTTCTATTTCTGGTCGTTACATCTTCAACGTACGCGTGTTATAGGCTTGAAAGTTTACAACATGAGCATCTATCCTATGACTCAAATTGTTTTGTCTGAAATTAAGCCAATACTACAAATTTACTCGATTAGAAATTAGACCTTTCAAATCTCCCCCTTTGGCTACTCCGGGACAAAACTAAACTTAAAAATCCTATGGGTGGGATTGTGTCTAGATATCAATTTTGTAATCAAAGCATATATGGAGTAGCTAGCATAACGAAGACTTCAAAATAAAACAATACTATATATATACACACAAATATACCAATAACGCACACGCACATATACATAGGTATAAACACCACACACAACACAAAATACATTAAGATGTGGTAAACGAAAGGGAAGGGACGTGAACTAGCAACGAATGAATTTAGACCCAATCACCTAAACATATTCACGAATTTTTCATTTGATTGCAAAACTTTACCACACATAAATATAGTCTCATGTGACTAGGTAAAGTGAACTCACGGAACAAACATACACAATGCACACAAGCCTAGAATTTTAATGATTCTACAAACCAATAGACTCATGACAAAAAAACCATATGTAGGATACATTTTCATTGTGAAAACCCATTGATGTATCCAACTAAAGTTCCTTATACATATTTTTCTCTTTTTCTTAACATACCAACTAAACTATTTAGTCTCTAGTTAATTTTTTTATATGATGCGAAATTTTTTTAGGCCAAAATTTCAATGGTGTATGGAGAAGGGTGTATTCCCCAAAATAATTTTCTAGGTCCCTGCGGAAACTCAAGTCGAGAAGGGAACTCACCTAGGTGGCGAAAGAAGCCCATATTGAGAGGGACCCCCCGAGTCCCTATAGAAACTCAAGTCAAGAAGGAACTTCATTTAGGTGGTGGCAGAAGCCCATATTGAGAGGGACCCCCCTAGGGTCCCTGCAGAAACTTAAGTCGAGAAGGAACCTCACCTAGGTGGTGGCAGAAGCCCATGTTGAGAGGTATTCCCCCTAGGGTCCCTGCAGAAGTTGACATTGCGAAGGAACCCCCCAGGGTCCCTTGCAAGAAAGTGACATTGAGAAGGAACCCCTTAGGGTCCCTCGTCAGAAATTCACATTAAAAAGGAACCCCCCCCCCCATAGGGTTCCTCAACAGAAGAAAATGATATTTGAGAAGGAACCCTCCAGGGTTACTCAACAGCAAAAAAATGACATTTGAGAAGGAAGCCCGCAAGGGTTCCCCAACAGAAAATAATGACATTTGAGAAGGACCCCCCTCTAGGGTTCCTCAACAGCAAAAAATCATATTTGAGGAGGGACCCTCAAGGTCATCCCCCTCATCTCCCAGAAAAACAAGTTAGGATGAGGGGGTGGCTACCATAAGCAACTCCTCATCATGAAAAATCATTCCTTAAAATAATAAAAGTACTAACACTTACTTTCTTGTACATGTCGCCTAGTCGAGCAGACATGGCTCAAATAAGCCAATTGGAATCTCGTGGGAGTTTTGGCTTAGAGGGTGAAGAACAAGGTTTGTTGAGAAAGCTCAACCACTTAGAACTTTAGTATTGATAGAATACTAGTAGAAAGACCCTAGGGTCACCCAGTCCTCACATAAATCACAGTCAGACACAATCAAGTTGAGCAACCAAAGGGTTGCTCACAAGAAAAGAATTGTTTGTAAAATGATTTTAAAGAAGAGGGTCCTCTAGCCCCTCTCAAGAAATTAATTTTAGAAGGTGGCCCCCAAGACCCCCTCAAGATTACAAAGATCTTAGAGGAGGTGCTCCTTAAGACCCCACGCAAGTTTACAAAGTTTGTACCAAAAGTTACCGTTTCAAAAGATATTCACCAAATCAAATATTTTGTCTCCATTAGGAGACATATTTTCCTTTTGACTTTGGTTTGCACCAGGTGGCACCTGTCTGACGGGGCAGGCTGCAACACATGGGTAGGGACAAATGGTACACTGCAGACCCTGTCCCTCACCAACCCTCTATGTTTTTGGCGCCAGAAGTGTCAACTCAGCCCTAGTACCCAAGTATAAATAGGACCCCTGGGCAAGATCAAGAAATATAAAAAAACTCAATAGCACTACTACTCTGTCAAAATCACATCAGAACCTCTCTAGTATTCTCTCCATGCTCTCTCTCTAAGTGATGAGTTCCTTGTTCTTTCACTCCCCACTGATAGCCATCACTCTCTAGAGTTCCTCTTGAGAAAAGATACTAATATTGTTGTGAATTTCATCTTCTTGTAGGGAGGGAGTTCCAGCTTGATCTCCATTTTTACCAAAAGGAGAAGGTTTCATCAGAATCTTCTCCAGAAGTTCTTGAGAACCTTGTAGACAACGTCCGTTGGAGTGGATCACGCCTCACCCTTTCCAGTTATTCATAGAACCCAATCTCACTACCCTCCTATAGTGTCTTTTCATGCAAAGTAATTTTGTCTTTCGCAGCCTGATTCCATTGATAAAAAACAACAACACCAGATAAACATTCTTCTAATTTTTTAAATTCGAGAAACGGTTATTACATGCACAAATCCTCCATAGTCATAGCAATATGTAAATGACTAAATTGATAGGAGAACATCTCACTTAGCTTAAATATACATGTGAAGTTAAATTTCAAGTGAGCTCGTGCATGTGTGAATCGAGGCCTATAAAAATAGACTCCATTAAGCAACATAAAATCAAACTACTCCATGGAAGCATGATAAAGATCACTTAAAGGATTGAAAATTTTAACCAAAAGTTCTAGCCAGATGGAAGAGGATATGAAATTGAATTCAAACATGAGTATTTGCCACATAAAGTGTGTCAAAATAAAATACACACAAACAAAAATTAAATTTTGAGTTTTTCAAAATTTTTAACCAAACAAGAAAAAATTAACTCAAAAGAGAACAAAAAAAATATTTTTGTATTTTTCAATGAAATCAAACAAAATGAAATAAAATAAATAAAATACATATATCATAGTTCTAGCACAATTTTTATATGATGAATGCAAAGACTAGAAAATGACAAACAAATATGCAACTAGAAAAAATATATCACGAAGAACAAAAGCTAGTGTATGCAAACAAAGATAGCACATTCAACTTTTAGATTTAGAAAGGGAGGTATCACATGATAGCAAATGAGAATAAAAAATCTTATCTTGTAAAGCCGCCAAATCGGATCTCATAACCCAAACTAGTGAAGCGTGACACTCTTTGGATTTGGGAATTTTGGCGACTCTACTATTTGACTTCCTAGGACCCTTTTTAAGATCAAAGAAAAATTACCTAAGATGACCTTTTCGACCACAATGTGAACAAGTAAAGACCCGAAGAAAATTAGTATCTAAAAATTGACCTATTAAAGTGTTCCTAGTAGATTCTATCAAACTTAAGGTTTTGGCTTTATTATTTGAACCATTTTGGGTATCAAAGCCAATACCACACAAGCCATTTTTAATTTGGATGGTTCCAAGTATTTTATCTAATTTTCCATATCTACATTCCAAATCTAATTTGACCCTACTTGAATCTCTTAACTTCTCTTTTAACTTTAAAATTCTGGATTCAAGTAAACACTTACTCTTATCAAATCCAAGTAGCTCTTTCTTCATAGACTCCATTAAACCTCTAAGGATATCTCTCTCACCTTCTACATACTAAAGCTTCTCACTGAGATCTCTCTCACGTGTCCTAAGGTCTTCCACTAAAGCACTCTCATTATTAACCTTGGTACGTTTTCTCAAACTAGCTTCTAACTTCAAATTAACCCTTTTTAATTTTATTGATTCGTCATACAACTCTCGAAAGGCTACTTGATGCTTTCTCACATAAACCTCTTATTCATTAACTTCTTCTTTTTCACTCTCACTTTCTACTCCACTCTCTATACCATCAAATTTTTGGGATTCACAAATAATGGCCTTGGAAGTGTCATGTGTTAACATGTCATCATTGGATGATTTCTCACTTTCACTTACATAACTTTCCATGAACGTGGTAAAGTTGTGCTCAATCGGGGGAATCAGGTCCCTCTTCCTTTTCACTATCACTAAGGGTGGCATTGTATAAAATTGGTTACTTTCCCTCCATCCTTAGTTTAGTGGGACATTCTCTTGTGCTATGGCCATAACCCTCACAACCATAACATCTTTTCGACTTGTCCCTATTAAGATCTTCATTATACTTTGTAAGGAATTTTTGGACTTTGTTGTACTTAGACTTATCAATTTTCTTAAAGTCCCTTTAAATATTTTCTTTATTAAACTTAAGAAATTTTCTAAACTTCCTAGCAAACATAACCATATCCTCGGAGTCGATATCACTCTCATAATCCGAAACTTATTTTTCCTCCTCTCGGGCTTTCAAAATGATGCCATTTTCTTTCTTCTTATCATTCTTGGAGGTAAACATGTCAACTTCATAGGTTTGTAAGTCACCTACGAGCTCTTCAAGTTTCGTAGAGGCTAAAGTGGGTAAAGAATTTAAAATGTTTGCTTTTGGAATAAATTTATCAGGTAGGGACCTCAAAATTTTCTTTACTACGCGGTTGTCGGGTATCTTTTATCCCAAATTAAAAGATGAATTAACAATATCAGAATGTCTAGCATCAAATTCATCAAAAGTTTCACTTTCAAGCATTTTAATGGTTTCAAATTGAATGATGAGATTTTGGAGTTTTGAATCTTTCACGACACTTGTTCCCTCATGGGTGAGTTTTAAAATATTCCAAGCCTCCTTAGAAGTTCACACATCATAATTCGACGGAACTAATCGGGTGTGAACGCTCTAAAGAGGGCATTTAAACCATGAGAATTAAAATTTTCTAATTTAAGTTCATTGTCACTTCATCTCTCAACGGATTTAGGTACACGCTCATTTTCAACTAGACACATAGATGGAGACCACCCATTAATTTTGGAATGCCAAACCCTCTCATCAAGGGACATAAGTGCCGATTTCATTTGCGCTTTCCAATATGCGTAATTTGAACCATCAAAAATAGGAAATTTTGATAAAGTAAATTTTTGATTTTTAAACCAAACAAGATTAAGGATCTTAAAGCAATAAATTAGTGCCCCTGCTCTGATACCACTTTTAAGGGGCATATAAACTCTGATACCAATATGAGAATGTGAGTTCCCTAAACTATATGCTCTGATACCACTTGTTGGTGAGAATGCCCCCAAATTTTAAACTTCTTTAAATAATAAGATGGTTAAATTATATTCCAAACTAAAATTTTCATTTCAAATTTTAACAATGTAAAAATACCCAAATTTTAATTTTTTCACAATTAAAATTAAATTAAGTTATACATGGATATTTGAATTTCCATCTTAAATAATATTAATTAAAGTTCTAAGTTAGGATAAATAACCCAAACATTGAATATAGCCAAATTAATTTATGTCGACTTGAATTAATTATACCAAACTTACCCAAAATTAAACTTAAACCAAATTTTATCTTTTTAACCTACACATGCATCTAAGTGTTTTTTCAACATAAAATAAATTAATCACACTACGTCACGATGTACGAGGAAAACCCAAATGGAAAAAATTTTAAACGACCCTGCCTACAAATCCACTAAGTATGGTATGTTTACAAAACAAGACAATAGACTTACAATAATGACTTGAATCTGTCCAAGCCTTGACGCTCCTTCTTGCTTCAACCTCTGCCTAGTCCATAACTACATAATCCATTAAAGTCTCAGAATCCACCGATGGGGCTCGGTCGTTGTCAATCCACACATGGTGCCTTTCACCATATGAGCACACTGCAATAAGAACCAATCTTCTTTTGGGGGTATAGAAGAGACCAAACTATCTCCTTTGATGGGTAGAGAAGAACCGGATGCCAAATAATCTCCAAGCAAGATATATGTATTGAAGACCTTGTATTTTAAACAAACATATGGGTGTATATTTGTGTCTAGAACAAATTAATTTATGAAAGTTCAAGAACAAAAAAGGAACAATTGGATAAATAATTTTTCTATGTAACACCTATAAAATCTCACAAAAGTTACATGGAAAAGTGTTATTCCTACACTAAGTAAAGCTAATAAAAGTTAGTGGGAAAAGTAGTGGGGAAGAGTGATTAAAAAGAAAACTGCCAAATTTTAATTTTCTTGCCTAGGTCGTTCGAAAGACTTTTTGATGTCGTTCGAATGATACTGTTTGAACGAGAAAACAGAAGAAAAACAAGGCCAAAAACTCATTAGATAAACTCATTCGAAGGAGGATGTTAGAATGAAACTTCGAACGAGAAAAAAGAGTATTTTGCTAAAAAGTCGTTGGAACCTTATTTAATGTTCATTCAAATGACCTGGGCATCTCCTTCGAACGAGATCATAGTTTTGCTTTAACAACATTTTAAATAATCCTAAATTCAATTTTAAGCCCAAACATTTTATAAAACAAGCCTAAAATGTTTTACTTAGAAAAATTAAGTCGTTTATATAAAAATATCACCCAAATAATTTTCCAAGATCTTACATATATAAATGTATTCATACCTTTGGAGACCTTGGAAAATGAGACAATGTTGATGACGAAAACAAGGCATGAAAATCATTAAGGATATATTCTTCAATTTTTGGCCTTTACCGTGGCCATCCCGGTCGACGCAAAATTAATTCCGAAGGGGGAAGGAGGAGGATCCTTTGAGGAAGAACAACATCGCGGTCTCGCACCCATCTCTTCGAAAAGGGGCCTCGATCATCGTCGGTGTGAGGTGAATATAAAGACATAGAGTCGCCAGCCTATTTTGCTCAAAACAGACAAAAGAATATGTTTCCACTTAGAGAGAGTGGTATCAAGGACCAACTGATGCATGCGAAACCAATAGATCGAAGGTCAGGGGGCTAAGTTACGAAATGGGAAGGTGTTAGGCACCCATCCTGCCCTTTTCATCTCTGATGGGAAAAAGTTAATATTTTCCTTTATCGCTGTGAAGTGTGTGTATGTGTTTATATAATGGAGATTGGAATCGTTCGACCCATACCATGGAAAAGATAAGGTGAGATCATCCATAGGAATATTCCCAAAATAGTAATGAAAGTAGAAGATAGAATATGAGCGTTCATCAAGATATTGATCATTTTTGGGAAACGATAATATATGTGGGATGAGACGAGAACAAGCAAGATACATGTATATCTTTGATAAAAATGAGGGGTTTTGAGATATTTGGAAAATAAGAGAAATTCAAAAATGGAATAATTGGACTCGAGCCTCGAATTTTGATCCGAGATGCCTATGTAGCCTATAAAGGCATCAAACTCCACATAGTTCGAATATATAATAGGGGTGGGGTTTATCCCATAGGTTTGAAAGGAATATTATTAGGTGTGTGCATGTAGAAAATGTGTTTCTAGTTTTGAAAGAAGTGTGGTGGATAATTTCGTTTGGAATTTACGGGTGTAACCCGTTTTTATTTATTTATTTTTATTTTTTATGAAAAATAAAGTATGTTAAATATACTAATAAAAGCGTAGATGTTAATATGTATGAACTAAAGTGAAACTAGATTATGAATCTAAAGTAATTTATGCAAAAACAAGAGATTTAAAAAAGGATGAGAAGGAATTGGACCTTCTTTGGAGCTTGAGCTTGGATCTTCGATGAACTCCTTTGAATGTTATGGATGTTGATGAAAGAGAAGGATATTTCCCAAATTGGGTGTGAAAAGGATGGGTATTTAGGCTTGAATGGAACTTCGCTGACTTCGAGAGAATATTGCTGAGATCACTGATGCTGATGGTTTATGTCTGTTTTGGGAATGAGGTCATGGCCCTTATTTATAGGGAAAAAGGGGGTACCGATTGGCCTACCCCAAAGGATGCTTATCGGCAGGTCAGCCTTGACACTTTGCCAATAGGCAGGGTTCAATACCTGCCACTGACTTTTCTGGAAATATGACTATAGAGAACAAACCATTGATCTGAATAGCTCACGGGGAATACCGTTAAAAAGGTATTTCAGATGCCCTTGAGAGTACTTTGGACCTCTCCCCGGTCCGTGAGTTGACTTTGGGTCAAATATGGCTCAGAAGCACACATCGGTCCTTTGGACGGGAGATCTTTGGATGCAAATAGATCGTGCATCCATGTGGTAAGTCAGAATCGCGCATGAGGTGAACCGTTAAAAATGGGTTTCAGTTCCCTTCGAAGGATTAAAAAGATTTCACTCTGACAAAAGAGTTAACTGGAGTCAAATAGGGCCTAAGGGCGCCCGGTGGTCTCTAGATCAATACTCAGAGTGCGACCTAGGTTTATGGTGGAAGGGGGAAGTGTTAGGAGTATAAGGAGAGACTTAGGGGGTCCTAGAATGAGGTGTCTATAGAGCCCATAAACGGGTGATCTTAGAACAAGTGATGGCCATCGAATAGACACCACATGATGGAAGGAGGTCAGTTATGCGGACCTAAGGGATGTGGATGATCGATTCAGAGGGTCTAGGTCAATTACGACCTAGCAGGGGTGACAACTGAGGATCGAGGTCAATTTTGACCTAACTGGGGTGACGATCCAAGACCGATGTCAATTTTGACCTAAAAGAGGTGATGAATGAGGACTGAGGTCAATTCTGACCTATCTAAGGTGACGATCCAAGATTGAGGTCAATTCTGACCTAAGCGAGGTGACGACGGAGGACCGAGGTCAATTCAGACCTATTTAAGGCGATGATCCAAGATCGAGGTCAATTCGGACCTAAAAGAGGTGAAGATCGAGGACCAAGGTCAATGATGACCTAACTAAGGTGGCGATCCAAGAACGAGGTCAATTCTAACCTAATAGAGGTGACGATTGAGGATTGAGCTCAATTCCGGCCTAACTAAGATGATGATCCAAGACCGAGGTCAATTATGATCTAAGAGAGGTGACGATCGAGGACCGAGGTCAATTTTGTCCTAACTAAGGTGGCGATCCATGATCGAGGTCAATTCTGACCTAAGAGAGGTGACGACTAACGACCGAGGTCAATTCTGACCTAAGTTAAGTGACGATCCAAGGCCGAAGTAAATTCTGACCTAAAAGAGGTATACTTTTCCTTTGGGAAATTTGGGGATTTCACTAGGGATGAGGATTAGATTTTAGGTTCCGTTGGGAATAGTGAATAATCTGAAGATTTGTAGCTGGGGAATGATTTAGAGCGTCCTTTGGATACGTTGCTAGGGGAATGATTCTTTGAAATTCCACTGGGGGTGTAAAAAAATATTTTCCTTGGTGAACAAAGGGCTAGAATGGATTTGGCAATTTTAGGAATTTTCCGAGAATTATTTGGGATTGTTTTGTATTTTTTGGACTTTTTTTATGACATTTAAAGGGTATGTCGATCGGCATAGATGGAGGTGTGGCAATCGGCATTGGCACGGACTTTTGGAATGCCTCGAGCAGGTGAAAGGCATGACCCTTAGCCTCCTATAATAAGGGGGCAGGTTCTCCTCATTTTGCACAACTTTCTGACTTCTTTTCTTTTGCGAAAAACCTCTGCAAATCGTCCTAACGTCCGAAATGGCAGACTTCTCAAGTAGTGAAACCCATATGGCGTGGCTCAATGCCGATGATTGGGCAGGGTTGGAGTGGAGGGATAGGGATCCCCTCGCATTCAGTGGTGAGAATTCTTTCGACTCATTTGATCCTATGGCGAATGATCAGACTCTTTTGCGTAAGCCTTCGTGTCATCTCTCTTCAAGGGTGGTGAACCTTGGTGGATATGTAAGTATTGCATGACTCTTGGTATTCCCTTCTTCTTTTCTTGACGAGATTGCTTTATTTCCTGAATCTGACAAGGCTTTTCTTTATTTCTTGACAGTCTGACATCTCCATGTTGACTATTTGTGCTCGTGGTGCGACATGGCTTAAGGATGTTTTGGGGCACCTTCCTATTGTGGTGTGATGGATGGTATCCTCTGCTAGTTTTGGTAGGATAGCGTCGGCTTTGGATGAGATACCCCTCTCCACTGCAGTTCTATGTGATTTGGGAGAGAGGTGGTAGGACACTATCCACACTTTCCATTTTAGCGTCGGGGAGATTTCGGTGACTCCCATCTATGTTCAGCAGTTGTTGGGGATGGACTGCGAGGGAGCCCAGATTGTGGTGGATTGGATGTCGCGAGTGACGCCGGAGGAGGTGACGACGGCTCTAGGTGATGTGGAGAGGGTGGTTTCTAGAGATTCCTTCCGCTTGTCTTATTTGAGAGAGCTTTGGTTGAGGAGGAGGGTTGATGAGAATGATGAGCAACAGGTGCATCAGATTTCCCATTTGTTTATCTTGCTAATGTTGGGAGGTTTTCTGGGGGTGACGAGTGGCGACTTTGTCCATTTGGGTTTTTGCCATTTACGAGGGTGTTTTTGAGCATCCACTTCTATGACTGGGGAAACTTGACTTTGGCGACCCTTTACTATTCTCTAGATGCATTCAGTCGGTGCTACCGATCGACTTTTACTGGGGCCACATATCTTCTGGAGGTATTTTTTATTTTATGCATTCGCATTTTCCATTCATGCACTTCTTTTTTATTTCTTGCATGCTGGTCCTTGTTCTTTGCAGACGTGGTTCTATGAGGTGATTGAATTGAACACCCAACTAATTTATTTGAAGTATGACCCCATTGGAGACTTTTGTCGTATGTTCCGATGGCGAAGGTCTAATCGGAAATCGAAGAAGAACCTTTCTCTGGAGGTAGTGCGACAGGTCTTGAATGGCCTGGCGAGCGAGCGGGTAAGCATTCTTTTGTCCTTGTAACTGTTCTTTTCCTTTGATGCCATTTTATTGATAGTGATCCTTTGCTTTTGCTGGGGACTTGCAAGTGACCTTTTAATCCCCGGGGGATGTCTATTTACCACACTTGGGTGACTGGGAGGGACATGCACAAATGCAGCACCTCCTCACGCATGAGTTCGGCTACTTTCGGTATCTTAGGGAGAGGGTATTCTGACAGATTATGGAGGATGAGGTTCCAGTGCACCGACGAGGACTCTTATGTTCATGAGGAGCGTGCGGGAGATGTATGCTGATGTCTGGGTGGCTGCGATGATGGGAGAGCCATACTCCCTATACACTGACATAGCAGTGATGCACGACTATCTGGACCTCGTAACGAGTTGGATGATGCCCCTAGAATTTATGATGTGATTCCTCTCCCTAGAGCGAGCTTGATTCAGCAGGTGGGGTCTTCTCATAGCGCAAGCAGTGCGGCTACGTTAGTGGCGACGACGATGACGACGACGACTTCATGGCCTTTTTTGTGCGACTGCAATCTCCCAGCTACTAGGAGATCAATGCGTCTATCGCATCGCCCTCATGCGATGGACCCAGAGGAGTTATGTCTGACATAGGAGGTCCTTCGAATCGCGGTATGTCTTTTTTTATTTTCTTGAGTATTTCTCTTTCCTCATACTTTGACTGATTTGATTTTTTCCATTTTTTCTCACAGCATATCAGTGTTTCGACCACTTGGATGAAGGACATAAAGGATTGAATATCTTTGGTGACTTCTCATATTCGTGAGGCAATTCTGATACCTTCTTGTTTGATGATATCTGCCTCGTCTGGGGAAGGATCAAGCTCGGGAAGTGGGGGCACGTCATCTCGCCGCAGGGGAAAAAATGCGCCGCAGAGATGGGGGATCCTAGAGAGAGAGAGAGAAAGAGATTGGGTTCAGGCTGAGTCCCGTTGTTCTTTCCTTCTTTTCCTACAAAATGTTAATGTAACACAACAACATATATGCAAATCAAGAATGATTTTTTTTGTTAATTTTCTCTGTTTAGTGATTAATGCACCAACTCTTTTTACTTTGTTGGTGAGATCATAAAAAGAATTTTTGAAATTGATTTGATAAGGACATTATTTTAAAAAGAGATTAGTAACAATATAAAGAAAACCTCAAATTTCCTTAAGATAAAAGTTTTTTTTTTTATTTTGACAAAAGAGGAAAAATGGAATTTTCCCAAATAGGGAGTTTTCGATCGGCATGACCCCTGTCCTACCTATCGTCAATCAGTCCGGTCCAATCAATCCAATGCTTTGATTGCACTTTCTTTAATTTCTTGGCACTTAGTGGGGCAAGTTTTTCTCCAATTTCTGCACGGTTCCTTGTCTTGGATTGAGAGTTTCTAAGTATAATAGGGTGTGTGGATGGGGCTTTCCTCCTCACACTTTCACTGTCTTTCTTTTTCACATTCTTACTTGCTTACTATCTCTTAGTCTTGCAAGATGCCTCTCCTTGATAGCATTGAGTTCTCTAACTACCTCGAAGCCTTGGAAGTAATGTGTTCTTAAAATGTTGATTATAACACCTTTCACATGCGACGAGTCTCTTTGTGGCACAACCAAACCTTTGTGTGGAACATACTGATGGCGACTATCAAGTTTTGGTATCCTGAGGATTATGTCTTTCGCTTCGGGTTAAATGATATTTGTCCGACCTACGAGGAATTTTCTGCCATGCTGGGGATAAATCCCAGCATTGCTCCGGCTCTGCTTGAGTTTTTTGGTTCTCCGAAGAAATTGCTGGTTGGGATTCTTCAAATTTCCCCTTTAATGGCCAGGCCCTTGGTTATGGGGGGAATGATTTCCTTTCGACAATTTTGCAATTCATCCGTCCGCAGGATGTGGGTGATGCTGGATATGCCAGGGCCGTCATCCTAGGCCTCATTTTAAAAATTCTATTGGTGACTGGGGAGATACTGGTGGACCCCCAACTGGATGCTATTTTTTCTTGGATGTCATACCATCGTAATCCTGCGGTAATGATACTAGCGAAGACCTTGAATGTCCTGGATTCGTGGCAGGAGGGTCATTCTGACTTTTTGAGAAGGAGACCCGTAATGTTTTTTATGTGGCTGTCATAGAGGTTTCATATGGCGCTCCCACCTGAGTATCCTTTGTCGGCGGTGCTAAAATTTTTCTCCCGCTATTTCATTAGCGTAGGCCTTAACATTGATAGGTAGGGGAACTAGTTTGTAGAGCATGGTGCTCGATATGTACGCTAGTCTGTGCCTTGGTGGGGGAAGCTGCTGCCCATTCTGGAGCTTGGAAAGTACCAGTACATCAGACTGGTTAGACTTAGGGAGACCTCCATCTACTTTCCCCTGGTGGTTGCTACGCCAATATGGTTGGGAGAAAATTGTGCCACCGCGGACACCAAACTTCTTTCCTGTGGAGGACCTGACAGAGCGTATGCGCATGCAGCTTGGTTCCCTAGGGGAGAATCCTTGTCTATTGAATCGTCTTTCTCAGTCTATTGGGAAAGTCTGACATGTCTCTGGGAACTATATGAAGTGGTTGTGGAAGAAGGTAGTGTCAAGGATGTTGGCTATGGAGACTGGTCAAACATGGTTCACCATATTTGTCAGCATGGAGGGAGGCGTTGTGGTTTACCCTAAGATAGTTCGAGCTTATTTCTCTATGGAGAGTCTGTAATACTCCATTCAGGCAAGGGAGTTTTGGTGAGCCCTAGATGTAAGTGATGACGGTGTTGGTTCTTCTGGCATCTACGGGTAGGTCTTTGGGAAGCTATTTGTAATAGGTGTGGTTTTGTGCTTTGTGGGAATAATTGGGGTGATTTTTAGGAGTAATGGGGCTTGTTATTATCTGAGTTTTTCTCTAGGGAATTCGTTTGACTCCTTAAGCTGATGTAATTGAACAAAAATTTTAGATAATGAAATGAATAAGTTTTTACTCATCTAGTTGTGCATTTTGATGACTTTTTGCATTTTGAATTATCTATACCAATCGTTAAGGCATGCATAATCCTTTTGTTCATGTATATGTTAAAATGAATTGTCGTGCTTGGTGATAAAAAATGAAAAATATAGAATTTTATGATAAAAAGGGGGTCATGCTCATGTGCGGCGAACGCCTACGTACCTCTGAGGGTTTTGGAAAAAAAATAAAATTCATTTTTTAAAAAATGTTTTTAGAGGATCAAGTTCACGTAGTTCTGGGTAAGGGGAAATGAATAGAGTGTTTTTTCTTTTTTTAGAATGGAGGGGAGATGAAAAGAGTTATAGTGCGCCGAGATTTTGGACTAGGGGTAGAATTTCTTGAGACAGTCAAGGCTGGATGGACGAGCCATTTCTTCTCCGTCGAGGTCGGTGAGCACAACATCGTCGCCCGATAGGATCTTCTTCACAATGTAAGGGCCTCTCCAATTAGGCTCGAATTTCCCTCTGGTGTCCCAAATAGGCTTTACTATTTCTTTGAGGGCTATGTTCCCCTCTTAGACACCGTTATCCTTAACTCTCTTATTGAAGGATCGCGCTATATGACAATGGTAACCTTGTATGTGATAGAGATCTTTCAATCTCCTTTCATCTAGGAGGGTCATCTTATAAAGAAGGCTTTCGTGCCAGTCTTCCTCCCGGACCTTGCTTTTAAGCATGATGCGCAACAAGGGTATTTCCATCTCCACGAGTAGGATTTCTTCCATTGCGTAGATTAGAGAGTAAGGGGTAGCCCCAGTAGAGGTTCGAACTGAAGTTCATTATACCTAGAGGGCGTAAGGGATCATATCGGGCCAATCACGATAACTCTCTGTCATCTTGCTGATGATGGATTTGAGATTCTTATTGGCTTCTTCGACTGCTCCATTAGTTTGAGGTCAGTATGGAGAGGATTTATGTCTTTGAATCCCATACTCATCGACCACTTCTGTAACCTCTGCCTCAAAATGTAGCCCATTGTCTGATACCAGCTTGTATGGGACCCCATATCGACAGATGATGTTTTTTCTTGATGAATTTGGCCACTTTCTTGACATTCAGAACTACGTATGACTCATCTTCGACCCATTTAGTGAAGCAGTCAATAGCGACTAGGATGAACTCATTCCCACTAGATGCCTTCGATGTGAATTTCCGTATGATGTCGATGCCCCATGTGGAAAACGACTAGGGAGAAGTAATGTTGTATAGTTCTCACGGATGCAGATGTCGTAAGTTAGATACTGTTGGCATTTGAGACATCTTCACACGTAGGCTATGCAGTCCTGAACCATGTTAGTCCAGTAGTATCCCTATCAAATGATATTTTTGGCGAGTATATGGCCGTTTATATGGGGTTCACATTCCCTGCAGTGGATTTTTTGCATTATTTCTTCAATGTCAACCCTTGTGATGCAGTGTAAATGGGTTCCATCAAAGTTTCTCTTAAACAGTGCTTTATCACAAATAATATACTAGACGACCAGTCTGCAAAGAGTTGCTCGATCTTTCTTATCGGCTCCTCGAGGATACCTACCGTGTTTAAGGAGGGCAAAATATCATAGTCCTAGCAGTTGACTATTTTGGGTTCTTCCTTCGTGCAGAGCTTGATGTGGTAGTAGTGGGTTGGTTTGTCTTATTTCTAGATAAGGAAAGGGGCCATGGTTATTCCTTCGATCATGTAAATCATTGAGTCTAAGGTGGCAATGGCATCATCCAAGTTGTTCTTTGCTCGAGGTAGGTAGTGGAAGGTAATTTCTTAGAATTGGGTTGCTAGTTCTTCAAGGTGGGCATGGAAGGGTAAGAGTTTCTCATCCTTCACTTTCCACTTCCTGAGTACTTGACTGATGATGAGGGTTGAATCCCCATAGACATCGAGGTATCAAATTCCTTTCTTGAGGGCAAATTTGAGGCCTACTATGCGTGCCTTATATTGAGTCATTTTGTTAGTGCAAGGGAAATCTAATTTGATGGCAATGGGAGTGTGGGAGTCCTCAGTGGAAATTAGGAGAATTCCAATTCCATATCCTTTTTTGTTGGCAGCATCATCAAAGAACATTTTCCATCGAAGATCTTCGTAGGAGGCGCGAAGGATATTCTCATCTGTGAATTCAGAAATTTAGACACCGTCCTCTTCCATATGGTAGTCAGCAAGGTAGTCAGAGATGGATCTTCCTTTCATGGATTTTGGTGTGACATAGGTGATATTAAACTCGACTACAAGGATCAACCAATGGTCCATTCATCTGGATTAGGCAGGCTTCTCAAGTAGGTACTTGATGGGATCCATTCAGGATACAAGTCTGATGGGGAAGGGAGCATGTAGTGCCACAACTTTTGGTTAACCCAAACAAGAGAGACACATGATTTTTTAAAGGCGATGTAGTTAGCCTCATAACCAACCAATTTCAAACTAGTATAAATATGGATTTCTTTACACGAGTGTGTTCAAGGTATTGAGCTAGCAGAGCCCCGATTGCAGTATCAGTCACGATTAGGTATAGGAGTAAGGGAAGACCAGGTTGTGGTGGCACGAGCATAGGAGGTCGAGTTAGGTATTGCTTAATTCAGTTGAAGGATTCTTAGAAAGCTTCATTCCATACCTTGGTTCAATCCTTCGAGAGGATTTTGAAGAGGGTTTCGCAGTTGGAAGTCAATTGAATGATGAATCGACTGATGTACTGTAATTTCCTAAGGAATCCTCAAACTTCTTTCTCCATTCGGGGAGGTGGCATATAAAGTATGGATTTTAACTTAGTAAGATCTTCTTCTATCCCTTTCTCACTGACCATGAATCCCAAAATAATCCCTTTGGTAACGCCAAAGACACATTTTTGCAGGTTAAGCTGCATCTAGTACTATCACAGTCGTTCAAAGGAATTTTCGAAGAGCGGGAACATGACCTTATCTAGTCTTGGACTTGATAATCGTGTTATCTACATAGAACTTGACTTCCTTGTATATCAGATCATGTAGAATGTTTATGGCATCCCTTTAGTAGGTAGCCCCTGCGGTTTTGAGACCAAATAGCATGACAGTGTAGCCAAAGGTTCCCCAAGGGGTGATGAATTCATTTTTCTCTTGATGATCAGGGTGCATCTTGATCTGTTTATATCTGGCAAAACCATCAATAAATGACCTTAGAGCGTGATTGGCAGTATTGTCCTGAACCATATTAATGTTGGGTAGCGGGTAATCATCCTTCGGAGGGGCCTTGTTCAAGTCTCGATAGTCGACACACATGCAGACCTTCCCTCTTAATTTTGGTACGGGTACGATGTTGGCTATCCATGTAGGATATTCAATTACTCTAATAAAGCCTACGTTTAATTCCTTGATTACTTCTTCTTTCACTTTGAGTGACCGTTCGGTGCAGAGCTTTCGCAGCTTCTGTTTGACTGGTTTACATTTTGGGAGAGTTGAAATCTTATGTTATGCTATCTTAGGGTCAATGCCGGGCATATCATCGTAGTACCATGGGAAGAGAACCACATATTCCTTCAGTCTCTTTGAGTTGCATGTGCTCGTGCTTATTAAGGGTATCCCCTATCCTAATCTCACGCATTTGGATACTAGAACAGAGATTAATAACAACAGTTTCATCTTCATTAACTTGAACACGGTTATGTTGTTTGTCATTAACCTTTTTTAGATCAGTTAATAATTCTTCATTTACAAAGTCACCATCATCAAGATTTTGATTAGAATCAAGATAATTAATGTAAGGCATAACAAGATACTCAAAATCTTTGTTTATTTCATTGATAGAAAAAAAAGCAATGGGAACCTCATTAAAGGAGGTCTCAATTACATGAGAGTGAGAGGAAACAACTAAAGGGGAAAGGGGATAAACATTAGGGTTAGGTTGAATATCAACAGGTGGCACAGGTGCAGCATGCTAGTTGAGAAGAGGTATATCAGCATCTTTGATGAGGCAGGATGGATCAGATGATGTAGTTGTTGAGTGGATCATGTTGAGTGCCAACCCCAGTATCTGTAAGTTAAAAGAGTCCTCAGACTCACAGTCATCGGAATCCTTGGTATCATCTACGGTCTCTTTACTGATTGGTTGTACACAATATTTTAAACTTCATCCCTTGAGTAGCTGTCTTGAAAAAAGATATCCATTCATGGTTTCATCCTTTTGTCTATAAGGTCATACTAAGGTTCAGGGAAGTCGTAGAAGGGGAAATCTTCACCCTCTCTGATGAATCTTCCATTTAGGGAATATTTCGAGATAGTTCTGGTGCATTCTAACTTTCTCTTCAGTCCAGGTTGACGGATCAATCTTAGTTCTTCATCTGATGGTTGATAGCCCAAGCCACATGGAGTAAAGGCCTCCTTTAACATGATAGGCTCAGTTATCCCTTATTGTCTTTTCCCTAACCCTAGTCCGAGCATGAAATGCATGTTCTTGAACATCTCGATTACATTGATATTTCCATGAGGATTATATTCTGGACAAACACTGTCTTTGAAGTCATCCCTTGTTGAGGGAAGGAGTGGTTCGACCTGGAAGCCTGATAGCATCATATTGTTCACCCCGTGTTGTATCTCGAGTACCGAATTACTGGTGCTAGCATTCTCGGTGTTGTCACTGTCTCCTAAAATGGTGATAACTTCTCCATTGGAGAACAATTTCAATTTCTGATGAAGGGAAGAAGATAACCCTTTAATACTGTGGAGCCACGATCGTCCGAGCAGCAGATTGAAATAGGTTGGGATGTCGATAACTTGGAATTCAACAACTGGATTTATAGAGCCAACCCCCATTTCAAGCTTTATAGATCCCATTACTTCTCGAAGGGTGTTTTCATAAGCACGCACGACAATAGAGGTTGGAGTAAGATCGCTCACTTTTAATCCCAAATAATTGAGGGTTCTTAACGGGCACACATTCAGAGTTGATCCGTTATCGACGAGTGAGAGGGGGATAGTTTTCCCCATAACTTCAACAGAGATATTGAGAGCATGATTGTGGTTGGGACCGTTCTTAGGGATTTCCTCTTCATAAAATAAGAGCATTCGAGTAGAGGTCAAGGATCCAACTAGGTTCACTGCTTCTTTTGGTGTGGTTGAGGGAGGAACTGTGGGTCTTGTGAGTATCTTGACTAAGGCATTTTGGTGTAGTTGGTAAGACATGAAAAGTCCCCATAAATTGATGTTATCTTGAGTTTTCTTTAGCTGATCAAGAACCTTACTTTCTTCAAGAATCATTTTTGGCATAGGGAGATTCTCAACACCTTTCCCTTTGTCGCTTGCTGATGGTTGTAAGCTCGAATTCTGGTAATGTTTCCCCGACCTAGTCATGTTGTTCATGGAAGAGGGAAAAATAGAAACCCTATTTCTTCATTGATATTGGGTTGTTCGGTTACCTAGTTGATATCTCCTAGCAGCTCCTTGAATGATATCACGCCGGATAGGTTGGTTATCAGACTAGTCTTTCCTAAATCTGGATCTTCCTCCGAGTCATTGAAATTTCCCCCCATCTGGTGGCAACGATATTATCTTTCCATGCAAAGTCAATACACTTTACAACTTCTATGGCCTCTTCGTACAATTCCTCCCATTTAGCAGGGAAATGCAAGACTGAGGGGACCAGGTGCCCTACTAATTTCAAAGCATCAAGCAGCTCGGATATGTTACAAACATCACCAGTCTGTCAATATAAATCTTCCATGATTTGTACTAGGTTATCTAGACTGACTTTGTCGGATGGCACTACCCAATTATCTGACTATCGGGCCCATTTTCGAGCTTCTAAGAACAACCCACTGAATTTTGAGAGTCGATGATTATCTGGGAGGGAAATTTCAGCCCGAACTCTAGGAGTTAGTTCAACACTCTAAATAATTCCATATCTTTACCTCCAGAATGGATACGGACAGCGATGCAGGTTCTGGTGAGGAGTGATAAAATTTGGTCGGTAAGGTTGGTAGGGTGTAAGAGGAAATATGGGCATATTCAGAGAGGTTAAGTAAAGTATATGGGTATGATTGGTGATTTACTTGTCATGATTTGGGTCGATGGGTCAAGTTATGAGTCTTCTTCTAAGAAGATGGCGTTTGTACGATTTGGGAGTGGATTATGGGTAGTGTTTGGTTTAGGATTAGATGGCGGGGCGATGATACCCCGATCAATCAGGCTTTGGATTGTGTTTTAAAGATGGAAACATTGGTCGATGGTATGGCCAACAGTTTGGTGATAGTTACAATGGGCATCAGGTTTGAAATTCTTCAAAAGTGGATTTGGTAACGGACGAGGATCTAAGGGTTTGATCAGGTTTTGACTTAAGAAATCCTCATAAACTTTAGAGAGAGGCGTGTGGAGCTCAGTATATTCCTTTAAGATTGGGTTTGGGCGAGTTTCTGGTGCCCATGAAGTTGTAGGCTGAGAGGTGTTGTTGATAGTAGAAACTGTGGTACTAGCAGGATTTTTAAACTTTCTAGGAGCAAACTATCGAGGGATTTTCTTCGGTTCAACTTCTGTCTTGATAAGACCTTCTTTAATTTCTACTCCTACTTCTCAGAGGGCTCAGATGTGAGGGTAATACTGTCCTCCCATGGTTACTCGGAGATGGGGTAGAAAGTTTTTGTTCATAATGATGACTTGTTCTTCTTCGGAGGGCTGATTGGTCATGGTAGTTGCTTTTTCTCTCCATATTTCTATGAAATTGCTAACTGATTCCCCAGGATTTTGTTTAAGTAGATCTAAGTCACGACAGGTAACCTCTAGCTCCTCATTATACTTGTACGGTGACATGAACTCACGGGCAACATCATCCCAACTACGAATTTTAGATTCTTCAAGGGATAGGAACAAACGGAGGGACTACCTTTCAAAGTCTGCTAAAACATTGGAGCCATTATTTCTTCTTAAGCCCGTACGAGAGTCATGGCCGAGTGATAGCTATGGAGATGAACGATCGGGGGTCCACTGCCTCCAAACTTCTCGATATTGGGCATCTTCAATTTTTCTAATAACCTGGATTTAGGATAAGGAGATATGTGGGTGTAGTCCATGTAGTTCCTAGAGATTATGAGTTGGTCGAATTTTTGGGTTAGCATCTTAAGGTCTTCCTTGACCTTGTTCCGTTCTTTCTCTATCGGATCAACAGTTACTGGTAAATTAGCCCCGTTCTGGGCAAGGTTTGGCATGGGAAGTTGGGCTGGTGGTGGCCCATTAGTAGGAGGAGCACGTGGAGCACTGTGGTATTATTCAGAAACGCAGATAGGCTCGGGTGCAGGTGGACCCATGGCGCGAGGGAAAATAACCTCAGGATCTTTGGGGATAGGGACCCGGTTTCTTTCCATCTCATGAACCTCGATTTGAAGTTATCAATTTTAGTAGTGAGCTGAACCAGGACCGTCAACAAATTTGGCTATACATTCAGCACTTGATACGTATTCTCCATGGAAGGAGGGTGAGTTTCGAACTCAAAGGAAGTATGGGGACTGATAGAACTTCGAGGCAGTTCGACTGGAGACCGAAGCCAATAGGGAGCCAGGCCAAGGGTATGTGATCGACCTGAGAAGAAAATTTGGAATTTATTTTTGAAAAAGAAAAGAGGGAAATTCGTTATTTTTGGGAAAAAAGAGGAAAATATTTTTAACATTTTTGGAAAAGATGAGAATGAAAATGTTTTTGGTATTTTTAATAAAAGAGAAAAAAAAATTTGGACGCTTTTTGGAAAAACAGGAGAGGAAGAGACTAGAGACTGATCTCAGCATGATTCTTATGTTTATTAGGTTCCCACTTGTATTAAGTTCTCCCAAATGCAAAATGAAATGCCGGATGGGACCCAAGCCTGGAAAAATTGGGTTTGCAACATATGTAAAGCTATGGTTGGACTTGTAACTAGGCTCACAGGCAGGGTCCCATTTTAAAATTATGCAAAAATTTGGGCGGCAGGTCGACCCAAAAGTTCGGTAGGGTTTTGGGTTGAAATCAACAATCTAACATGTGTGTCCTAGACTTGACACCTATATGCGGGTATGCAGTTGGTTGGGTGAATTGAAAAGGGTTCCCCCCTGTTGATACCAAAATTAATATGCTGATATAGACGAATCATAAGAAGACACGTGTCGATCTACGTGGCACAATAGCAACGAGGAAGTTTATTTCCCCGACCAACTCCAGCGCTCCGAGAAACTCCAACACTCCGAGGAACTCTTGAACGATGAGCAACTAAGGTGGTCCGAGCTGCATCTCGGCCACAGCATTGATTGCCAGATAATCAACAGTTCAACTATTCATTGAATGCTTATCATACAGACGTATATTCTTAAAGGGCATTAATTTTTTACCCTTTCACATGTACAACTTAAGGGCTATAAATACATTGTATCACCCTCATTCTAAGGAACCGGATTTTCTTGATAGAATTACATATCGAGAACTCCAAAACACTTGGCAATAACAGAAACAGTGGACGTAGGCCATTCTTATAAGGCTGAACCACTTTAAAATTCTTTGTCTCATTTATATTTATCTGTGATTAAATAATTAGAAACAATCTAATTTTTTACATCAACAAATTGGCGCCGTCTGTGGGAACGACTGTTGTTATCATTTTTCACCAAGAATCATTCATCATTAATGGCAGATAATCCGGAATCCAGCAATCGAAATGCTGGGAACGTTGGGAATCCTCCAAATCCCTCTGCACCTCCAGATCTGGCAGGAATTATGACGAATCTGGCTCAAGGACAAACCGCCATGCAAGAAACAATGCGGCAACTCATACAAACCCTTCATGGTGGTCCACCTGCACATTCGGGACAGCGAAGTGGTCAGAGGCAATCCTATTTACTTTCTTCACGATCCAGGATTACTGAGTCATATTATAATGAGGAATCTGATGATTTATCTTATCAACCTGGGCGAACTTCATCAATACGGGATACAGATACTGATCAACGTATCACTCTCTCTCCAGAGAGACCCAGTGCCTTGGAAAGACTGAGCAGGGTGTCTCCTTTCAGTTGATTAGGCCCTAGGAGGAATAGGAGTCCACCTAAGACCATGTCGAGGAGTTTTCGACAACCATCAGATCTAAGAGAAGGATCAGCACAATCACGACCAGTTGCTCGTCAAGATAGATCTCAGGAGGCCACTTCAGAACAATCAATTACTCGAACTAATAGGCCCGGGGAAGGAAAGGATGCGTGCAAAGGGTCCATTCAGCGGTTGGAGGATAGATTGGGAGAAATGGCTAAGGCGAAGAATCCCCTACAACGAACTTTTGTTCAAAGGACACCTTTTGTCCAGGCCATTGTGGATTTTCCTACACCGTCAAAGTTTAAAGCCCCTGTGGTGACCCCCAAATACGATGGAAAGACAGATCATGTTCTTCACATAGAGCAATATCAAGCTGCTTCCGACATCTATGATGTCCCGACGAGATGATATGCAGATCATTCTCAAGAACTCTTACTGGATCTACCCAGATATGGTACAACAATCTTCCTCGGGGTAAGATTTCAACTTTCTTTCAACTGGCCGAGTTGTTCATCGGCAATTTCTGTTTTGGAGCAAAGCCAGTAAAACGAGTAGCACACTTGTTAAGTGTTAGACAAAAATCTGGTGAGAGTACTAGAGATTACAAAACTCGTTTCAATAACGAGAAGCTCGAAGTCATAGATTATGAAGAAAAGACAACAATCACCGTCTTGATGAGTGGGTTGTTGCCTAACAAGTTGTATTACACTTTGGCAAAAGATCCACCTACAACTATGTCAGAGTTGATGGCAAAAGCGGCCAAAATCATGAATGTCGAGGAGGCTATGGCTGCGAAGAAGAATATGGATAAAGAAACAAAGGTGGAAATCGACAAATCTAAGAAGAAAGAGCATAAGGGCAATGGCGGTGACAAGCATTCCAAAAAAAATAAGTCGTCATGGGAAGTCCTGAAGAAGTTCGATAATTATACTCCTTTGAAAATGGGTATTAATCATGTCTTGGAAGAAATCAAGAATAACGATAAAGTAAGGTGGCCAAAGAAACTGAGGTCAGACCCTGACAAAAGAAATAGAGATAAATATTGCGAGTTTCATAAGGATCATGGTCATATGACTAAAAATTGCATAGCCCTCCAGAACGAGATTAAAACGCTCATTAGACGAGGAAAGTTGTCAAAGTATGTTGATCGTAGAAATGAAAGAGGAAATGAAGACCGAGCAATAGAGAGATCTAGATCTCCTCGTCGGGCAGAAGAAAACAGGAAAAGGGATCATGAAGACGATACAGAGGATGACCCCGATCTTCCCAAAAGGCCAAGGCAACCAGAACGCGAGGTATTTTCAATACGTTTTGGAACATTTGATTATAATGTTATTACAGGCGGAGATGCAAGAGGAGGAGATCTTACTGCAGAAAGAAAATCTTACCTCGGTGAAGCTCAGGCTTGCTCATACATTCAACGGATAAATTTAGCTGAGGAGGATCGACCGGGGAAGATAAACAAAGAGAATATAGTCATTGGTTTTTCAAAAAATGACCTTGCAGGTGTTCTTTACCCTCACGACGACCCTTTGGTGATCAAAATGAGGATGAAAGAAGTAGTGATTTCAAGGGTTCTAGTATATAATGGTAGTTCGGCAGACATCATGTTCTACTCATGCTTTGATAGTTTAAATTTAAAGTTATCTCAATTGGAGACTTATCACAGACCTCTCCTGGGTTTTGCTGGCGAGTAGGTTTTTCCACTTGGGACGATCAAGTTGGATATATTCATTGGAACTTGGCCTGCTTGTCGAACAGAAAGAATACGCTTCTTTGTGATGGATAAGAATGTGCAATCAGCTTACAACATCATCATGGGAAGAGCTGGTTGGAAGAAGTTCGAAGCATTTCCATCTACAGTACATCAGTGCTTAAAATTCCCAATAAATTTTGGAGTAGGAGTTGTGAAAGGTGATCAAAAAGTAGCTCGGGAATGCTATTATTCATCTGCCGAGCAAGAGGAGCTTGAAGAGTCAAGGAAAAAGACTACTACCTACTAGGTGGATGAAGGTACAGAAATTGAAACACTGGATCCTAGAGATGAATCCCAACTTGTAAAAGGACAGGTGGTGGAATCTACAGAAAATGTTATTCTAGACGATGAACACCCTGAACGAACAACTTAGATAGGTTCGTCATTGGATGCTTCAATAAAACAGGAGTTGATAACTTTCTTGAGAAACAGAAAGAAAACTTTTGCATAGAGTCATGAAGATATGCTAGGAATAGATCCAAACTTCTTATCTCATGAGCTCAATGTAAATAAGGAGATCAAGCCTGTAAAGCAGAGAAGAAGAGTATTTAGTCCCGAGAATAATCAAGCTATACAAGAGGAGGTCGAGAAGCTCCAGAAAGCCCAATTCATTGAAGATGAGAAATATCCAGACTGGTTGGCAAATGTGGTGATGGTAAAGAAGAAAAACAATAAATGGAGAATGTGTGTTGATTTCACCGATCTCAACGAGGCATGCCCAAAGGATCACTTTCCATTGCCCAAAATTGATCAATTAGTGGATGCTACCTCGGGACACGAGCTGCTCAGCTTCATGGATGCTTACTCTGGCTACAATCAGATCAAAATGAAACCTGAAGACAGGGAAAGTACTTCTTTTATTACCCCTAAGGGAACTTATTGTTATAATGTTATGCCTTTTGGTTTGAAAAATGCAGGAGCGACATACCAGCGGCTGATGAACAAGGTTTTTGTCGAACAAATCAGTTGCAATATGGAAGTCTATGTCGATGATATGCTGACAAAGATCAAGAAAGCTGCTGATCATCTAGTTGACTTATGTCAGACCTTTGATCAACTGGATAAATACCAAATGAAGCTCAACCCGACGAAGTGCACATTTGGAGTACGAGAAGGAATGTTCCTCGGGTACATCGTCAACCAGCGAGGCATTGAGGCGAATCCAGAAAAGATCAAAGCTCTTTTAGGATTGCGATCTCCAACGATGAAGAAAGAGGTGCAGAGTCTTACAGGACGAGTTGCAGCGCTCAAAAGATTTGTATCCCGAGAAACTGATCGATGCCTTCCATTCTTCAAAACACTTCAGAAAACTTTCGAGTGGAATGATGAATGTGAAAAAGCCTTTCAAGACTTGAAGAAATATTTGGGAGCACCTCCACTGTTGTCCAGACCAGTAATGGGAGAAAAGTTGTACTTGTACCTGGCAGTATCAGAGAATGCACTCAGCTCGGCATTGATCAGAATGGAGAATGGAGTCCAGAAACCAATTTATTACACAAGTAAGGCTTTCCGAGGTGCAGAGATCAGGTACCCAAAGCTGGAAAAATTGGCATTGGCATTAATTAAGGCAAGTAGAAGAATGAGGCCATATTTCCAGGCCCATACCATCATCGTGTATACCGACATGCCATTGAGACAAGCCCTTCATAAGCCAGAAAAATCAGGGAGATTGATGTACTGGGCAATAGAGCTCGGTGAATATGATATTGTGTATGAACCCAGGTCATCACTAAAAGGGCAGGCTGTAGCAGACTTTATAGAAGAGTTTACATATCCTGATACCCCCGAGGAACAAAAGATGCTCGCTGATCAACTTGTGGATGTTAAAGAATCAACAGACATAAGCTCAGACCAACTCTGGTTGGTAAAAGGGCTTGTAGATGTAAAAGGATCATCAAATTCGATCTCAGACCAACTCCGGTTGGTAAAAGGGCGAGAAGAGATGGTCGATGAAGAGCGAGAAATACCAGGGGTGGATGAAAGGAAACAACAAATATTTCACCGAGGAACTCTGTCAGATAAGAAATTTGAAGACGGGTTACCCATATGGAGACTATATATAGATGGGTCATCTTGCACAACAGGTTGTGGGGCAGGGATTGTTTTGAACACCCCAGACGAGATTGAAATGGAATATGCCCTGCGATTCCAATTCAAGGCCTCCAATAATGAGGCTGAGTATGAGGCCATGATAGAAGGTCTTAATTTAGCAAAGATTATGGAAGCACAACAAGTGATGGTATTCAGTGATTCTCAATTAATTGTGAATCAGATAATGGGAACATACACAGTTAAAGGAGAATTAATGGTCAAGTATCATGCAAAGGTGATGGAGTTGTTGGCAGAATTTGATGCCATTCAGTTGATCAGAATACTAAGAATGGAGAATGCACGAGCAGATGCACTGGCCCGACTAGCATCAGCTACTCGTACCAAGCTGCGAAGAACGATACCAATTGAAGTATTAGAAAGTCGGAGCATAGATGAAGACCTGACGATGAATATTATCACCCTTGATTTAGGACCATCTTGGATGGATCCCATCAGGGCATATATT
This sequence comes from Sambucus nigra, assembly GCA_949130495.1. Lineage (NCBI taxonomy): Eukaryota > Viridiplantae > Streptophyta > Magnoliopsida > Dipsacales > Adoxaceae > Sambucus > Sambucus nigra. Next base: position 144,584,092 of record OX422214.1, read on the forward strand.
GAGGAGGGAGAATTACCAGAGGATAAGCTCGCTGCCAAGCAATTAAAGTTTAAAGTTTCTCGGTATGTACTAATTAATGGTGTTTTGTATAGACGAGGAATTATGGAAGGTTTGCAAAGATGTGTACATCCCTCCGAGGTGAAAGAATTGATTGAAGAGATCCATGAAGGGTCCTGTGGAGCCCATGTAGCAGGTCGGACACTTTTGCAAAGGGTGATGATGCAGGGATACTATTAGCCAACGATGAGGGCTGATTATATAGCCTATGCTAAGAGATGTGATAAATGCCAACGTTTTTCCTCCATCCGACGAACTCCACAAGCATTGTTGACACCCATAACTTCCCCTTGGCCATTTGCCATGTGGGGAATTGATTTGGTTGGACCACTGCCAACGACCCAAGGAAGATTCAAGTACCTCGTCGTCGCAGTGGATTATTTTACTAAGTGGGTAGAAGCTGAGCCCCTTATTGATATGACATACGAGAAGGTGTACTAGTTCGTTTGGAAGAACATCATCTGCCGATATGGTCTCCCTCATTCCTTCATCACAGACCATGGAACACAATTTAATAATGAGGAGTTTGTCGCCTATTGTCATCCGTCAAACATTTTTAAGGTTCATTCAGCACCAGGCCATCCTCAAAGCAATGGACAGACTGAAGTGACGAACAGAACATTACTAAATGGTTTGAAGAAGAGGCTAAGTGAGGCTAAAGCTAATTGGATTAATGAGCTACAGTCAGTATTGTGGGCTTACCGAACAACTCCCCGAGCAGCAACTGAAGAATCACCATATATGCTGGCATTTGGAAGTGAGGCCGTAATACCTGCCGAGTTGGGTCTTCCAACACACAGAGTGCTGAACTTCAATTCCCCAGTCAGCGACTTAATGAGAAGATTAGATTTGGACATGCTCGAGGAGGTTAGAGAAGAGGCAGCCATTAGGAATGCTGCTTACCCACAACGAACAGCCCTGTTCTACAACAAGAGGGTGAAAAAATGCGACTTAAAAGTAGGAGATTACGTGCTAAAGAAGGTCATTTAGAAGCACAATAAGTTGGAAGCAAACTGGCATGGACCTTACCGAGTTACAGAAGTTGTTCGACCAGGAACTTACCGAATAGAAACTCTAGAAGGAGAGGAATTTAAGAATGCATGGAATGCTGAACACCTACGCAAGTATTATCAGTGATGTAAAATGTAAAGCAGTTCCATCAATATGAATAAAACGATGATATTTCGCCATCTTCTTTTTATTGAAAGTTTTTCGAGGAATATAGTGTATAACACTACGCTGCTCGATAGTAAAAACAACACGATAGTTCAAGCTCAGATCGACTCCGATTGGTAAAAGGGCGAGAACAAACCATACTCCTTTGGTTAGGAAGCGTACACTAGCTCAGACCAACTCCGGTTGGTAAAAGGGCGAGAACACGACATTCCTAAAAATGCCAGCTCCGGTTGGTTAGGAAACCATACTCCTTTGGTTAGGAGGCTGACACTAGCTCAAACCAATTTTGGTAAAAGGGAAAGTGGACATGATAGTTTGAACTCAGACCAACTTCGGTTGGTAAAAGGGCGAGAACAACATTCCTAAAAATGCCAACGTGTTTGGCTACGAAGTAAAAATACTCCTAAAAATGCCAATCTCGGTTGATTAGGAAACAAGATATGCTCTCAAATGCCAACTTATGTTGGTCGGGAGGTAAGATTATTCCAGAAAATACAAAATATTCCAAATTGTACCAAGTATAGCTGGTCGGGGATAAAAACCCACTAACTATAATTGGTCGACGAGCACAATTTAACAACCTTGGTTGGTGGGAAAAATTTTAAACATTTTTATACTCATTACTTTATTATTAAGTGATCGAGCAAATACTTGTAATTTTTTATTACTAGGTTGGTCGATGAACCACACAATATTGTTATGCAAGCACAAATATAAAGTGTTTGACAAATACAAGACAATAGCAATACAAATTTGCGAATAAAAATGAAACTCTTTCATTAAATTCAAAATGAATTACACAAATTTATTACATTGATATTAAATTGTGTACTAACTATTAAATCAGAATTTCCTATTCTACTGGTCTTTTCCCTTCTGCTTTTGAAATAGGCTCCTCGCCAGTAGGAGGATCTTCCAGGCAAAGGGGAGAATTAATGAAGTTAATATCTCGAAGCATTCTGACGTTCCTTATTGAAGGTGTGTCCAGTAGATGCTCGGGATGAGATACCTCGATCTGAGAATGAAGATTGTAATCACCAAGGTATTTTGCAATTAAGCTCCGAGGAATGGCACGAGCTGGGATCCATTCCATGTCCAAATTATACGGTGGCACAGGCAAGTCAAGTACCCTAGGATCATAATAGTCCCACAGGTAATGTCCTTGTTCGAGCTTCAGCACGCCCAAGGCATTCAGCCAACCTTGATTGTAGCCCTCATTATTGGTATTCTGGATACGATCATCCAAATGGAATAGTTCTTCGTTGTATCCAGCCATCCAGAACTCCCTGGGCTATTTGTGAAATTGAAATGTCAACCTTTCAAGCTTCTCGTGAAGACTCTGGATGAAAAGTTCATTAGTCTCCAACACTGATTTCTTTGAAGAGAGTTATTTTTCCAGTTCTCTAATTTTCTTTGACATGTCAGACAAGGCTTGATTATTTGCCATCAATTGGAATGCTTGGTTTTCCAACGCTGATTGAGTACGAGCTTCTTCAATAGTACGACGAAGAACTCTTGATCGTCCCCGAGCAGGTTGAGTACTTTGTTCCTCGACAACATTCTGAGCAACCATTCCTCGTCCACGAGAACCTCTTCCTCGTCCCCGAATAGCAGTAGAAGGCCTATCTCTTCTCAAAGTCTCTAACTCTTCTCGCAACTTGGCATTTTCCACTTCTAAAAATGAGAATCCTTCATCGGTGACCGGTACCAAGGCAGTGGAAGATGAAGCAGAAGACCTCAGCTGAGCTAGTTCTTTTTTGCAGATTGTTGTTTTCTTGTTCCAATAGCTCAGCGATTTGCCTTTGCCCTTCGACATCTACTTTCAATGTTCTCTCTCTCACTTCATAGCCATCAAACATCTTGTCGTAGCCTTTTTCAGCACTAAGTTATTTGATTTTCTTCTCATATCCTTCGTGCAAAAGAGATGAAGACTCTTTATACTGCTGCTGAAGTTCATCGAGAGTACCTTGCAAGTCTTCAATCATTTTGTAATAAGCCACATTATTGGCCAAAACTCGGTCAAGTAAGCATTTCAGGTACTGATAAGCTTCGATTGCTTGCTCTGAAGCATCCTGACCAAGGATGTCGGCAACTTCTGATGCACTCAGGTTTGTGTGACCAGCCTTATAATATTCATGACATTGCTTCATCAGCTTTGTATCATTAGCAGACAGCAGATCCATCCTGGCCAGAAACTAGCAGAGAAAGAAAAAGTAATCATCAAAAAGAAGATCAAGACAGAGTACAGATAGAAAAGAGACAATCATATGGAAGAAAAGAACTCAAATTTTATTAGATCATAGTGCAGAGTTACAAAGATCTTGGTTACACTTGAAAAAGAAGAAAAATAGAAAGAGAATACCGAACAACTTCACACCTTTTCCTTGTCTCCCAAGACTTTCTCGGGAGGCTGGGACGAGGAGCTCGGTTGCTCGGTTGAAATAATGAGTTGGTCGGCTAAAGCTGGAACTTGTTCAGGAGGAGCAGGCAGAGATGAAAGCTCCTCGTCGGCAGGCTGAGTAAGGATTGGATCACCCACTGCCATTGAAGATTCTTCGGAGGCAGCTTCGTTCTCCTCTTCATCTTCAATATTTGGGGGAGGACCAGGGAGATGCTGTTGAAACAGCTCTGAGTCCTCATTAACCTTCAATTCTTGTAGGGCAGCCACCCAACCATCTCGGAAGTATTTCAAACTCCCATACTGCACCTGAGTCATCATTGCTGCTACCCCCCTGTCCCATCCTTTGTCCCAACCAGTGCGAAAAGATTTTTTCACCACCACTTTTCTTTTCATTTTCTCAGAGGAGAGCTTCTCGGATAGAAGATCCTCGGTGGCCTTCAACTTAGTTTCCACCTCTTCCTTATGGCGGTTCACTTCTCGCAGAAGGGCAATTCTTCTTCTGCCATTTTCATCTTGTCTTCAAGATCCCCAAATCTCTTGAGCTTCTCGTCATACTTCTTTTTCTCTCCCTCCAAATCTTTCACTTTATTTTCCAACTGCACCTTTTTTGCCTCAACTGCAGCCAACTTCTTCTCCCATTCAGCCCTATCCTCGTCATACTTTTGACGGGAATCCTTCAAAGATTTGGTTAACCCCAACAAAGCATCCTCCACTCCAGACGAGGAACTAGAAGCCTTGATTGCTTCATCCTTCTTCACAATGGTGTTAAAATAACTCACCAGCTGAAAAAAGGAGATAATAATAAGTCAGCACAGAGATACATGTATTGATGGAAAAAAAGAAAATTCAGAATATGAGAAACTTACTGAAACAATGTGACGAGTAGCCAGGGATGTAAGCAAATCCCTAGACATATTCTCCTCAATTCCTTGGACTTCAGGAATGGTCCAAGTCTTCACCGAGCTCATAGCTGAGCTCGGAGGAATAATAGTTGGAACACCAGCTCCACTAACTTGGAGCTGGGGAATGGTTTTAGCTAAAGTGATCGAGGAGGATTTCTTCAATCTCCTCGGTGGCATTTCAATAGTTTCAACCAAAGAAGAGATTTTGGTTGGGGAGATGGTGACCACTTCCACAGGTGCATCCTTCTTGCTCGGAGCCACTGGGGGCTTCTCGACAGCCTTCTGAGGAGCAACAGAAGGGGCAGCATCTATTTTCTTTGTCCCCTTTTGGACATCAGTTTTGTTTCTTTTCCCATCTCCAACAGAGGTAGTATCCTCAAAGAGAGCAGGAACTCTTCTTTTGCCCATTTTCTGACTTAGAGGAATGTGAGATTCTGGAGAAGAGTCCTCAGGAACTGACACTGGAGCACTAGTGTTGACCACAGGACGAGCAGTGAAAGAGGTTGTATAACCCCTATACTGTAACAAATATAAAGCAGACCTGATGTGCTCGTCTGCAACTTTTTGATGCAAACTCCAGATAAGTTTCAAATGCTTAATATTTACTTCTGATTCTTTTAGAGTCTTTCTTTTGCTGTCAACTACAAACAAATATATATTGAAATGTCAATCACACATTTATTCAAACATAATGAAATCATAATTTCAGAATAAAATAAGATGAAAATAACCTATCCCATTGCCATATGGAGGGCATCTGGGACCTTGATATACTTCATCTCTAATCAAAGGGGCATGTTGCCAATTTTTTATAACTACCCCATGTTCAAAATAATCCATATTAGCATCAGGGAGGTTGACTACTAAGGCCCTATTCAAAAATCTAGTTTTTAAATAAAAAACATTGTCTAGATAAGCCCATCTATAACAATACATAATCTCAGGAATTCCTATACGGGTTCCGTGAGTTTGATTTAACCTATACACCCCATTAACTATTCTCCATGTGTTGGGGGCTATTTTTGCAGGGACAACATCGAAATAATGACAGAACTCTAAGCACAAAGGGTTTAGTGGAAAAGAAAATCCACATTCAGTAATAAAGAGGCTAGGGAACCAGTGTCCCTCAGCCAAACGAAAATAATCTAAAGGATCAGAAAGATCCTCCAGAGTTACCCAAGATGGAATAGAAAATAACCATGGTGAATAAAAGAAATGAAGAATATGGAAGAAGATCTTACAGGAAAAAGGAGATCTGTTGACAACAAACGAAGAAAGGGATGAACGCACAAGAGAGAGAAAGACTATGGAAAACTCAAAAGTAGAAATTGGAGAAGGTAGAAGACGGTGGGATTGCCTATGAAGCTTAAATACTTTCCCTTGGGAAACGGCGAAAGAAATGATTACAAAAAGAAACTATTACGCTACCGACGACTAAAAGGACAAAAAGTGCGCGAAGATCGAAGCGATTATAAAACTTCAAAAAGACGGATTCTGCGAATTTGGAAGACATTCGAACACGGAGAAAATGCTCCTAAAAACCAGGAAGGTCATTTAATATTGCCATATACCGAGAAAGAATGTTCCATATTCCTCAAAGTTCGAAATATGAAACATTGGGGGCTTCTGTTGATACCAAAATTAATATGCTGATATAGACGAATCATAAGAAGACATGTGTCGATCTACGTGGCACAATAGCAATGAGGAAGTTTATTTCCCCGACCAACTCCAGCGCTCTGAGGAACTCCAACACTCCGAGGAACTTCTGAACGACGAGCAACTAAGGCGGTCTGAGCTGCATCTCGGCCACAGCATTGATTGCCAGATAATCAACAGTTCAACTATTCATTGAATGCTTATCATACAGACGTATATTCTTAAAGGGCATTAATTGTTTACCCTTTCACATGTACAGCCTAATGGCTATAAATACATTGTATCACCCTCATTCTAAGGGATCGGATTTTCTTGATAGAATTACATATCGAGAACTCCAAAACACTTGGCAATAACCGAAACAGTGGACGTAGGCCATTCTTATACGGCTGAACCACTTTAAAATTCTTTGTCTCATTTATATTTATCTGTGATTACATAATTAGAAGCAATCTAATTTTTTACATCAACCCCCCCTTTGGCGTGACATCCACGATATACGTCTTGCTGTTGAGGGTAATCGGTACATGTGGACAAGCCATTTGATATACCCGAGTGTATGTGAATTGCCTCACTATATACCTCATGGGGATGGTACGCGTGAGAGCAAATTCGATATACTCAACGTACGTGAACGAGTTCACTGCGATATATTTCCTGTTATGACTTAGGTCAAGCGGCACGATGTGGGGGAACCGTTCGATATACGTTGAAGGTACTTGTCCAATGGAAGGACAAGATTTAATCCCACGATTTCTTTAGGTTGAAAGTGAGAATCACATTATCCTTTAATATCTTTTTTTACTCTTTAAAATGTTCATTGTAATAAGATTGAAAATAATCCTCTTCAATAATAATATCTTTTAGAATAATCTTTTCATTGGGAAAAGATGGATGTTATGAACACTGGATAAAGTAAAAAGTTTGGTAAATGCATGGTTATTCATATGAATTAACTAATATTCAAATATGCCACACATGTCAATTACCATTACTACACACACAGTTAGATCTTCCTCAAGGAGATTAACCTAAAACAATTAGGAGGGGATTTGATACCAGTTTTGAGTATTATATGCATGTAGATGGGGATTGAAACGCCAGAGAAAAAGGACGACTTAGCTCAACAACCCAAATTAAAATTATTATCGAAATTGAGCGAATTCTTTCTTTTAATTCATTTTATGGTCAAATAAACAAATCCCATGACTATGTGATAACGTTTACTAAAATGATTTTATTGTAATTTTATTTTTTTAAATTAAAGTGATGAATCAAAATGTGGAATATATAAACAATCACACAACCTGAAGATTTATGAGGAAAGAACCCATAACATGAACAATCTTAAAAAATGCAAACTACAATAAACTATGGTAGTATTTCAAAATTTGGTAACTACATATTGCACTCTTTTCTTCGTAACATCCACTAGTTCTCTTTAACACCATATATTCTAACTTGGTAAGACTGTAAGTCTATAGTATAGAAAAAAGACATTTTATGAGTCTGTTCTTGAGGTCTTTGCTCTACAGGAAAGCTTCTACAAAGTACAAGACGTTAAATCAATTCCTTTTTCATACATGGAACCACATGATGTCCTTTTAAGATGAAATTCTATAGCTCCATCCATGACCTTGTGTCGCTGATGCTTCGTGTTTGGGAAGACTTTTGTTGCGTCCATGACATTCTGGTGATGGTTAGATTAAAAGATCTACATTTTGAAAATCCATAGATATTTTAAGATATTTTGACCTTTTTGTCCAATTGGACTTAGTTTTTTACATTATTACATCCGAATAATGTTGCACATGTGTGACTTATCTTGGTTTGGTGTTTTTTTATCATTTAATTAATTTTCTCAAAATCCTACATAAACACCATTTTGATCTTCATTTTAATTTATTCTTAAAATATTTTAAGGCAAAAAATATCCAAGGGAGAATCAAATTTTTTGGTTTTTGATTTTTAAGAACTTAAAACCTTTGAAGGAAAATAAAGATATGTTAAATTCTTGTTCATCTTTATGTTTTTTGCACTTGATCGATATTTCATTTATTGATCATTGACAAAAAGGGAGAAAAAAAATTGTGAGCCATGAAATAATTTTGTCACCATTAATTTGTTTTTAAACTTAGAACCTTTATTATTTGGGATATTTTAATTATATTGTGGTTCATTAAGATATTCTTCATTTATAAAGAAGAAAAAATTCAAGTTGGTCAGGGACAACATTGTTGATTGGTTGATAGATTGATCAAGACATCATATATATTGGGATTCATATCGATGTTACATAGGTTTTCGTCTTGCTACGTGTAAGAGGGTAGTTTAGATAAGATGGAGGCATAACTACTATTTGGGTATGGTAGTGATAAGCTAATTTGACCAAAGCTTTGGATTAATGATTGGACACACAAACACAAACCCAATGAAGATAAACTCAGTTTAAACTCACAAAACTCTCATGTATAACTCAGGAAATAGTAATGAACTTTAGAAGTAACTTAGCTAGAGGGAGAGAGAAGTAAGCACCCTATATACACCTTGGTAGGCAGGTAGAAACACGCCTAACACCCTTAAGAATCTCTGTCAAGTATCAAAAGCTTCGTAATAAGTAACAATGGTGAGTGGGTAAACCCTCTGGTTTTTAATAACTCCCTCGTTTCTAAATTCTCTCTAGCAATAACTCCTTAAACTCTCAAAATATCACCATCTCCTCAAGGGTGTTTGGGGTCCTTAACCCCCCCCCCCCCCCCCACACACACACACACCACCCCCGAGGAAACTAAGTCATTAAAGACTATGAAAGGCATCCCTTATACTTTGTGTCACGACATTAAATGCCTGATGCACTAGTTGTCTCCACATCTTAAACATTAAATGCCAAGACATGCCTTTTGCCTTACCACTGTGTGTAAGGGAGTTATTGTCATAGAGGTGGTTCACCAACTAACTGACAGCCCCAAATACCATGGTGGTTTACTCAAGTGCATGTCTGACATTGTTTAGTTGGCCAGTGACATCACCTACAGTGGATGTGACATTAAGTAGAGGGCTGTTTGGTTCACAACTCAATTCCCTATGGAACTTCAAGCTACTCCGCCCAAGGTTCCACGGTCAGGCTCCTTCGGCGTTTTACCAGGTGTAACTAAGATGGTCCGGACAAGCCCCAACGGTGCCTCACTTCTCAATCCTTAAAACCAAGTTCCTCTAAAGTTTTCATGCAAGGTCATTCGATAGAGCATGAAAGCTCTTCCAGGCCCTGCCAAGCCTGGTCTGTCGTGAATGCCGTTTGACCGCACACAAACTCATTATTATTCTCGTTGCAACATTACAACCGTTATAGCTTACAGTATATAAACAAAAATTCAATATGACTAACAAAACAAGCCAACGTATGAGTTGCCACGCCAAGCTGCCCCGCTGAGTTACCACGCGTGAGCTATCTCCATTGCTTATTCTCAAACAATATTGCCAATTAGGGAATTATCCCTAATCTCAGGATTACCTTTAAGACCCCTCTACATTTACCCCTTCGTAGAGAGATTTGTTGGAACAAGAAATGTTTGCATGAAACTTCTCAATCCGATGAACCTTCTCTGCATGAAAAAATCTTGGCCTTCTTTACCTCGTTAGAACTGCAGCGATATAATCTCTTGGAAAAAGTAAAATTCTCCCCGATGTACCTGAGCCAAAGCGCCATTCTTATTGTGGGTTGGGTTAAGGGACGTCACCACTTTTTCCTCATGTTGAGCCTCAACCTTTCTATCTTTAATATTTGAAATGCTCTCGAAAGGCCTTCTAACCTTCTCAAATACTCGTTTGGACTCCTGGTAAGTAAAATTCTCCCCTGTGACACTTCACTTTATTCGAAAAAGCAGAAATTCTCCTCGATGTAACTGATTCACAATTCAAACGTTTGGACATGTAGCGAGGGGACATCGTAGCTTTTTTGAACCATTGGGACATCTTTTTCGTTGGGAGTATATTGGATAAGTCTGACGTAAATTTGGCACCAAAACTTAAACTTGCTTAGGAAGGCAACCCTTTCTATTCCCCAGACATCACTTCATTTTCAACGTAACGTTGTCTTTTCTGCTGTCAGAACACTTCCCGAAGTGCCATGTGTGCTTTTGAAATGATTATAGGTGTCCTTGCACGTGCCATGGTGGGAAACTCAAACGACAGGTTTCACAAGGTTTAAAAGCTTCAAATAAACCCTTCTTCTTCAAGATACCGCATTCCTTAGAGAGAGAAACTCTATGCGAACTCCATTGTTACCCTCTTCTTTACTCCTTCTCCTCCTCCTCTCATCTTTTGCACCACTCCCTGCGGTTGTGCTCCCCCCCCCCCCCCCTTCTTGTTCTTAACCCCTCTTGCCCAGCTATATCGTTCATCACCACTCTCTCATGGATTCTTCAAGCGCTTCCAAAGTTATTGCCACCACTCAGCCAGGTTCACCATTTGCCACTACTGGCATTGCCACCGCCCTTAGTGGCGCTGCCCTGGATGCTTCTCGTCAAGAGCAACTGCACTTCTATAGTCGGGCACCCATCTTTGAAGAAGATGATAAGTTTTATGAGGCATGCAAGACCTACCACTTCTCGTCCAAATTCGACCCCTTACTATTGGGCGATGAGGAGATGGATTTATCAAAGTGTGTTTATCTTCCACCCGAGGGGACTCTGCGCTTCCGTCTAGACCGTGGTGACTTTCCCTATTCCCAGATCGACTTTGAAGCACCTGGGGGGTCACTAGCCCATTTCACTGCGTGGCACACACATATGTAGAGCTCCTACGTTGCTGATCTTGCGAAGGTTAGGCTGCATAGTGCCTACTGGTTTGGCGAGTTCACCCTCTCGAAGCACAACGCGACACTCTAAGTGCTAGTCTCTCGATGGAACATCACAACCCACACCTTCTTCGTTGTATGGGAGGGGGGTACTGTTACATTGGAGGATGTCTGTGATCTCCTTGGTTTTGAGCCCATGGGTGAGTTCACCTACTAGGACGAGCCTCTAGATGTTCAAATTGAGCTAGATTGGATCTGCCGCAGTTGCATCGGTTCCTCAAACAAAGCCACATTTCCCCCCCTTATCAACTACTTTTTCGAAGCTCCAATGCGAAAGGATGTTAGTGATGTAACGGGCCGCGGTCGAGGTACCTCCCTAGAACTACTGGGCTACATACTGGTATTACTTTCACGCTTCTTTCTTACTGTAAAACCCAACGATCAGCCCAAGAGGGACTTGATAAACATTTTCGTTCGTTTGGCCAGAGGTTTCAACCTACCTCTGGCCTCCATCGCCTTGGGGTCCCTCTATACCTGGTTGAATCGAACCCATATTGACATGGAATGATCAGTGGACCGTTACAACTTGGCGAATTTTTCCAACACCATCATTTTGACGGGCTTCCTTTATAGCTGATTTCCTGCTATTACTGCGATGCCAATTTTTCTTCCCTGTGAGCGAAGGTATTAAGCCCCCACGCCTCCTATGTTTCCAAAAGAAGCAGAGCCTAAAGGAGATAATGGAGGTTTTTGATCCCTTAGACTCCTTCATAGTGAGGCCGTACAACGAGCCCACCTTTTCCTATAGTTGGGACTTCTTTCCTACTGCAGCCACAACGGTCAAATTAAACCCGGTTGTAGAAGATCCCTCCCAAGCTGTAGTGCTACTTTTCACCCCGGGGTTTCTCCCCTCCTACACTGAATGGGGGTACACTTTTGAGACTTACAACCCTGATAGATGCATCAAGAATTTCGGGTTCGATCAGGGGGTTCCTCGACCTGTGTTCGAGGACAATAATGCCAAGGCCACCTTCGCTGAAGCCTGCATCTTCTATACTATAGTCGCGGTGCTTGGTGTGACATCCACCATTGATGGCCGTGTCACCCTTCCTAGTGGTACTAGGAAGGTAGACGTATCCACTTCCTTTTCCACTAAGTTCCATTTGGAGAATTTGGCCATAATTCATGAGTACATCTAGTCCCCCCCTCAATATCCCCCAGTCCTTTCCTTCTCTTCTTCTGAGCTGGGTCTAAAGGGGAAATCCATGCTTGGGGTTGAGTTTCCCTTATGTAAAACTATTAAAGAGTATCCCCATGAACTACCCCCTCATTGCCCAATGATTCGACCTGCCACCCCAAAACCCAAGGCCGTTGCAACCCCCAAACAATCTGCCCCCACGGGTGAAGCTGCCACGGGAGAAGGGTCTTTTGAGCCCCCTGCTAAGAAATCTAAGAAGTCTAAATATAAGAAGTCTAAGGCCCAAGGTCAAACACAAACTCCATTATAGGCATTACCAATTGCCTCTGTTCCCCCTCCCATGTCTCCTAAAATGACTGAAGAGCTGAGGAGGCATGTGGAGGCCGAAGTTGCCCGAATTAACGCTGAATTCCAATGGTGCGCAGTCATCGTTCCTTCTCTGGGTACGTTCCCCACAATTGTGGTTAATCAGAGTGAGCCACAAGTAAAAAGGAGAAGGAGGTCGAAGGTGCATGAAAATGGTGGTGCAATGGGCTCAAGAAGGAAAACGCTGGGTACTAAGTCCCAGAAGAAGCAGACACTTGAGAGACCTTCATCACCAGCTCCTTCTGCTGCCGCCTCCTCTCCACCTTTGCCAGTGGTTATACCTTCCCGTTTTCCCTCTGAATCTTAGATATGTGAGCATTCTTTATTTCTCATTCTCCTTCTCTTAACATAGTGCCCTTACTTATTGCCTGATAACTTTGGTGTAGGGAGTTGAAGAAGCGAGGGTCAGTCCCCCCAGCCCCCTAGTCCCCAGTGAATCATTTCGTGGGGGGAAGTTGCAGTACTCCTCCAGCCACTCTCGCCCTTCCACGTTCTCCTTTAATAAGCCTTACCTATTCATGCCGTTCTTCCTCCCATCAAGCCAGAGATGCCTCCACGGGTGATGCTGAGATGTCTAGCTAGCCCGAGGCAACTATTCCAGCTTCCTCTGATTTACCCCCGTAGCGGGAGGTCTCTCTTCCCCTGGTTGTGGTCGAAGAGAGTGCCCAGTAGGTAAATTTATTTCCAAGCCTTGCATGTTTTATTTTTCCCATTGTTATTTATCAATTCTAACATGTTGGGCTACTTTAGGTGGAAGTGGCGTCGCTGATAGCCAATATTCTCCTTTCTCCTTCTTTGTCAAGACCCATTACTGTAGTTCCTCTCTTCAGTGCCATAACGGGGGTAAGCTAGGTGCATTTATGTCTCTTATCCTTTTGCGGTTACTCCTTATGTCTAACACTTGTCTTTACATTTGCAGGTTTTTCTGCCCTTTGCATTAAGTGGCCTTATCGCTTCCCAGGCCCTGGTTGGTGTGGCTGGCTCATTGGGGTATCTCTCGAAGGTCCAACATCTCCTTGTGATGATGCGCCCGTGTTGGCCATAGTACCCTATTCTGGCGAGGGAGTATGACTACCCTTGAAGCTTCTGCGTCCAAGGGCTCCATTATGGCTGCTGAGGTAATGATCCCCCTCCCACGGTTCCTAGCATCATGGCTCCCGTGGTAACTACCAATCTTGCTCCTGCTACTGTTGAGGTACTTCTCTAATTTCTCTGCATGTCTCAGCTTCTCAAACTCCACCTGTATAGGTGACTTAATTAATGAAAACATTTGTTTATTTTTCCATAAGCTCCACCTATAACGGTGACTTAATAATGAAAAGACTTGTTAAGATTTTTCATAAACTCCACCTATAACGGTGACTTAACAATGAAGACGCTTATTAAAATTTTTCATAAACTCCACCTATATAGGTGACGTAACAACGAAAGCAATTTTTAAGATTTTTCACAACCTCCACCTATATCGGTGACTTAACAACAAAAACGCTTGTTAATATTTTTTCATAAACTCCACCTATATCGGTGACTTAACAACGAAAGCACTTGTTAAGATTTTCATAAGATCCACCTATATCATTGACTTAACAACAAAAGCACTTGTTAAGATTTTTCATAAACTCCACCTATAACGGTGACTTAACAACGAAAACACTTGTTAAGATTTTCTCATAAACTCTTTGTTTCCTCTGACTATTTTCAGGTTGCTCGGGAGGATTCCGTACCAGTTCCTTCACCCATTGCCTCGCCCCCTCTTGAAACTGTCGCTTTTGAAGAAACTAGTCAAAATGATCAAGGTTCCACGATAGGTGCTACTGCGGAGAGTGAATCTGGATGCGAGTTTCCTCTGCCTGACTTAGCACCTCACGCCTTCTGCCTGATAGTACTCCAGCGTTCTACCAAATGCCTGCTTATATACCCATATATACCCTCGGCCATGCCGAGGGTCCCCTGCGCCTGGACGGGGCCTGGATGACCTCCTAACCAATATCGGATGACCCTCCAAGGGGCCAGTCCCTCATAAGGCCCAGACGACCCTTCAAGGGGCCTACCCCTCATAAGGCCTAGACTACCCTTCAAGGGGACGACACCTCATCAGGCCCAGACAACCCTTCAAGGGGCCGACCCCTCATAAGGCCCAGACGACCCTTTAAGGGGCCGACCCCTCATCATGGTCCAGATGACCCTCCGAGGGTACGACAGTACGAGGCCCAGATTAGGCCAGACTCACTACTAGAAGGAACTTTTCCCTCGGCCTCATATCATAGGCCGAGGATGACATCATCACAGCGCGTGGTTTGGGAGACACGTGGAACAGTACGCGTGAGGCTCACATGGCACGTGGAAGACCGTTATAATAATATCACCACCCAGGTGAGGGAATATTATGTCATCATTAATCACATGTGGCATCTACAGATGTCAGCAGGGGATTGGCTAGATCATCATTCACATGCACCATGCATGCTTGGGGGGTACACTGCACCCCCTAAGACCTATATATACTTGTCACCTACAACCCTACAAAGGGATCGATAATTGTAACCCTAGTTAAAACTCTACTTGTACACAGTAGAGAGAGAAAGTGATCTCATGTGCATTGTATCCAAGGTCATTAGTGCCCATACTTAGTGGATCACACACTCACAGTGGATGTAGGCCTAATTGGCTGAACCACTATGCATCATTATCTAATTCCTCTTATACTCACCACCTCGTATACACTTACACACATACACCTATATGGTTGCCATGGTTATTATAGTTTGAGCTCATCCTCACTTATCTAGGGGTGCTAGATTTTAGCATCATCAGTTTGGCACCGTCTTTGGGAACGAGAAGACAAATCTTCCTTGAATGCAGCTTGACCCCACCGGGCACTCTAGTGGTGAATGAGATCTCCCCCTTTGTGGAGATGTTTCACCATTGAAAGAGACCCATTAGGGTTTCCAGGCTCTTCATTCTTTTGATCATTCAGTTCTCTATAGCTCAAACACATGGCACCGGATATTCCACCACCATCTCTTCCTGCACCGGATAGTGGAGTAGGATCCAGTTCCAGTCAACCAACACCTCAGTCTGAGATGGCTGATGTGGTGGCTGCTTTGAAGTCTCTGGCAGCAATCCAGCGGATCATGCAGGAGCAGTTTACAGCTCTAAGCCAAAACATACTAAGACCACCATGGGTATCACCTGAGATGATTACTCCGATAGTAGGTCCAGGGCAGCATGAGGTCAGGGGACCACCCCAGGCACCACGCAAAGACTTTCCACCCCCACAGCGGTAGAGGGATGTTACTGACCCCCGGTGTCTACGCCTGGGGAGGCAAGGAAACCCTTTCCCTAAGGACAGTTATGATGATTAGGAGGGGGAGGAGGCCCCCATAGAGTGTTGGGAGCCGTATGAGGTCTCCAATAATACTGTGCGACCTCTCCAGGAGAGCAGAGGAAAGGGTGGAAGGCAAAATCCTGACGATTTCCCAAGGGGTTCTGCTTTTGATCATTTGAGTAGGGGGTCGACATTTGAGAGGCTCGGCCCAGTAAATGGCCTGCGGGAAAAATTGTCCAGATCAAGGAGTGCTGTAAGGTCCAGAAGGGAGGAAGCAGAAGGCCAACCCCACGGGGGCCGACCCCAAGGACAGGACGATGGTCAAAGGTAAGTAAATAGCCGACACAGGCCTGCCGCAGCAGAACCCTCCGTCCACCTCAAAGAGGCGACGGTGGATAACATTGGCCAAGCTGACCCTACGAGGCCATGGAATGACTCGATCCAGTGACTCGAGGATAATATTGGCGATATTCTAAAGAGTCGGGACCCTCTTCAGAGAGGATACTCTATAGGCTCACCCTTTGTGGCGAAGATAGTAAACTTCCCAATGCCATGCAGGTTTAAGCCGCCTATGGTCACCCCTTGGTATGACGGGAGTACCAACCCTGTCCACCATATAGAGATGTACCAATCAGTGACAGACATATACTCTATCTCAGATGAGATGAGGTGTCGTGCCTTTTCTGGCACTCTGACTGGGGTTGCACATGTCTGGTACATGTCTCTTCCAAAAAACTCCATTGAAAACTTTAAGCAGTTGGCAAGCCGATTTATCCATAACTTTTCCTTTGGGGTGAGGCCATAGAAGAAGACCACACACCTGCTCTATGTTAAGCAGGGGAAGAACGAGAGCCTAAGAGACTACATATCCCGATTCAACAGAGAAAAGTTAGAGGTTGAAGACTATGAGAGAGCATAGCCATGACCGCTCTCATTGGTGGTTTCTAGAAGGGGAAGCTATTATGGAAGCTTGATTAAGACCCTTCAAGGATAATGGATGAATTGTTGTCGACAGAAGGAAAGGTGATGAATGCCGAAGAGGCGATGGACACAAAATACAAAGATGAAAAAGGAGGCACTAGTGGGGGTAAGTACCATAAGAAGAACAAAGAGGGGAAGAAGAGGTCTACAGACGACAAGTTCGCTGATTACACCCCTCTGATGATTAGCTGCGAACATATTCTCAATGAGATAAAGAGTGATCGGTCCTGAAGTGGCCTTAGAAGTTAAGGGCAGCCCCCCACAAGAGGAACTAAAACCTGTGGTGTGAATTTCACCAAGACCATGGCCACGTGATAGACAAATGCGTTGCTCTGAAAGATAAGATTGAAAAAATGTTAAAAGAAAGGAAGTTAAGGAGGTATGTTGACAAAGGTTCCTTCAAGAGGGGCCAAGAAAACAACCCCAGAAACAAGCGAGGCGACGCATGTAGAAAAGGTCCTCCAAAAATAGGGGATGACCCTTCTGATGATGAGGACGACCCTGACCTCCCTCCAAGAGATAACCACATCCCTGTCAAGATACTTAATATGATCTCGCTCGGTGTGGGAATGATCTACGGGGGTCTAGCAGGAGGAGGGTCAGAGGTCAGCGACAGGAAGGTCCATGTAGTTGAAGCCAAGGCAGTGACAAAAGCTATACACTCAACCTCTGTTGAGGCAAAGACAGAAAAGAGGAAGAAGGTCGATATGGATACTTTGATGGTGGTGTTCTCAAGAATGGACTTCAAAGGCCTCTTAGCCCCACATGAAGACCCTCTTGTCATCACTACTAGGGTACATGGGTGCGAGGTGCCGAGGATCTTGGTCCACGGGGGTAGCTTCACAGATGTGATATTTTGGCCGTGCTTCAAAGCCTTAAGCCTCAGCCATGATAGGCTCGTTCCATACCATCACCCATTGATTGGGATCAGTGGGGAAAAAGTTCACCCCCTTAGAGTGTATGAGGAAGAGGTTAAGATGGAGGACGAGTGGCCGAGATGGATTACCAAGAAGGTCAGCTTCTTTGTGATGGATGAAAATGTATTCTCAGCCTACAACATTATACTGGGGCGAGTAGCCCTCAAGGGGTTTGAAGTTATGCCGTCTACGGTCCATCAGATGATTAAATTTTCAACCCCTTATGGGGTAGGGTAAGTCCAGGGAGACCAGATGACAACACGGGAATGTTATTTTAACTCCACCGAAGAAAAATAGGCACACAAGAAGGCAACAACGACTTACAATATTGACACCCTTGACCCCAGGGATGAGAAAAAACTCAAGAAAGGAGAAGCCGTGGAAGAGGTAGAATCCATCACCCTTAATGAGGATGAGCCAGAAAAAACCGTCCAAGTCGGCAAAGCTCTGAAGACAAAAATAAAAGAAGACCTCATCAAGCTGCTAAGGATAAGACAGAGTGTCTTTGCATGGAGTCACGCTGATATGCCGGGGATCGACCCCGAAATTATGAGCCACAAGATCAACATGATAGAGGGTGGAAACCCAGTGAAGCAGAAGAGGAGAATTTATTCTCGAGAGAAGTATGAGGTCATTAGGGATGAGGTCAAGAAGTTGGAAGATGTAGAGTTTATCAGGAAGGTCATCTATCTCGAATGGATGTCCAGTGCAGTCATTATCCCAAAAGCCAATGAGAAGTGGAGGATGTGTGTAGACTTCACAGACCTCAACAAGCATTGTCCCAAAGATAGCTTACCTCTCCCCCGCATTGACCAGATGGTAGAAGCTACCGCAGGCCATGAGCTCATGAGCTTCATGGATGCTTATTCAGGGTACAACCAGATCTTCATGAACCCTGAAGACTCGAAGAAAACAGCCTTCAAAACCACCCTCGGATATGATGAGGGCAAATGGTGGGGTATCCTCAAGAAAGACGAGGGGGGACTTGATATTTAAAACCATTAGATTGGTGGTAACCACCCTCGGCTATGATGAGGGAAAATGGTGGGGACGACCCCTCATTTACCCTCAAGAAAGATGAGTGGTACTTGATATTTAAGCCTCATTTATGGTGGTAACCACCCTCGGCTATGATGAGGTCAAATGGTGGGGACGACCCCTCATTTACCCTCAAGAAAGACGAGGGGGGACTTTATATTTAAAACCATTAGATCGGTGGTAACCGCCCTCGGCTATAATGAGGGTCAATGGTGGGGACGACCCCTCATTTACCCTCAAGAAAGATGAGGGGGGACTTCAAAATTTAAAAACATCATTCAGTTGGTGGGAAACCACCCTCGGCTATGAAGAGGGAAAATGGTGGGGGACCCCTCATTTACCCTCAAGAAAGACGAGGGGGACTTGATAATTAAACATCATTTGTGGTGGAAACCACCCTCGGCTATGAAGAGGGCAAATGGTGGGGACGACCCCTCATTTACCCTCAAGAAAGACGAGGGGCGACTTGATATTTAAAACCATTAGATTGGTGGTAATCAACCTCGTCTATGATGAGGGTCAATGGTGGGGACGACCCCCCATTAACCCTCAAGAAAGACGGGGGGGACTTGATATTTAAACATCATTTGTGGTGGTAACCACCCTCGGCTATGATGAGGGAAAATGGTGGGGACGACCCCTCATTTACCCTCAAGAAAG
Source organism: Sambucus nigra (assembly GCA_949130495.1). Taxonomy (NCBI): domain Eukaryota; kingdom Viridiplantae; phylum Streptophyta; class Magnoliopsida; order Dipsacales; family Adoxaceae; genus Sambucus; species Sambucus nigra. Next base: position 144,603,570 of record OX422214.1, read on the forward strand.
ACGAGGGAGGGGTTAGTGAGTGTTAATTTAAAAACATCACAAGGAAAATCATACAAGAGACAAGTATAGAAGACAGAAAGAGGCATTATATTACAAAATGTTAATGTTTGTCCAACAAAAGTAAGGTACAAAAATGTGATACATGAAGAGGGTATTGGATATAAACATCCACCCTATTGAGCGGCATCAAAGGGAAAGTCCTCAACATATATGGGAGTTTCCTCTATGACCAAGACAAGCCGAGCCTCAGACGTGACTGTTCCTTCGACGTGCACTTGAGATTCGACGTGAGCTAAGGCCTCGGCAATAAGAGGATCATCCAGTTCAACTGCCTCAAGAAGGGGCGGATAGAGGATACTTCATCAGCAAACTTGAGGATGACCCACCGACAGGCTCTCCTGATTCCCCTCTCTAAGTATTCAAGACCGAATCCTTGAAACTCATTCGAGAGTTTATAGCCCTCTACTACATCAGCCTCTACCTTCTTCACCACCTTGGATAGCTCATTCTTGAATTGAAACCCCAAGTTGATCAAGGCCTCATCCTTCTCTTTAATAAGAAAGCCCATGGCCTTTAGATCTGCATCATGTTGCCTCGTTAGCTCATCCAAGACCCTTGCATGTTCGGTCCTTGCACTCTCCAGCTCGTCCCTTGCAGTCTCGAGCTTAGTCTGCAGGTCAGCCTTGTGCTGAATGACCCTCTCGGCTTCATGAAATTTTTGTTGGTTCTCGGCCATCCACTTGGTAGCAGACGTGAAGGCACAAATAGACTACATAGAAAAAGACACTTGTTAAGGGGCCGAGGAAACAGTTCGTGAAAAATTCAACTAAGGAAATGAAGTAAGAACAAATACCTGGGCCAGAGTGTGCAGACCATAGTCATACACCTTATCCGGGGGAAACTTTGATAGGAATTCATTGTCAGTGGCCGAAGGGGCAGAGAACATAGAAGCCTTGGCCGCCTTCAGTTTGTCTATCAGGGAAGACGGCTCAGACTTCAAGAATGTTAAGTTTTGGGACCAAAAGGCTCCCATGCTTGAAGAGGAGTGAGTCCCCTCAGACGCCTCCACCCTTTCCCTCATCCTTGAATCCGTCTGAGGGTCAGTAGGAACTTCGGGCCCCTTTCTTTTATGGCTATCGGTAGACGGTTCAACTGGTGTCGGCCCCACGGCCTTCGACTTCCTCGAAGCCTGCTGTGGCTCCTTTCCTTTCTTCTTGCCTAGACCAGACAATAAGCTTGGGGCAGTCATTTCCCAAAGATGGTCAGAGATACCTGTAGGATGACCTGAAAGGGAGACGACACATCAGAAAAATACAGAGGCAAAGATGAAGCACTTGGAAAAAATCAAAGATTGAGAAAAAATAATAACTCACATAGCTCTATCAAGGGGCCGACCCTTAGACCAGCTTCTTTCAGGATATGAGGGGTCATCAAATCTTCAAACTTTGCAAGTTCACCCTCTTTCCCTCGTTCTCTCAGATACTCGACTATGTCCTTTTCATTCAGACTAAGTCTGGGGTCTGACCTAGCCTTCGTAGAGGGGTTAGACCATCTCCTTGGAACCCTCGGATCGTCGTCCAAAGGCTGAGCCCTGGCAGCAAATTCCCATTCCCCAGATATAAAGAAAAATCTATTCTTCCAGTCTTGGTTAGAGGTATGTGCCATGTGGAGAAGTTTTTTATCAGACTTCCTCGCCCCCAGATGATAGTGCCCAGGTTATTTCGATGAGGAAGTGATATTATAGCAAGCCAAGAACACATCGTCTGAAGGCTCATCAGTGTAGATATTCTTCCACAAGGAGACATAACTGAGGATAGTCCTCCAAGAATTGGGAGGAAGTTGAGAGGGGGCAATGTCGAGGTCTGACAATATATTGACTACGGTAGGGTGAAGAGGGAACCTAACGCCGACCTTTAACATTTATTCATATACAATAACCTCTCCCTCATCACCCTCGGAGACTTTCTCAGACTCAGAGGGAACCCTAATACTTATGTTAGGGGGCACACCAAATGTAGGCCTCCACAGCAAGAGGTCGCGATCCCTAACAGTGGAAACGTAAGCTGAGGCATGGGATGTGTCAACTGGGTCAGCGTATGAATCATCACCATCATCCTAAGTCCCCTCTCCCTCGGCCTCATCACCTGTCGTCCACCAGGAAAGGCCATCTGGAAGGCATGTGGGGACAACGCTATTATAGGGGAAGCCTCAGAAGGTGCTGTGCCCTCGGCCTGTCGGCCTGGGATGAGACTGGATGTCTCCCCCTCCCAGAAAGGCCAACACCTGACGGCGATGACGCTCTTTGATCCATTTCTACCTCACACGATTGACTCTTGGATGGACGACCAGACAACCCACAGGACTCAGGGGGTACGATATTGGCTAATGGAATGGGAAAAATGGGTTGTACCCAATTAGGGTTGGCCCCTGATCTTCTCTCCTCCTCTTCCTCTACTCGTCTGATCTTTACGAAGAACTTCTCTCTCAGGGATGGTAATTCCTCAGCTAAATCATAAAGCCTCCTAAGCATTAAGGGGAAGATCCTACACTTAGAAGAATTTGTCTAAGCCAACTACAAACAAGTTAGAAGTTGACTAAACTGGACTTTTGGATCAAAACTAAAGAAGGAAAATATTTTAATCAAGAACATTCAAAAATTGGAAGAACTCGAGTTGCCGGAGAAGGTATCGAAAAACACAAGGAAACCCTAGAAACACTACAAGGGGGCGTCAACCCCAATGCATGAAATAAAAATGAAGATTAAAAATGGAATTTATGGAAAAGAAAAGTACCTGAAGACGAAAGCAATGACTCAATGAAGCTTGGTACAGAAAGGTTGTAGAAATGGCTATAAAAGTTGTTGAGAAGCTAGAGATAGAAAGAGTTAAGTCACGAAGAAGAAAAAGAAAGGAAATCATTTTAAAAATTGTTTAAATACCTTACTAATGAGTGGGCCCATTAACCAAGGCATAAAACAACCCACGAGGAGGACATCATTAGGGCACAAAGTCCCAAGAAAAGTATGCAGCCACCACGCCTAGGAAACTGGAACGACAATGGATATCTGCCTAAGTGTCACATCAGGTCGAGAGGTGTCATTCATCAAAATATCCATACACCCATCTCAAAAGAAACACTATCCCTCAGACATCTCAACAACATCGATGGCTTAGGGCTGGGGGTGATTGATATACCCATATATACCCTCGGTCATACAGAGGGTGCCCTGGGCTGGACGAAGCCAGGATGACCTCCTAACCAATATCGGACGACCCTCCAAGGGGCTGACCCCTCATAAGGCCCAAACGACCATTCAAGGGGTTGAACCTTCGTAAGGCCCAGACGACCCTTCGAGGGGCCGACCCCTCATCAGGACCAGACGACCCTTCAAGGGGACGACCCCTCATCAGACCCAAACGACCCTTCAAGGGGCCGACCCCTAATCATGGTCCGAACGACCCTTCTTATGTAATTCTTGGGCGATAGCTCCCAATTTTGTAATGCCCTAAAGTATATGAATGGAAAAAGATACTTATTCCCATGCCATTTCTTTGAGTTACAACTGTTTACATAAATTGTGAAATACGAAGTTTTATAATTCTTTCATCTCTACTTGAGGTATAATAAAAAGAACTTGCATACTCATCATAAGAAAGAACTTGTGTATTTATAAAAACATCCAATTACATCATAGGTCCAACATAATTGCCTACACATGATAAACCTCCAACCACTTACTATTAATCTTGAATGGTTTATCTTCTTCCATTTTTGAAATTAAGCAATAACCTGAGTCATGAGCCTCCTTAACAATGAAAGGTCCCTCCCAATTCGCTACAAATTTAGGTAGAGGAAGCCCCCTAATATGTTTCACTGTGGCCTTCAATACGAGATCTCCCTCCACGAATTTCCTTGGTCTCACAAAGTTATCATATGCCCTGGAAAGATTCTTCGTGTACATTGGAAAGTGTTACATCGCATTAGCTTTGTGTTCGTCCAATGCTTCCAACTACACATGTCTGTTCTGAGGGAGCATGATGTTTCGCAAAGCATATCGAGCCGAGGGAACTTCTAACTCTACTGGGAGAACTGCCTCAGCCCTATAAATAAGAGAGAACGGTGTGTACCCGGTAGGCTTCCTCTTAGTCATCCGATAGGCCCATAAAACGGCGGGTATCTTGTCATCCCATGATCCTGGGAAATCCTCCATCATTTTATCCAAAATATTGACCAAAGTTTTGTAAGTTGCTTCGTCTTGACCGTTTCCCTTTAGTTATGCCACCGTCGAAGTGTGATGGATGATGGAGTACTTGTCTGTGAGCATCATTACTTCTGAATTGACAAAAGGAGTTCCATTATCCGAAAGGATAACCTTTGGGATCCTAAAATAGCAGATGATGTATTCCCTGATAAAGTTTCTCACTACTCTCGTTGTTGCTCTTCTCAGTGGTATCACCTCTGCCCACTTTGTGAAACACTCCATTGTCACTAGTATCCATATCTTCCCCCTTGAACAAGGGTGTATTACCCCTACCAGGTCGAACACCTAGGTGTGAAATGGATAAGGCATTGCCAGGGAGTGTAGGTCCACCGATGGAGCATGGATCATATTCCCATAAAGCTGGCAAGCCTTGCATTTTTTAATGAACTCAGCAGAATCTTTCCCCATCATTGGCTAATAGTACACCAGGGTCATCAACTAGTCATAAAAATTGGCCCCTCCTATATGAGTTAGATCATGCTCCTGTTTGAGAACCTCGGCTGCCTTTTCTTTCGTGATGTAACGTAACGGCCTGTTGAAGTATCCCCTTCGATAAAGCTGCCCCTCTTAAACGTAGAACCTCGGGGCCCTTTGTCGGAGTCCCATCGCATTAATTTTCTCTGTTAGTACAACTCCGTCTTTAATAACATCAATATAGGGTTGTCTATAGTCAGGATGAGTCTCCACGAAATGAAATTCTACTGCCTCGAAGAACAACTTGCATTTATCGCATTTCCGTTGTAACTCGGCTTTATCGTGCTTCATGCTAGGCTAAAAATACCCTGTCCTTTAAATTCTTCGGTAGAGGGGTATCTGAGTTATTTTGCAGTGTTCTGTATGTGCTCTCTTCAACCTTTACGCTGCCTGTTCTGGACTGATACATCTCGACATCCATCATCTTGCATTTCTGAAGTAAAGGTTTCCCTAGTTTGTAAAGTACTGAGCCAATTCTCTGAGCCCCATCGTTCCTTCACCAGTATCCGGTTGCCTCTTAATCTCTCCCCTTCAATCCGCGTCATCCTCTAATAGTAAAATTGATCGTACCAATGAAGGAGCTATTTTTCATTGAATCATGACAATAGTTGTATCGCTCCCCATGGTCATCTTCTGAGAAATGGTGGCATAGGCATCTGGATGATGATTCATCGTTCTGAGCTACCTCTTGATCTTGGTCCGATCGAATTGGAAAAAAAGTCTCTGAATGATCGTTCTGTACGGTTCTAGACTCATGTGTTTTGACGCATCTCTCCATTCACTTGTTGAACCACCAGGTTTGAATCCCCCTTGATGCAAAGTGAACGGATCTCCCTTCGAAGAGCCTCCAGCAATCCCAACACCAATGACTCATATTCTGCCTCATTGTTAGCGCAAGGGAAATCTAACTTGTAAGAAAGGAAAATCTCCTCCATTCCTTTCGAAAGAATAACCCCTGCTCCTCCTTTCTTTTCTGTCGATGACCCATCGAACTGCATTATCCATTCTTCATTCGTTGCATCTAGGTGATTGGCCTGCAAGCCATCTCCTGGAATGCTTTCTTTGGGAGGCTCAAACGTTACTAAAGGGAAAATAGCCAACAGATCAACGTACGCCTGAATTTTGATTGCGCGAGGAACCACGCACTTTAAGTCATATTCAGAGAGGATAAGGAACCATCTAGCTTCCCTGTCAATCAATATAGTTCTTACAAGAAAATACTTAATGGGATCACATCTTGTTACAATATGAATTGTAAAAGATAGCATATAATGTCTAAGTTTTTGCGATACAAATACTAAGGCTAAATAATGCCTTTCTAAGCTACTATATCTGACTTCTAGCCCATGGATGATCCTGCTGAGGTAGTAGACCAACCGTTCTTTCAATTTAACCTCTTGTGCCAGCAAAGCTCCCATGGACCTCGTGGTGGATGTGAGGTAGAGCTGCAATGGTATTCCTGCCCTTGGGAGAACCATGATCTGTGGTGACAGGAGCAGCTTCTTCAGTCCGTCAAGAGACTCCTGGTGAATCGCCTCCCATTTTAACTTCGGGTTCTTTCACAAAAGCTGCATCAACAGGTGTGTTCTTTTGTCTAATCCAGGCACAAATCTCCTAAGGTAGGAGACTTTACCGAGGAAACTCTTTAGCTCTTTCACCGTTCTCGGACATAGCATTTCCAAGATCACCTATTGTTATTCCTGGTCCATCTGCACCCCTTGTCGATTAACCACAAAGCCTAGGAATTTCCCACTTGTCACCCCCAAAACGCACTTTAGCATATTCATCATTAATTTAAACTTCCTATAACGGAAAAAACACCTTCCTCAAATCGCTCAGATGAGACTCCTCATTCCTCGACTTGATGACCAAGTCATCCACATAGAATTACACAAACTTATGAAATAAGTCATGGAAAATGGCCATCATTATTCTTTGGTAAGTCGCCCCAGCATTCTTGAGTCCAAACGGCATCACCCTGTACATAAAGTTACCCAACGAGGTTCTAAATGCTGTCTTTTCTACATCCAATGGGTCCATCTTGATCTGGTTATACCCCACATACCCATCCATGAAGCTATACATCTCATGACCCGCCGTTGCATCTATTAAGCTATCAATGGAGGGTAGAGGGAACTCATCTTTGGGGCAAGCTCTGTTTAAATCTCTAAAGTCCAAATAGATTCTTATTTTATTTTTATCTTTCTTTCCTACTGGGATAATGCTGGACAGCCAGATCGGGTGTTGTATCGGATTGATAAACCCCGTTGTTAGTAAGCGTTGAACCTCTTCCTTGATCTTCAAATCCAGCTCAGGCTTGTACGTTCTCATTGCTTATTTTACTGGAATGGCTGAAGGCATCACGTTCAACTTGTGACAGCTCACTTCCTCGTCCAGCCCTTCCATCTTTGTGTACTTCCACGCGAAGACGTTTATAAACTCCTGAATTAATGCAACTAAGGACCCTCGTTTCTCCTTACTGAGATCCTTCGAGATGAAGATGGGCCTTGAGTCCTCCTCTTCTTTTTCCAAGTTCAGCTGATCTAGCTCTTGTGCCTATGGCTTTGGTCGATCTTCCATGTAATCTCGTTCCTCGGCGACTTCCTTCACAAATTCCTGTATGCTGAAATTATCTATCACCATACACTGTCCCCGTTGATCCACCAGAAAGCATTTGTATATCGGATCAAACCCATCATCGCTTCCTCGGGTGCCCGCTCACCCGTTATAATCGATATACCACCTTTCCTTCTTCAGTGATGACTTTTTTGCATTGTCTGTTGGTAGTGGTGACTGCTTTCCTCTTCTTCTCCCCAGATGCCTCAGTCACTCTTTTCCCTAAGAACCAACTCAGTACACTTTATCATTGGACCTCATGTTTTATCGGATCCACTCTGGGCCTCATCCTGGATTTAAGCTTCTTTGGGATGCCTTGGGGCCGAGGGATCGCCTGGTGAGCTTCTTCGATCATCACTCTTACGCTGCTCGCAACCTCTTTACTCTACTCGTTCAAGGGCCCCATCCGTTCTTTGATCGAGGGAACCCATTCTCCCTCCATCCTTCTCGTTAGGACTCATACATCTTCTACCAACTAAGTATAAAATACCGCGTCCACCAAGTGAGCCTCCTCGATAGCGAAGGGCCTATTTGTAGCCCTGATGGTCACCTTCGTCCCCTTGATATTTGCCTTAGCGCATTGGTGGTACGTAGAAGGAACTAGCCCTTGATTGTGCATCCACACTCTTCCTACTAGAAAATGATAGGAAGTTGCACTTTCTATCACGTGGAACTTTATATGGGAACTAAAATTTCCCATCACAATCCTAACATTAACATACCCAATGGATTTAGAAGATTGGTTATCATACCCCGATATTACCAAAGGCATGGGTACCAACCTTTCTTCTGGAATATTGGCTGCGTGAAAGAAGTTAATTGGCATGATATTGATGGAAGATCCCCCATCCATAAGAGTCCTTGTGAAACTAACTGCGTTAACACTGGCAGTCACATATAATGGCCTGTTGTGAGGGAATCTCACAGCCCTATCGGCATCGTTGAAGGTCACTTCTAACACAAACCTCCTCACCAACCTGGCCATGGGTCCCTTCCATTTCAGCGAAGGGACTGCATTTTTCCTTGCAATATTTATTATCGCCTGGGTTATTTCAGGCATGCTCTCTCTTAGTATCCCTACCTGTTCGAAGAACCAGGTGAACTTTGGGGATTTTGAGACTGTACGTCACTCTAGACCCGGATCTACTTCCTCACCTTCAACACTGTACACGTCCTCCACATCTTTGGAGCTTGCTTCATCGTAGGCCAAAACTATATTGGCCATTACCTTAGTACAGGTCTCCAAAGCTTCTTCGTACTCTTTTCTTTCTCCCCTCTCCGCCTCTTCATCATATGCCACCACTAGATTGGCCCTATGTACTGATAGTGGGTTGTTATTGACATTCTATGGAGGGATTTGCAAGATCCCTACCTTCACGTACTTTTCAATAATTCTTTTCGGTGGGAAGTAACTTTATGTTGAGTGTTGGATCCTCCAATGAACCTGGAAGTGCCTAGGATCTGCCTTCGTTGCTGTATCAGGTTCCCCAATGGGAATATCTTTTGGTTCATAGAACGTTCCGCCTTGGAACATTGCGTTGTAACAGCTGAAAACCTCCTTTATTGTACAAGGTCATGGTGGTGGGTCCTCCCTATTTCTTTCGAACTTCCTCTTATTATCCTTCTTCGATGTCTTGCCCCCATCTCCTCATTCGGTGTACCCTCCCCCACCCCCCCTCCCTCCCCCCCCCCCCCCCCCGCGAGTTGCATCGGTTGGATAATCATCATGGGCACCTCCACCGGATTGGGCGGCACCACCAATGAAATATTCCTCGCTGCTTTTAAGAACGCTGAAAAAGTCCCCTCACGCGTCTCATTGATGAGATGACAGATGTACTCAGGAAGCAGCCCCTCAGCGCAAATCTGTAATAACTTAGACTATATGGCTTCCTCTCTCACATTAAGGGATCTTTCCGTGAACCTTCGAACATTAGCCACCACTTCTTCCCCAGGTCATTGCTTTTCCTTACCTAGTTGGGTCAAAGTAAACTCATCTTCTACCAGAAATAACTTCTGGACAAACAATACATGCATCTCCTCCCACGTAGAAACACTCCTAGGATCCAAATAGGAATACCAGGTATACGCTTTATCGGTAAAGGATTTGGAAAACTCCCTCAAACGAAGTTTCTTATTATTGCAATGTGCCCCCAAGTGTTCGATGAAGCGCTTGATGTGCTCCTTTGGATTCCCACCTTTTCCCGTGTATTTTTCAAAAATAGGAGGAATATAATCCTTTGAATAGGCCTCGTCATTGTACTCCTGAGGATACGGTATTCAAAAGTCATCATAAACTTAAGCCACCTCGCCAGCAGATTGGGAGGAAGCCTTCTTGAACTTCAGCATCTCCTTTCTCATTTCTTCCATGGGTGATGCCATTGGGGCAACGACCAATGGTACCATGGGTTGGGTGCCCATCGCATCTGGCACCAACGTCACAGCGGGGGCCGTTGAAACTCCTGAGGTTCCCACTTCTGGATTCATAATAGAGGGTATGCTTGGTGGGACCATTCTCGCATCATCTGCACCTGGTGGGGCCATTGGAGCTACCCCTGGTGTTACGAAGGCATTAGCCTCCAATCCTCCCAACATAGTTGAAGCTATTGGAGTTTGCAAAAACTCATAAAACTTGCTCACTAGGAGCGCGACTTGAATGGGTCCCAACCCCGCACTCGTGGAAGCTTGTGTCACCCCTGAAATGCCTAACGTCACCGGATCCAGAGGTACCTCCACTCGGGGATCCCCATCCCTTAGGGCCTCTAGTTCTCTACCAGTTTATTCTTCATTATGATGGATGTCATTAAAGTTGAGCCTTCGATTAGCATTATCCTGCGTCATACTCCTTACTTAGAAGAATGCCTCCCCAGCAGAGTCGCCAAATGTAAGAGGGTAGTTTAGATAAGATGGAGGCGTAACCCATATTTGATTATGGTAATGATAAGCTAATTTGGCCAAAGCTTTGGATTTATGATAGGACACAAAAACGTAAACCCAATGAAGATAAACTCAGTTTAAACTCACAAAACTCTCGTGTATAACTCAGAAAAATAGTAATCAACTTTAGAAGTAACTTAGCTAGAGGGAGAGAGAAGTAAGCACCCTAGATACACCTTGGTAGGCAGATAGAAACACGCCTAAAACCCTCTAGAATCTCTGTCAAGTATTGAAAGCTTCGTAATAAGTAACAATGGTGAGTGGGTAAACCCTCTCGTTTGCAATAACTCCCTCTTTTATGTATTCTCTCTAGCAATAACTCCTTAAACTCTCAAAAGATCATCATCTCCTCAAGAGTGGTTGGGATCCTTAAATAGCCCCCCCACACCACCCCTGAGGCAATTCAGTCATTAAAGACTATGAAATACATCCCTCATTCTTTGTTTCACGACATTAAATGCCTGATGCACTAGTTGTCTCCACGTCATAAACATTAAATGCCAAGACATGCCTTTTGCCTTACCACTGTGTGTCAGGGGGTTGTTATCGCAGAGGTGGCTCACCAACTCCCTGACAGCCCCAAATACCACGATGGTGTACTCAAGTTGATGTCTGACATTGTTTAGCTGGCTAGTGAAATCACCTACAGTGGATATGACATTATGTAGAGGGTTATTTGGTTCACAACTCAACGCCCGATGGAACTTCAAGCTGCTCCTCCCGAGGTTCCACGGTCAGGGTCCTTCGGTGTTTTACCAGGTGTATCTAAGATGGTCAGGACAAGCCCCAACGTTGCCTCACTTCTCAATCTTCCAAACCAAGTCCCTTTAAAGTTCCCACTGCAAGTTCATGTGATAGAGCATGAAAGCTCTCCCAGGCCCTACCAAGCCTGGTCTCTCGCGAGTACCGTTTGACCTCACACAAACTCATTATTATTCTCGTTACAACATTACAACCATTATAGCTTACAGTCTATAAACAAAGATGCAATATGACTAACACAACAAGTCAACATATGAGTTTCCATTCCAAGCTGCCTCGCTGAGTTTCCACACTTGAGTTGCCACGCTTGTGCTACCTCCGTTGGTTATTCTCAAATAATATTTCCAATTAGGGAATTATCCCTAATCTCAGGATTACCTTTAAGCCCCCTCTACACTACGAATTAGTAGAAAAAGGGAGAGGTGTGAGCTATCACATTGTGCTATCATAAGAAATTTATCCCCTCTGTAGGACTTTATTAAGTTTTTATTGAGATTGTTGTATTCGCCCGAGGTTGTTTCCTGCTAGTGGATTTTTCTTGTACATCCGGCGTTATGTGATGATTTACTTTTCATATGATTTATAACTTAAATGTTTAATTGTGATTATAATATAACTTGCTACATCATTTCTAAATCTTATTACATAAATATATAGGATGTGCTCTTCGACCAATAACCAATAAACTCTATATCGATTTTTTTTTTAAATTTGGTGTATTTCCAATTTGGGATGTAAAACTCACTCTCAACTGGTATCAAAGCACATCCTATTTTTAAAAGGTTTCACCACCTAGAAGAATATCATATTTTAGGTTAATATGGAGAATGTCTTATGCTAAGTGTAATGGACATCTTTAAATATTTATATCCTCATCCTAGAATAGTTAGGTCTTTGGATAGTTTTAAGTTAAATGAAAAAGAGGCTTTTAATATTCATTCTCAAGTGATGATTGTGTTTCAAAGTTTGATACTTTGTCTTCTATGATCTTTGTGAGAAAGAATAATGTGGCCTACAACTTGCCTTAAATAAATTTTGTGTTGAAAATTCCAAATATAAAACTGTTTATCGAAAGTTTTATGAAAGCTAAAAATGGCCAAAATACTCGTTTCTTTAAAAGTGAAAAGTTGTATCTTGAGTATTGTGGAAGTTGATAGGTCCACTTTAAGAAAAAATCTCCTTTTATATGGAGAGAGAGAAAATTATTTTGGAACAAATATAAAAAATATTTTACGAAGAGAATTAGAAGAGTGTAAAAATTCTAATAATTCTTGAAATGAAAAGATCACCTCTTTTGAGAATATTATTCACTCCACCAAAAGAGTGAAGATCGATTTGGATGATCGATCAAAGAAGTTAGGAAAATTGATTTCATCTGACACCCAGCCTTCTAAAGTTCGAAAATATATCTAATGAGAAATCCAAAACCACATTTGTAAAATCTTCTCATGAGACTCAAACTCTTTAAAAGTCTCTTCCACAAAGGGAGAAGAAAAATATATTGAACCTTCATAATGAAAAGTACTAACACATTATGTTTGAATGCACATTTTAAAAGAAAAGGGAATTTGAACGAATTTTATTTTAAGTTTCGAAAAGCCACGAATGCAACCAAAAAGCATTGATGAGGTTACTTTGTAAATGAGAAACATAAATACCCTTTTTGAAAAATAAAAAATTATTTTGTCTAACATTAAAGTATTTTCAAAATTTGAAAATGTTAAACATAGTTTAATCATTTGGGTAAGGAGTTAGATACCAAGACCACAAAATCTTTTTGGTCCACAAAGAAAGAAACAAAGTCCCTTATCATACATATGGATTTAGTCGCTTAGAATGCCTTAAAATGGTATTTAATAATGGCTATTCTAGGAACTTAATGAATGATAACTAATTTTAAAAAATCGTTGAAAACAAAACATTATTTTATATAATGGAACAATTGATATTAGGAAATGGAAATGGAAACAAAAGCACATATATCGTATATCGTATTAGGAAATGGAACAATTGATATAATTGGGTTTATTGGGATAAACAAGGTCCTTTGGGTGGAAAGATTAAAGAATAATTTACTAAGCATAAGTTAAATGTGTGTTGATTGTCAGAATGTGATTTTGACCACAAAAGAATGTCAAGTTCTAAACATCGTAGGTAAATGCATGTGAGTGATCTTTAGCATAATAACTTTAGAGACCTTGGCAAACATGTGAGGAACGATCTCATTAGCGACCAACCTCACTTTGAGTTGATTTCTTCACACATAAGTGGTATTTGTTAAATGGGAGAATAAATCCTTAATCCACATAAGATTTTTAATGTGATGTATACCTCCTTAGTTTTAGAGCTTATACATATATACCTATTCAGTCTTGTGAAACATAAAATATTTTAAGAAATAGAGTTAGTATGAAAACGACACATTTGATATGTGATCATACTTCATGATCTTCTCTCTAAGGTACTTAAGATAAAAACTACCACTTACTACATGATGAGATATACTACATGTTTTATATCATCCATGAAACCAAGACTTTAATTATCTGATAATTCCAATGAAGATACAAAGTATTCAACTAAGATCTATCAAGACCAACATACCTTAAACATGTATCATGAGCCAAGAAGAATAGAGTCTTGATCATCGTCATTAAATAAGAAATGCAACCAGCCCTCTCAAGATTAAATGGCAAGCATTAGAAGATAAACACAAAGATAAAACCAAGTTCATCAAATAATCTTTGAGATAAGTCAAACCATTCATACAATCAAGATCCTGATCATCTCACGTAAGTGATATTACATGTTCCATGCAATCCAGAGGAATGATCAAACACTAGAAGACCTTCTCAGTACTTTGAAGATCTTTAGGAATGAAAAATGTAGTGGTCCAGATATATTTAAAAATTGTAATCTAGTTCTTACACACAAACCAAATTCTATTTAGTAAAAATTTTATTTTGACTAAATTAAATTAACCAAAACATGAAAGATATCGAAACTAAATAAAAAAAACCCACAACCCACAAACATAAGATAGGAGATGAGAAAAAAATCCATTTTGGGCAGACCTATATTTTTGAAATGCTTACAACTAGGTATTAAAAACATACATCTATAGACTTATAAAACATAGAGCTCTACTAAGTGATGCAGTAATGTCTTTACTCCTAATTATCAACAAGAAGAGATGCAGATCTAGTAACGTCCCATAAAAATCTATGCTTGCCTCGGTGTCCACAGATCAGCCTTAGGAGACCATATTCCTATCTTCAACAGTAGAGAATGAACTGTACAAGTGTATGAACATGCATTGTGTTCTTCTATGGTTTGATTATTGCTCAAGAAATGATCCAAATGATTGGATTTGGAAAATAAAAGAGTTTTAAACAAACCAGGGTTTGTAGACCTTTTGGATATATATGAGAATTTTTCTACCAAACGTTCTAAGAAAAGATGAGCCCAAGAACCCTTTTTCTTAAGAAACATGAATTTTGAGAAATCTCATTCGAAGGAAAACAGGACCTCATTCAAACAAAAAAATTAACTCATTCAACCTAAGATAAAACTCGTTCGAATGAACAACCAATCTTATTTGAACCATCTTCGAACGATATTAATTCTGTAAACAAAAAAATGTCATTTGAAGTTCGTTTGAACAAACTATCAATCTTGTTTGAATGAAGACTTAAGTCGTTCAAACGACTTACAAAATTAAAACATTTTTTCTTTTAAAAATCATTTAAAAAAATAGGCCATGAACAATTTATAAAAATAACCCTAAATAAATTTTTACACATAATCAAAACCATATACCGTGTCGATAAATTGTAGCAATGATTTGAGCTCTTTCGATCTTCGATGGTCACTAAATTGTCTTCACTTGAAGCTCTTTAGAATGTACATGATGATGAAGTTGTAACAGAATATGCACAATTAATAGAGATAGAGAAGTTATAAAACTTTCTCTCACAAATCTCCCCTTTTCACTATTTCGGTACAAAACACAAAAACAAAAAAAATATAACCGTTAGACAAGTTCAAATAATGCCCTCCCAAACTTGAAAAGGAAAATCCACTGTGACATTGTACAAGAAGGGGTTCTTACTCCCATTACTTAGGTGTGTGCACCCATCTGAAGTCCCACACATCTTTCAAGATGTGCACGAGGGGTCTTGTTCAAGCCACATTGGGGGTAGGTCTTTGGAGAAGAGGATAGTAACCCAGGGGTACTGGTGGCCGACCTTGGGGAAAGATGCCACGGCATATGTAAAAAAGTGTGATAAATGCCAAAGATTTGCCACCATCCCTCACCAACCCCATCATCCTCTTTCTTCCATTACATACTCATGGCCATTTGCAGTGTGGGGGATTGACCTAGTAGGCCCCTTGCCTAGGGCCATCAATAACTATCATTTCCTCATCGTGGCAATTGACTATTTTTCAAAATGGGTGGAGGTAGAGCCGATGGTCACGATTACCGAGCAGAAGACCTTATAGTTCATCTGGAAAAATATTATATGCAGATATGGTATCCCCAACGGCCTCATCTCAGATAACGGGCTCAATTCAAGAATACATCTCTAGAGAAGTACCGTGAAAGGGTGAGTATCAAACTATTCTTCTCTACCCCAGGTCGACCTCAAGCCAATGGGCAAAAAGAAGTTACAAATAAGACAATCCCGGACGGGATTAGGAAGAAACTTGAAGAGGAAAAAGGAGGATGCGTCGAGGAGCTATATGTTGTACTATGGGCCTACAGGACGACGGCAAAAACCTCTACTGGAAAAACCCCGTTCATGCTGTCTTATGTCTCAGAAGCGATCATCCCCACCGAGATTGGGTTTCCTACTCACAGGGTCCAAATGTATGAATTCTAGAGAAATATGGAAGAGAGGAGACTTAACTTACACCTGATTGAGTAAAGGAGGGAAGACGTTGAGATAAGGCAAGCCGCCTACCAGCAGAGGACTACAAGGTCTTACAACCAGAGGGTGAAGCAGAGGCTAATTGCAGTGGGGGACTTAGTCCTCAAAAATACTTGGCAGAAGCCTAAAAATATCCACCCAAATTGGCATGGACCATATAGGGTCATCGATGAAGTGGTCCCTGGAACCTATAGACTAGAAAACCTAGAAGGGGAACCCTTTTCCAACCCCTGGAATGCAGATCATTTGAAGAAATACTATCAATAATTATGTAAAGTCCTATCGGACAACAGTCGTAATGAATGTGTTGATCCAAAAGAACACTTGGAATGTTAATGAGAATGTCACATTGGTACCTCCTTGTATGTTTGATTAATTCTAGTGTGATTAGGGTGATGCTCGTTAGAACCACTCTCGGCTATGATGAGGGTCAATGGTGGGGACGACCCCTCATTTACCCTCAACAAAAATGAGGGGGGACTTGAAATTTAAAACCATTAAGTTGGTGGAAACCACCCTGGGCTATAATGAGGGTCAATGGTGGGGACGACCCCTCCTGTACCGTCAAGAAAGACAAGATGGACTTTATTGAAAACATCATTCAATTGATGTGAAACCACCCTCGGCTATAATGAGGGTCAATGGTGGGGAAGACCCCTCCTTTACCCTCAAGAAAGACGAGGGGGGACTTAATTGAAAACATCATTAAATTGGTGGGAAACCACCCTCGGCTATAATGAGGGTAAATGGTGGGGACGACCCCTCCTTTACCCTCAATAAAGACGAGGAGGGACTTAATTGAAAACATCATTAAATTTGTGGGAAACCACCCTCGGCTATAATGAGGGTCAATTGTGGGGACGACCCCTCCTTTACCCTCAAGAAAGAAGAGGGGGCGTTATTGAAAACATCATTAAATTGGTGGGACACCCCCTCGGCTATAATGAGGGTCAATGGTGGGGATGACCCCTCCTTTACCCTCAAGAAAGATGAGGGGGAACTTAATTGAAAACATCATTAAATTAGTGGGAAACCACCCTCGGCTATAATGAGGGTCAATAGTGGGGACGACCCCTCCTTTACCCTCAAGAAAGACGAGGGGGGACTTAATTTAAAACATCATTAAAATTGGTGGATAACCACCCTAGGCTATATGAGGGTCAATGGTGGGGACGACCCCTCCTTTACCCTACAGAAAGACGAGGGGGGACTTAATTGAAAACATCATTAAATTGGTGGGAAACCACCCTCGGCTATAATGAGGGTCAATGGTGGGGACGACCCCTCCTTTACCCTCAAGAAAGACGAGGGGGGACTTAATTGAAAACATCATTAAATTGGTGGGAAACCACCCTCGGCTATAATGAGGGTCAAGGGTAGGAAAGACCCCTCCGGTACCATCAAGAAAGACGAGGGGGGACTTAATCGAAAAAACCATTAAGTTGGTAGAAGCCACCCCCGCCTATAATGAGGGCAAATGGTGGGGGACGACCCCTCATTCACCTCAAGAAAGACGAGGGAGGGGTTAGTGATATTGTTAATTTAAAAACATCACAATGCAAATCATACAACAGACAAGTATAGAAGACAGAAAGAAGCATTATATTACACAATGTTAATGTTTGTTTAACAAAAATAAGGTACAAAAATGTGAAACATAAAGAGGGTATTGGCTACAAACAGCCACCCTATTAAATGGCATCAAAGGGAAAGGCCTCAATATCTATGAGAGATTCCTATATGACTAAGACAGGCCGAGCCTCAGACGTGCCTCTGCCTTCTAAATGCTGATATTCCACTTGAGCTAGGGCTTCATCAATAAGGAGATCATCCAGTTGAACAGCCTCAAGAGAAGGGCGGACAGACGATACTGCATCAGTTAACTTTAGGATGACCCACCAACAAGTCATCCTAATTCCCCTCTCCAAGTATTTGAGATCGAAGCCTTGAAACTCGTCCAAAAGTTTATAGGTCTAAATAACATCGGCCTCTGCCTTCTTCATGGCCTCGGCTAGGTCACTCTTGAATTGAGCAGTCAGGGCCTCTTCCTTCGTCTTGAAGAGATCATTCCTAGCCTTCAGATCAGCATCATGCTGCTTCGTCATCTCATCCAAGACCCTTGCATGTTCGGTCCTGGCACTCTCCAACTCGGCCCTTGCAGTCTTGAGCTCATTCTGTAGGTCAGCCTCATGCTGAATGGCCCTCTTGGCTTAATGAAATTTTTGTTGGTTCTCAGCCATCCACTTAGTAGCAAACGTGAAGGCACAAACAGACTGCATAGCAAAAGACACTTGTTAAGAGGCCGAGGAAACAGTAATTGAAAAATTCAAACTAAGGAAGTAAAATGAAAACAAATACCTGAGTTAGAGTGTGCAGACCATAGTCATACATTTTCGCCGGGGCATCTTTGATAGGAAATCATAGTCGACGATCGAGGGGGCAGAGAACATAGAAGCTTTGGCCGCCCTCAGATTGGCAATCATGGAAGACGGCTTAGCCTTGAAAAATGCTAGGTTTTGGGACTAGAAGGACCCCATACTGGAGGAGGATCCAGTCCCCTCAGACGCCTCCACCCTCGCTCTCGTCCTTGAATCTGGTCGAGGGTCAATAGGAACTTCAGGACCTTTCCTTTTATGGCTGTCGGTGGACGGTTCAACGGGTGTCGACCCCACGGCCTTCAACTTCCTCGAAGCCTGTGGAGGCCCCTAGCCTTTCTTCATTCCCAGACCATACAATAAGCTCGGGGAAGTCATTTCCCAAAGATGGTCAGGGATACTTCCAGGACGACCTAAAAAGGAGATGGCACGTCAGAAAAATACAGAGGCAAAGATGAAACACTTGGAAAAAATCAAAGATTGAGCAAAAAATAATAATAACTCACATAGCTATGTCAAGGGGTTGACCCTCAGAACAGCTTCTTTGAGGAACCGAGGGGTCATCAAATCATTAAACTTTGTAAGTTCACCCTCTTTCCCTCGTTCTCTCAGTTACACGACTATGTCCTTTTCATCCAGATTAAGTCTGGGGTCTGACCTAGCCTTCATAGAGGGGTTATACCATCTCCTTGGAACTCTCGTATTATCGTCCAAAGGCTGAGCCTTGGCAGTAAATTCCCATTCTTCAGAGATAAAGAAAAATCTCTTCTTTCTGTCATGGTCGGAGGTTTGTGCCACGTGGAGAAGTTTTTTATCAGACCTCCTCGTCCCCAGATGATAGTACCCAGGTTGTTTGAACGAGGAAGTGATATTATAACAAGCCAAAAACACATTGGCTGAAGGCTCATCAGTGAAGGTATTCTTTAACATGGAGATATAGCCGAGGATTGTGCTCCAGGAGTTGGGAGGAAGTTGAGAGGGGGCAATGCCGAGGGCTGATAATATATTGACTATGGCAGGATGCAGAGGGAACCTAACGCAGACCTTAAACATATGTTCATATACTGCGATCTCTCCCTCGTCACCCTCAAAGACTTTCTCAGACTCAGAGGGGACACTCATACCTATGTTGAGGGGCACACCAAATGTATTCCTCCACAGCAGGAGGTCACGATCCCTAACGGTGGAAACATAAGCTGAGGCGTGGGTGGTGTCAACTTAGTCAACGTCTGAGTCCTCACCATCATCTTCAATCCCCTCTCCCTCGGCCTCATCACCTGTCAGAGTTCCTTAAGGAAAGGCCATCTGGAAGGCATGAGGGGATAATGTTGTCATAGGGATAGCCTCGAAAGGGACCACCCCCTCGGCCTCTCGGCTTGGGCTTAGATCAGATGTCTCTCTCCTCCTAGAGGGCCCAGCGCCTGTTGGTGACGATGTTATCCCATCCATCTCTCCTTCGTATGAATGACTCTCAGCTGGATGATAAGATGACCCACCGAACTTAGATGGTAATATTGTGGCTAATGGAATGGGAAAAATGGGTCGTACCCAATTAGGGACGGCCCCTCGTCTTCTCTCCTCCTCTTCCTCTACCCGTATGATCTCTACAAAGAACTTCTCTCTCAGGTAGGGGAATTCCTCAGCTAAATTGTAAAGCCTCCCAAGCATTAAAGGGAAGACCCTACACTTAGAAGAATAATCTAACTACAAATGATCTCACAGTTGACTAAGTTGGACTTTTGGATCAAAACCAAAGTAAGGAAAAGGTTTTGATCAAGAACACTCAAGAAAGGGAAGAACTCGACTTACCGGAGAAGGCACTGGAAAATAGAATAAAACCCTAGAAACACTACAAAGGGCGTCAACCCCAATGCATGAAATGAAAGCAAAGATTAAAAAAGGGATTTATGGCAAAGAAAAGTACCTAAAGATGAAAGCAACGGGTGAATGGAGCTTGGTACAAAAAAGTTGCAGAAATAGCTATGGAAGTTGTTGAGCAGCTAGAGAGAGAGAGAGAGAGAGTTGAGGCGCAAAGAAGAAGAAAAAAAGAAATTATTTCAAAAATCGCTTAAATACCTTGCTAATGAGTGGGCCCATTAACCAAGGCAGAACACAACCCACGAGGAGGGTATCATTAGGGAACAAAGTCCCAAGCAGTGTGCAGTCGACACGCCTAGGAAACTAGAACGACAATGGATATATGCCTAAGTGTCATATCAGCTCGACAAGTATCATTCATCTAACTGACCATACACTCATCTCAAAGGAAACACTATCCCTCAGCCATCTCAACAACATCGATGGCTAAGGGCTGGGTGGTGATTGATATACCCATAGATACCCTCGGCTAGACCGAGGTTGCCCTGCACCTGGACGGGGTCAAGATGACCTCTCAACATATTTCAGATGACCCTCCAAGGGGCCAACCCCTCATCAGGCCCACACGACCCTCCAAGGGGCTGACCCCTCATCAGGCCCACACGACCCTCTAAGGGGCCGACCCCTCATCAGGCCCAGATGACCCTCCAAGGGGCCGATCCCTCATCAGGTCCAGACGACCCTCCAAGGGGCCGACCCCTCATATGGCCCAGACGACCCTCCAAGGGGCCGACCCCTGATCAGGCCCAGACGACCCTCCAAGGGGCCGACCCCTCATCAGGCCCGGATGACCCTCTAAGAGGCCAACCACTCATTAGTCCCAGACGACCCTCTGAGGGTATGACAGTACGAGGCCAAAATTAGGCCCGACTCACTGCCAGAAGGAACTTTGCGCTCGGCCTCATATCATAGGCCGAGGGTGACATAATCATAGTGCGTGGTTTGGGAGATGCGTGGAACAGTGCGCATGAGGCTCACATAGCATGTGGATGACCTTTATAACAATATCACCCCCTCACGTGAGGGAATATTATGTCATCATTAATCATAGGTGGCATCTATAGGTGTCAGCAGGGGATTGGCTAAATCATCATTCACATGCACCATGCATGCTTGGGGGGTACACTACACCCCCTAAGACCTATATATACTTGTCACCTACAACCCTATAAAGGGATCAAAAAATTGTAACCCTAGCTAAAACTCTGCTTGTACACACAGTAGAGAGAGAAAGGGAGCTTATGCGCATTGTATCTAAGGCCATTAGTGCCCATACTTAGTGGATCACATACTCACAGTAGATGTAGGCCTAATTGGCTAAACCACTATACATCATTGTCTTATTCCTCTTATACTCATCCTTTTTTATACATTTACAAACATACATCTCTATGGCTTCCATTGTTGTTACTATTTGAGCTCATCATCACTTATCTGATGGTGCTGAATCTAATCATCATCACTCGCGATGTAATCTCTGAGGCTTTCACTCTTCCCCTGCTTTGACATACAGCAGGTGGGTTGTCTTCTTCTGAGGTATCACCCCAAAACAGAAGTTGTGGATGAACCTTTTGTCAATACCTTTTAAGCTCTCAATTGAATTTTTAGGAAGAGAAGTGAACTAGATATGCGCAACCCCAGTCAAAGTGCTTGAGAAAGTTCAGCACCTCATTTCATCTGGGATGGAATAGATGTCAGTTGTAGACTGATACATCTCAATATGATGGACTGGGTTTGTAATTCCATCGTACATGGGAGACACCATTGGAGGTTTAAATTTGGCAGGGGTTGGGAAGGTGACAATCCTTGACACAAATGGAGAACCCTTAGAGTATCCCCTCCACAACGGGTCTCGACTTTTCAAGAGATCTCCAATTTTGTTTGCCAACCTTTGAATAGAATCGTTCCATGGTTTAGTAATGTCAGATTGGCCGAGGTTGTCCCCAACCACTTCCAAGGGGTGGACTGAGGGTTCCCTGGCTACTGCACAACGTCAGGTGTTGACCTCCCCCTAACCATAGTCTCGGATATGTGGGGTCGGCCATTACGGGGATGGCAATCACCTCCTTCCCTTCTAAAGCTAGCAAGACTTCTTGATCTGTACAACCTTTCCCTCAGATCATTAATTGGGCTAAGCTTTTTAAAGGCGGCCCTCTACTCAAACGATCAAAAGCTGATCCTCTTTGGCGTGCATCATATTCTAGTCTCTCACACTGACCTCGGTTCTGCTGAATAGGACGTATAGTGTTTTTTGAGACCTCATACGGCTCCCATTAGTCTGTCGGAGCATCCTCTACCTCAATGTCATCGTACCTATCTTCATGGAAAGGGTTTCCTTGCCTCCCCAAGTGTAAACGCCTAGGGTCAACATCATTCCTCCTTCGCTGAGGAGTTGGTAGGTTCTTTAGTGGTTCCTGGGGTGGTCCCCTAACCTCACGATGTGGCTGAGCAGATGCCAGAGTTATCATCTTCCGTGAGACCCCAGGTGGTCTCATTATTATGTTCTGGCTTAGCTTGTCAAAAATTTCCTGCATCGCTTTTTGAGTTGCAGTTAAGGACTTCAATTCTGCTTCCACCTCAGTCATTTCGGACTAGGGTGGTGCTTGACTGGAACTAGGACCTCCAACACCCGATGGTGGAGGTGGAAACTCTGGTTCCATGTAAGATGACTAGAGATCTTGTAAATGAAAACACTAGAGAGCTTGATACCTTTTAGGATCCCTTCAAATTGGTGAAACAGTGCCACGAGATGGGGGAGGAGTGGTGCACCACTAGACTATCCGGTGAGGCCAATCTTCAAGATGGAAGAGATATAGCTTCTCATTCCCACAGACGATGCCAAAATGATGATGTTGTAAACAACATCACCAGATAAGTCGTTGATAAGCTCAAGCTAGTAATAACAATAGCTCCATAAGTGTATACATACAAGTGCTTCTCCTCTTCTCCTCACCTCATTCTACTATATATATATATATATATATACACTTGTGTTTCTATTATTATTACTAGCTTGAGATTACCAACACCTTATCTGGTGGTGCTGTTTATAGCATCATCAATAATAGCTATCAGGTAAGCATTGAAATGGATCATTACGAGTCCCTTTATGAAAGGCCTTGTCGCTCTCTGGTTTGTTGGGATGAGGTGGGTGAGAATCATCTCACCTATTTGTATTTGATTAGAGAAATGATTGATAAGATTCAGGTGATTCGATAAAGGATCGTGACGACATAGAGCCAATAAACGAATTATATCAATAATCACCGGACACCTCTGGAGTTTGGAGTGGGCGACCATGTAATGTTGAAAGTTTAGAGAAAGAATCGACAGTCAATGATTCGGGCAGAAGGGGAAGATGTCCCCACTACATATTAGTCCCTTTGAGATCCTGGAATGGATTAGGGATCTATCATACCACCTGGTGCAACCTTTACAGTTGTCCCAAGTTCATAATGCATTCCATGTATTTATGTTAAAGAAGTATCTTCGCGATCCCTGACAAGTCATTGATTGGAACTACATTGAGTTTGAGGAAGATGTTATATTTCTAATGTGACCTGTGTCCATTATGGATTGCGAGGATAGAGTCCTACACAAATGTTAATTTCATTGTTGAAGTTATCTGGAGTTTAAAGGTGTCAAACGCACGACTTGGGAGCGCGAGTCGAAGATTAGGGAGAACCACCCATAACTCTTTCTCTAGTTGGTTATTCTATTTTTGGGGAAAAAATCTCCTAAGGTGGGGAGAATGAAACACTCGTGATCGAGATTTTATCTGTTCCCATGTAAATGTCTATTTATGCATGAATATTGAAACTGAACCATCATTGTATCCTTCATGCATGTCGAATCATAGTTTTTATGGCTTAAAATTTAGATGGTGAATTTTAATTTTGCACGAACAAAGAGTGTTTACCGTTCGAACTATCAAACAAAATTCTAACAATTGAGAAAATGGTCGATTTCCCTTTCTATCTAGAATCTCGTTGGAAAGCCACATCCGAATGAAGTACACAAACATTCGAATGAAGAGGATTTACCATTCGAACGAGGTACTTCTCACGACCCATTTAACCCTAGATTTTGGCTGTGTTAGTACCTCATTGGATTCTCATTCGAACGAGGAAGGATCTCATTTGATCAAATAGTTCAAACAACCAGAGCTGAATTTGAAAATTTGTATATTTTTAATGTGTTGTCAGCACATAGGCCATTGGATCTATGAGGTGTCAATCTCTGGTGCATCGGATCAATAAAAATGTGTTTGCCATGAAGAAACCCTTGGGTAAAATCATCTCTTAGGTTTTTGTGGGTTATTTCAGAGAGAGAAAGTGGTGGGTTCTTCCACCCATTTTTGTATCCGCCATAGCCTCTCTCCCTCTCTCTAGTTTCAAGACCATTTCTTCCTCCCAAAATCACATTCCACCATTTTTTACATTGTATTCCTCCATTTACACCCTATTTTCAAGCTCCATTCTTCCACCACATGCTTTGTTGAGGATAAAAGTGGGTTATGTGAGCAAGTAGGAGCATTCAAGAGGACTTTTGAAGAACTTTTGGAGTATTTTTGGAGTCTAGAGATTATCTTCATCTTGTTCCTTGCTCTCCTCTTCAAACCTTCAGTTAAGGTTTTTCTCTCTCTAAGTTTTCAAGGTTTCAAGCTATAAAATATGTAGGATGCATGCTAGATATGATTTAATGTTAAAAATGAAGATATTTTCTAGTATGTTCAAGTCTTGCAAAAATAGAATTTTAAAGAAAGTAAAACCTAAATGGGTTTTGAAGAATAAATAGCGTTTTAATTTTGAAATATGACTAGTAAGCATACAAAATGTAAACCATTGTTAGTATCTTGTTTAGATTCATATTTAAGGATTTATAGACATGAAATTCTCTCTTACATGTGCAGAAACTTGTACTATGTTGTTAGAAGACATTTAGGCTTGATAAATGATATTTAAAATGGGTTTTATGAGAAAATATTAAAGTTTGGAAAACAACCCTAATTGTATTATAAATATTGTTAAGAATGAAGAAAAAAACATTTGAGAGTACATGTGACTAATAATCTTCAAATGATTGAATATATTTTATGTGGTAAAACATAAAATGATGAAGCATGATTTTTGAACATATGATTTTGAATCGAAATATTGATTTTTAGTGTCATAATGAGAGATTTTTTACAAGGTTATGATGAATAAAGGGTAGAATGATAGTTTTGATAAAATTGAGGATTCTAATGGTCGGATTTTCTCGTTAGACATTATCGATCGATTTTTACAAAAAATGGATATAGTAGACAAAATGGCACGTGGGCAAGATGAAATGGTGATATTAATTATAGAAATAATTAAAAAAGGGTAAAATGATGGAAAAATTTGGACATTAGCAAAAATGTTAAAACATATTACTATGGACTCGGATGACACCAGAAATACTTAAGAAAGGCCTGGAGCCCTTGGGAAAAAGACCCAAAATCACTAGACATAGCATATATGGTAGCATAGCCGGCGATGGGGAGAACATTAAAATATGTGGATATTAGAAAGATTCCAAGAAAAGATAATGGAAAAGCAATAAATATGGTTGTTCTCGACAATGTGAATAAGGAAACCTAATGAAATGGGATAGAAGGAGATTGAGGAATAAAATATGAGTAAATAGTCTCTAGACCTGGTAAAGGGTAGAATGAAATGGCTAAGTGTGACTATAAGTACATCTCTCGACTGCATTGCCTAGTAGTTGCATTGATACTAGCTAAATTGTTAAACATTTTCAAAATTGTTGAAATACATGTTATATGTATAGTATTTTTATAGAAAACGTATATCTGAGTATTACCCACCTTGTTGAGTGTTCTCCCACCCCTACTTTTTATGTAAAAAAAACCCACCCCCACCCCTAACCCCGGTACATCGAGGAGGGATGTTAGGAAAGACACCGTTAAGGCCCCGAAGGGCAGTCAAATTTCGTTAGAGGCTCGGTTACTTTCTTGAAATTGACATTTAAAAACATTGGAATTTTGGACATTTAAGCCTTTTATTTGGGCCTTTGTCCATATGATTTAATAATACATGGATTACTAGGGTTTACTTATCATTTAATTAGTTTTGTCAGATTAATCGGATTTCTATAAATATACCTTGCAAATTAGCTTAATTACTTAAAGTGTCCCTTCTTTTCTAAAATTAAAATCGATAATTTAATTCTTAACAAATGGTGTAATTGAAGGGTTTTTTTCTTAAATAATAAAGTCGGAATTTCTTCCCTTCCCTTTAACTCCTTGATTCGGTGCGGGTTGACCGGGACAGGGCGTTACACTGCATCCGCCCAAAAACGTCTAGGAATCTTTCTTACAAGAATCATTGATCTAGACATTTCTTAAATTGTTTGATTATTCCTTTCAACAATCCCATTTTGTTGAGGAGTACGGACGATCGAAAGCTCATATTTGATGTCGACTTCATCACAAAAGCTATCCACTCCGTCTTTTTAAAATTAAGTTCCATTATCACTACGAATCCAATTTATAGTGACACTATGTTTATTCTGTAAAACATAACACTTGGTTGTTAGGGACTCAATAACATCAGACTTTTCTCTAAGAAATCCAATGATAGAATGTGTTAAAAAGTCAGCAACCATCACTAGGATATACTTCTTACCACCAATAATCTCCATACTCATATGAACCATGAAATTTATGTGTATCAACTCTAAAACATGTGAGTTGGTAATGGTATGCAACTTCTTACGAGGGCTCTTGATTTGTTTCCCTTATTGGCAAGGACCATAAGACGAGGAAATTGGTTTTCAAAGCAATGATAAGCCATGAACTAGGTTTTTCGTAACTAATATCTCAAGATATATAAAATGGAGATGACATAGTCATTTATGACAAAGGTCCATGGTGGAGACCTTAACATTATTGCACACAAAAAAGGACTTTTTAATGATACCATAACAATTATTGGTAGTCCATACACCTAGAAG
Source organism: Sambucus nigra (assembly GCA_949130495.1). Lineage (NCBI taxonomy): Eukaryota > Viridiplantae > Streptophyta > Magnoliopsida > Dipsacales > Adoxaceae > Sambucus > Sambucus nigra. The sequence goes on from OX422214.1 coordinate 144,630,800, forward strand.
AAAATTTTCACCGGATTGATTATAAATGTTACATTCTGGCGGGTCAAACTTTACCATAAAGTTAAAATCACAAAGTTGGCTTATGCTTATCAAGTTTTCTTTCAACCTTTCAACATACAATACATTGTCTAGCTTTGGAAAACTAGGCATCTCTATGCAAACACGTCATAATATACTGGACCTACTCCCATCTCCATAGGTGACTTTTTCTTCCTTACGATTCACAAGGTTGGTAAAATATGACTTGTCACCGGTTATATACCTAGAGCAACCACTATCAAAATGCCATTGAGAAATATCTTGAACATTAAGAGCAATGTGAACAATAAGGGCTTTTTTCGTCATTTTTAGGTACCCAAAATGAGGTAACCTTTTGCTTTCCCTTATCATTGTTGGCTCTAGTCATAGCGTTGGAAGTGTTCTTGAAAGTCATAGAAATCCTTTGAAATTCTTCCATTATGCTATCAAAAGTCGTGACTAAAAACTCAACTTTCTCTTAAGACTAGTAAAGTCACTATAATGTTGTGTGGGAGCATGTGTGTGAGAAGATCTTCCTAGTTTATAGCAGAATTCCCTAAGGTGACCTTTTCATTTGCAATGGGTACAGACATAGATTTTTTTGGGTCTACCTCGGTTAAAATGCCGAGGATGATTTCTCCTTGGTGGGTTTGGTCAAGGCCCATAGAGATCCATCACAAAATTGAGAACCGGTTTTGGTGCATTATGGGAAGTGGATGCACCATTGTTACCTATTCCTTGCCTCTCTTTAAACCCTAATGTGGGGCCTAGGAACATCTTTCCAACATTCGTATATGTTTCCACTAAATTAACTTTAACCTACTCGGTACGTTCGAGATCTTTCTCGAGTTGAGAAACATGGGCTCTAAGTTGCTAATGATTCTCCAATGATTCTTTAAGATCTTTCGCAAGACTCGCCTCTTCGTTGTTCAAGCCATGCTTTTCCCTCCCCATTGAAACCAACTTCTCACTAAAATAAATCCTAACCAAAGTCTCACTCTCTCTAAAAAAATTCAACTCCTATTTTAAAGATAACAATCTAAGAGCCAAATTTTTATTTTTTATTTTTAACAACTCGGTATAGTTTTGTTGGAGGCCACGTTCTCCCTCACTCAAATCATCTCCCTTACTCTCTCTAGACAGTTTGACATATTATCAAGACTATCAAATTTTGAAATGTCCTCATCGGCATGAGACGTACTTGAAGTGCTAATGTGACTAACCATAAATGCGGTGAAGTTATGTCGATGCGACGATTCATCCCCAGAATCCACTGACTCATCATCGCTATCACTTAGAGTGGCATTATAAGTAACTTTGACATTTCTCCGTCTCTTAAGCCTACCATTACAATCATGGTCTTTGTTACCCTTCCCCTCAAACTCATATCACCTCTCTTAATCATCTTTCTTAGGTTACTGTCCTCTAGCTTTACTTTGATCATATTAAAAAACATTCTTGACCTCTTTGAATTTTTTCTTTCTCAAATCTTTATTTCCACTTTGGAAGGATTTTGATTATTTAATTTGAGAAACTTTTTTGAAATTTTGTATCAAATGGCGCAAGATCATCTAGATCGAATTCAAAATTGTAATCATAAACCTTCTATTTTTTCTTTGATTGGGCTTTTTAAAGCGATCCGTTTTTCTTTTGGTTTTAGGGGAATTTTTCTATTTATTAAGTTTGAAGATCACCTATGAGTGGTTCTAGCCTAAGAGTACCTAAAATTCCCAAAAATTTAAGGACTATGACTTTTGCAAACAAACGGGATGGGAGAGATATTTTAATTTTCTTAACTACCCTCGTTTTAGGAATTCGCTCACCCAAATTAAAGATAGAGTTCACAATATTGGACAGGCGTGCATAAAATTCATTAAATATTTCCCATTCAAGCATGCTAATGGTCTCAAATTGTATGGTTAGGTTTTGAAGGTTTCATAGCATTGGTACCCTCTTGAGTGATTTGGAGGATGCCTCAAGTTTCTTTGGACGTGGTACACGTCATGATATGACAGAATTCATCGGGTGTGAAAGCACTAAAAATCATCCTCAATCCAAATAGTAATTGACTTGAGACTAATGACATTTTTATTAGTCAGACTCGGGGGAGTCTACCCCCTATCACATGTAATCCAAACATGCTTGTCGATCGATTTCAGAACCGATATCATTCGATATTTTCAAGATGCATAATTAGACCCATCAAACATATGAGGTCTATTATATGAGTTATCCTAATAACTACAGGGATTCATCTAAGTAAGTAGTAGAAACAAGCTCCGATATCAATTTAAAAAATATAGAGTGGTCTGGTTATATATATAAATCGTAGAGTAGGTCGCACACACACATACCAAATTCTATTTAGTCCAAATTTTATCTTGATTAAATTAGGTGAACCGAAACGTGCAAGATATTGAAATTAAATGAAATCAAACCAAAAATAGAAGATAGAAGATGAGGAAAAATCCCTTTGGGGTAAAACCTATATTTTAGCACTTGGTGTTACAGACATATATTTACAAACATACAAAACTTAGAGCTCCCCTAAGTGACACAGTAATGTGTTCAATCCCAATTATCAACAGTAAGCGATGCATCCAACAATGCCCCATAGAAAGATTCGCTTTCCTCGGTGTCCATCGATCAGCCTCATGAAACCATATTCCTATCTTCAGCGGTAGAGAATAGACTCTGTTAGGGTATGGACGTGTATTATGTTCTTCAAGGGTTCGATTAATGATAAAAAATCATTCAAGGTATTGGATTTGGATAATTAGGGCTTGAAGACCTTTTGGATACGTATGGGAAAACACATTTCGCCAAAAGTTCTAAGAAAAGTTGATCCCAATACCCATTTTTATAGAAAACATGAATTTTGAGGCATCATAAATTATGAGAAATATCGTTCAATGAAAGCAAGATCTCAGTCGAATGAAAATGAAAACATGTTCGAACTAAGGTAAAACTCATTCGAACGAGGAAGCAATCTCGTTTGACCCATCTTCGAACGAGGTTTAAATGATGTTAGTTCCATAAATGGAAGAAGTATCGTGTGATGTTTGTTTGAAGTTTATTGGAATGAACTCTCAATATCTTTCAAAAGAATACTTAAAAGTCATTCTAATGACTTAATAAATAAAAATATTTTTCTTTTCAAAATCATTTAAAAAAAAAAGCCTCGAAAATTTTATAAAAACAACCTTAGAATAAAGTTTTGCATACAATCAAAACCATATACCTTTATGATGATTATAGTGATGATCTCAACTCTATCTATCTTCGATGGTCACTAACTTCTCTTCGCTTGAATCTTTTGAGATTGGAGATGATGAAGGTGTAACGTAATATGCCAAATTAATATAGATAGGGAAATTATAAGCCTTGCTCTGATAAGGAATATTTGTTTAAACTTATTTGATAATGTACATGTTCAAATTCAACCTTCCTAAACCTACCTAACCCTAAATAAATCCTCCCAACTGGTGTAAAAACCAAGCCAGAACATCATAGTGACCCAAACAACGAGCTTATATTCGACTAACACTAGTTATAGTTGACTATACACTGAGTGTTCATCAACTAACTTAGGCCATGTGGATCCGAATTTAGAAATTCAAAAACTCACTTTCTATAAAGTGAGTTATATTCGACTATTTATTATGGTATAATCAAATATAAGTATTTGAAGACTTAAATTTACAATATCTAGGTTACAGATTTCAAATTCTAAAAGCATTAGAATTTTCCCAAATACCCCAAACTACTAGTTTCTTCTTAAGACTATAAATAGACCTTCAAAACCACCAAGACTAATCCCAAGCTTGTATAATCCCAACCGAGCTTTTTAGAAAGAGAAACTAAGTTCCTAAGCCCATTTGCATATATGTGATATTCAAATCTAAGTCTCAATTGGAGCAAAAACTCCATTAAAGGAAAGATTCAAACGCAAAACCCATGTGAACCAAATCCCTAAGGTCCAAACTCTATTTAGAAAAGTTTTAACCCCCACACCACTTGAGATAAATAATCACACCCAAATACCATTTATGTAAAGAATCAAAACCCAACATCAAACCATTGAGATTTCTAGAAAGACAAATACATATACCCATTTCAAAAGGGAAATTTTGGAAACCTAAAAACCCATTTGAGCTTCCAAGTAATTTAAACACAAAATATCTCTTGAATCAAGATACCCAAAATAGTATTTATGCATAGAGGTAAAAAAAACCAATCTCCTAAGACAAATATCCCAACCCCAAAACCCACTTGAGCTTTAAAGTGATTTAAACACAAAATCTCTCTTGACCTAAGATACCCTAATATATCATTGGTTCTTAGAGATTAAAACCCCAATCTCCTAAGATAAAGATCCAAAACCAAATACTCCTTTGGGAAACATACTTGTGATAAATTGTTTTTTTACATTTCTACAGAGAGAGAAAGTGAAACCATTTCACCACTAGTTTAGTAAAGCAACTTTTCTTTACGTTTTGATTACAAATATTGTTATTGTTACTTACAGTGAACTTCATTATATCTTCACGATAGGCATTGACACTGTTGCAGGGAGTCAAGGCATTTCAAGACCTCGGTCTTTTGCGTGGGTACCACTAAGGCAAGAATGCGTTGAGAATCTTGTTGGTTGCGGTTGGTAAGGTGCTATCATTCTTTATAAGGATTTTGGTTCTGCCTTAAGTTAACTGGTGAGCGTGGACGTAGTAGAAGTTGAACCACATTAAAACCTTGATTTGCAAAGGTCCTTTAAACACTCCCCCTTACTATATTTATATTGATTATTTACTTTAATATTCTTAATACTTTTATTTCTTGAATATGAGTGTGAATGTGAATGTGTGTGACAACAATGAAAATATATAATCATTTTATCAACCTAGTAATATTTTTTTAATAAACTTGGAAAGATTATAAAATGATTTGTGAAAATAACGAAATTTCAATTTGCAAAAATTAAAGAAATGTAATTATCCAATTCATTCCCCTCCTGGTATATTTTTGGACCATCAATTGGTATCAGACCCTAACTCATAGATATTTGTTTTGAAATAATATATTTTGAGTTTAAAGACCTATCCAAAAGAGGAGATTTTTGAAAAGGAAAAATGAGGTTGAGAAAAGTAAAGGTGTGCTTGAAAATGAAGAATGGGAAGGTTCTTATCCTTACAAAAGTGTTTGTGAAAAAAGAAACAAAATACCCTTAATACAAAGCAAAATTATTTTAAAGTGAAATTAGTTTTGAAAATGATTTGGGTAAAAGTGAGTTTATATAATTGTTGTTGTAAAAAGTCCATACACATTCACCTTCTTATGGATATATTACCTTATTGTTCTAGTATGATTATTGTTAATCTTGATCATATCTCACACTTATTATTTACACACTTGAGATGAATAGTGATCACATTGTAACTCTTACACATTCAAACATTTTTTGAACACATATTATACCATAACATAATCCCTACCTAGTAGTTGAAATTAATTATTGAACATTCACACTTATACTCTTGCACATGGTCAAAGCCTACATATTAGGACATATCATAATCAATGAGTTTTCTGACAAACTTATCAAATCATTACCACACTCGTAGAAGTCATAAAGACTAGAAGATAAGAACTCACATAGATTACGCAAAATAAATTTCCAATAGTTTATTAAAAAAATCTTGGAGTTCTTGAAGTTTGCCACATAATTTATTCCTTGGTAAAGAAACACAACACGGCGATATATTGGAACTAGACAACACTTATATGCTCCCTTTACTTGCACTTGATGTTTTCACACATGCTTATGATGTTACATACCCATATATGTGAAATATGCAAATAATAAAAGTTTTCACAAATTGATTCAAAGAAATATGATCTTGACATGTCACATAAATGCCTCCTATAAACATTACCACACTTGCTTCAAATATGAACATCCATTGATGCAATTCATATCTCTTGTTTTCACTCACAATTGATATATCCTTGACACTTGCTATACAGGTAAACCCTGTTTCTCATTAGTGAATTATAACAAATTCTTCCATTAGTGCTATTACGACTTGTTTGAAGTGATAACACGCTATGGCATCGATGCCTCAAAATTTGTAAAATTCATTTAGTGATATACATTTGACATGATCCCTATATATATCACCTCATATGAACTTAATGATATAATATGATCTTTCCCATACCTATATGCTCACATGATCAATGAAGAACATTGTACAATGTCCTTACATGCTTATCCTAGTTAAATAGTACTTGCTTAAGGAAAGTCTCACCAAAGACTCAAAATCACATGCCCAAGAAAATGCTTGATTGAATATATTACTCATGAAAAGTCAAAAGTTGTTAGACATCGTATTTACACTCAATTCATGCTTAAAATGTGCTCATATAAACTAAAATTTGATGGCATTCTCGTTATTATGAAAATTAACTGGGAATACAACTCATGAGATCATGGTGGTAGTGCTAACTTCGTGAATAAATCCTATCACTATGATATTTAGGTAGCAATACTACCTTTGTGATAAAGTAGGAAATACATTCTTATATAAGAGCATTATATATATATATATATATATATATATATATATATATATATATATATATATATATATATATATATATATATTTATATATTCATGCTTAGATGAAAAAGTGATGGCAATCCCATCATTATAAGACATTTCATTTGAATTGAAAAGGTAAACTATGGCATTCCCATGTATTTACACATGGTCTATTAATACTTGTGAGATATGTGAGCAATGGCAATCCCAATACGTTATGAGAATACACTTATACATAGTAATATAAACGTGGGAATCATATTACTTGATATGTGGCTTATGACTAACATTATGAATCCAAAAGAGCATACATGACATTCTTGACAATTTCACACACTTATGCTACCAATGAAAAGTTTTTAACTGTGTATATGAATATTGGAATCAATGAGTCAAACTTTTAAATTAAGAGAGGACAATGGGCTATATAATAAAACAAAGAAGGAAAATACAAAGTCAAGCGACAAGTTTCCAAGAAGTTATCCTCATTGAGGAAAACCTTTGGCAAAAACGGACGAAGAAGGGGAAGCACATATAGACTACGTAACAAGAATGAATTTTTGTGCGCACACACATTTTTACAAAAGATCACCTTAATGAAATCTCTCACTTACACTCGTGTACACAATGATCACCCACACATTAGAAATATGGGTTTTGATAAAAACTCTCAAGATAACCTACACATAAGACGAGAGTAAAATAACACACACATGATTTCATCATGATAAATAAGTTTATCACGAATTATCACACTATCCATGCAAATACATTAGGACAACAATGAATGTATCAAAATACTAAATAAATCCCACAGGATTTCCTCAAATTGAAATCTACATAATTCACAATATACCTAGACTATTTCGCATCGTGTTACACACAACACAAAAACTTTCTTCATAACTTATGAAGGTTATTAAAAGATATGATGTTGGAAATGAAATTCTTGAGAACGTTAAAACTTGATTGACCTTTACTTCACTCTAGTTCAACGACATTAAAGTATTATTTCACTATATCCCATACACTCCTTTGAATCACCTGCACACTTAATAATTGAGTTATTAAGTCATACTCTAATATTATAACATTTGTCTACGACTTAAGAAAACACATTGATATGCCATTTATCCCACATAATTTTTTAATACCTTTTGGACATAAGATATGAAGACTTCATAATACTTGGCAATGTAGAAGGTGAACCCCTATAAATTTGGAGAGGAAATAAACAACACATTGGGCATACCAAATTTTGGGTGTAAATATTATATTCAAAATGGTCTGGAAAATTCTAGCTAGCCTAATCCTAAATATGACGAAGAATTTTTTTTAGGTACTCAAAAATAGTCAAATCGATCTATACACAAGAACTCGTATCATCCCAGAATTCATAATATCACATTTAATGAAAATAACGATTATTCCCTTCAAAAATAAGAATTATAATCGAACAAGATGCACTAATGATATTGTTTAGAATAGAATTTTATGCATATGATTTATATATTACCAGGTCGTACTAACCATCATTGCAATCGATATGCTTCCATATAGGAAGATTATCTATTTGTCTTCTACAACAATCGTAGTTTCTAAAACCACCCCACCTTTTTGCTAGTGAAAAAGAGGGATATAAAATATAGTTTTGAGAAAAAAAAGAATGAAGATTAACAAAGGCGGAGAAACATGAGAACGGTGAATCTACAACAAAGGGGGAGAAAATTATTTTTTCAAACTAAGTCTCAAAGAATGTGGGAAACTTTAAAATATTTTTTCAAAGCATATCAATTGAGTTGTCGTCGTAAAAAGGGGGAGATTGTAAAACATAAACATTTCAAGAAAAATATTTTGTATGATAATAACACAATCGATCTGTGATCATACTTCACTATCTTTCTTTAATGTACTTGAAATAAAAACAAGCACTTAATACATAATGAGTATATTAGAGGGATCATATCATCCATGCAACCAAGACATCAATTGGCAAAGAATTCCAATAAAGATACAAAGCATTCAACCAAGATCTATTGATACCAACATATCCTCAAACATTCATCATGAACCAAAAAGAACAAAGTCTTGATGATCATCATTATCCAAGAAATGCAACCAACGCTAAACATATGCAATCATAAACAACCAAATAGATCAAATCAATTTCATCAAACAAGATTTAAGAGAAGTCCATTTCAAACCATTAATACAAACAAGTTCCTGATCATCTCATATAAGAAAGATTACATGTTCCATGCAATCCAGAGGAATCATCAATCTCTAAAAGACATTCTCAGTACCTTGCAGATCTTTAGAAATATTTTTACAAGTGTAGGTAAACTTGTTTGATCATGTATATGCTCAAATCAAACCTTCCAAAACCCACTTAAAACCTTTCCAAAAGTGGAACCAAGGCAACACATCATAGTGACCCAAACAACAAGCTTATATTCGTATAACACTAGTTACATTGGACTATACCTTGCGTTATAGTCGACTATAGATTGAGTGTTAATCAACTAACATAGGCTAAATGGATTTTACTTCAAAATTTTAATCAATCACTTTCTAGAAGGGTGTTATACTTAAATATAAATATGGTATAGTTGACTACAAATATTTGAAAACTTAAATTTACACTAGCTAGTTTTCAAATTTCAAATTTAAAAAGGCTCGGAATTTTCCCAAATACCCCCAAGACTTCTTATTAAGCCTATAAATAGACTTTCAAACCTTTGTTCTAAACCACCAAGAATAATTTCAAGCTTCTATGATCCTATTTGATCTTTTTAGAAAGGGAAACTAAGTTACTAAACCCATTTCCATATATGTAAGATTCAAACCCAAATCTCCCTTAAAGAAAAAACTTTATTGCAGCAAAGTTTTAGACCCAATACCAATGTAAACCAAATTCTCAAGTTCCAGAATCTATTTAGCAAAGTTCCAAACCCGATACCCACTTGGGCTAAAGAATCACACCCAAATTCCATTTGGAACATGAGTCAAAATCCATCTCCGAACCATTGAGATTTATAGAACGAGAAATAAATACCCATTTCAAAAGAGAAAAGTTACAAACCCGAAAATCCAATTGAGCTTCAAAGTGATTTGAACACAAAATATCTCTCTTGAACTAAGATACCTAAAACATCATTTATGCTTACAGATTAAAACACCAATATCCTAAGATACATATCCTAACCTAAGAACCCACTTGAGCTTCAAGGTGATTTAAACACAAAATCTTACTTGAACCAAGATCTCCTAAAACAAAGATCCAAAACCAAATACCCCATTGAGAAACATACTTGTGATTAATTGTTTGTTTGCATTGTTAAAGAAAGAGAAAGTAAAACCATTTCACCACTATTTTAGTAAATAAACTTTGCTTTACATTTTGGTTACAAATCTTATTATTATTAATTACGGTGAACTTCATTGTACCTTAACAACTAGGTTATTGTGAGGAGTCAACACCTTAGGCTCTTACGTGGGTAATATTTGGGAAATAATAAGTTTAGAATATTATTGATTGTGGTTTTCAAGGTGTTATATTTCCTTATATGTATTTTACTTTTTCCTTAAGTGAACCGAATTTTGTGTAGTTTATCGACTACTATCTCGAGCGTGGATGTAGGCAGGGCTTGTGACACCCCGCCCAATTAAATATAGGGTGATCAGTCCTCTACCAATTTAAAACAGGATATTCAGTTGGTTCATTCTCAGCATCACTGTCGAAAAACTTTTTAACATATTAATCACCAATTATAAAATTAAGCTAGGTGTCAAAACATTTCCCATTTAATAAAACCAAGTAAATCCATTTCTTTCCATCTCAAAATATAAACCATTCACCACACATAGGAATTTAAATAAATACTGAACATCAATCAAGTACTGCAATAAATAAGACTGAGTAAAACTCTCAGTTCAATACTCCAAACCATACAATAAACTTAATACAATATCTCTGATGGAAGAACTAGAAGTGGGCGATATATGCCCTAAACAAGAAGTCTAGATGAAACTGAATAGAAAGGATAGATGCGTTTACTGCAAGGACCTACAGCTGTAGCACGTCAAGCAATCCAAATCTCTAAATCTGATACTCCTTTGGCTGAGCACCTGATATATTACATATATATATATATAGCAAAAGAGAGAAGATATACAAGAAACGGGTCAGAGCCCGATGTGTAAAAATATCTTAGTAAGTATTTAAAATTGGTTCTTAAAACAAGTCTTATACGCATGTTAATTATCGAACTCTCACATGATTTTCTCACCTCTCGTCTATTGTGCACGCCTAACGTACATCTAATCTCCCCCTAGTTATATCCATTTATAATTGTGTCTATTTATCTCTAGTGACTAATGATGTCACTAAAATTACGTTATTATTTTAAATGGAATTAATTTAAAATATGACGATAAAGTAATAATTAATTAATGAATAAAACTAATTATGTTGATGGAATATTTTGGGTGATGTTTGGGATGTGTAGAAGGCCGATTTACAACTTAAAATGTAAGGTTTTAAGGCACATAAGTTAATATAGGACTTGAACTAGACCTTAAGCTATTTGGAGTTGGTTTTTGGCTTACTGGGTCAAGGTCCATATGGGATCTAAGCCTAATTTTGTGGATAACATTAATGAACATTAGTTTTATGTTAAACTACTTTTTGCACCTCGAAGGAAAGCATAGATCTAAGGAGAAGAGGCAAAGGGAAGGAGAAAAAGAATTAAGGCTTTTGGCTTAAGGATTCAACCCATTTGATTTAGAAGAACGTACATTTAATGTAATTTTATAATTAAAGTTGTGTTATAGTATGATTGACATTGAAATATTAATATAAAATTAGTATAATCTGAATTAGATAACAATTGTTATAATTATAATAATTTCATAATTAAACTGTAATTCGTGTTCTTAAAATATTAAAATATTTGGTTGATTCATTATGATTCAGAGTATAATTTGTTAAATTGATGTTATAGTTATAATGTTCCATGTTAGAGGATTGATTTCCCCTAGTTACTTTCATGGATTCTACTGAAATTGGGTTGAATTGGGATCACATAATATTTAGTGTTCTTTAGATGAGGATTGGAATTTATAACTTAAATTTGTGTTGGATTATTCTAAAACCATAAAAATTGGTTAGGCTTATTGTTGGGACTAATTACAGATCTATATATTGAAGTTTGGAAATGTTTATAGACTTGGAATGAAGGTTTTAGGTTTAAAATGGCAGGTTTTTGCAAAAAAAAAATTAAGTTTGGGACGAATTTAATTCTAATGAGATTGTGACCTCGTTCGAACGAAGTTGGATTCTCGTTTGAACGAGATGAGAACTCCTTCAAACGAAATATGTATTTTCGTTCGAACGAGGATATTAAATAATATTTTCTATGAAATTTTTATTTCGAATTTAAAGAGGTTAATTTAAGGATAAAACTAGAAATTAGACTTATAACCTTAACTTTGTAAGATTACTTGATTTGTGTATTTTGTGCAACATACCCTCTCTGTGTACTCGTGGGATATATACTAGAGTGGATATAATTATGGACGAAGGATCGACGTAGACTGGTACCTTGCTGCAATGATGACAGGTTTGACTTGGTTATATTTACCCTGGACATTATGTGCTAAAATTCTCGTTGTATCTGTGTAAGGTTCGCGAGTTGATCATTTTAGATATCTTCGGGTATGGGGATATATAACTGGTGTGAAGGCGTAATGGTTATCTCTATTAGATTCATGAGTGATTATAAGTATTGGATAATCTATAACTATGCCTAGTATGCATAATCAATCCCCGAAGGCGATAAGATAGGCCATATTTATGTGCGGACTTGTGATGGAGCCTTTTTATAAAGTAGATGTATTGGACCGTACTTGTATTATGTGGATGTATATGTAGATAATACTTTACCATGTTATATTACACAATGTTGAAGCATAAATGAAAAAAGTTGAATTATTACATAAAAGTCTATAACAATGTAAAAGATTTAATAATTGGGAATACATGGGCTCGAGAGTAGACACATGTGATATTTAGGTTATTTGGGTTTGGGTTATATTAATAGAAACTAAAATACTATAAGAAGATGTGTAGTTTTATTGTATCCTAGAGTCAATTACTTTATTATTATACTTTAATGTTAATATCTCCTATTAACATTTTTTATGTCATAGGCCACTTGTGCAGCCTCACCCCTAATCCAGTCTTGATCTCCTCTCCGTTATTGATCTTATAAGATATTGGTGTCGAGCGTGCATACTCATATTCTATATTCCTTTTATCATTTATGTCGGTTTTCATACTTGAGTAGTTGTTACTTTATATTGGTATTGGCATGTATGAGTAGACAGTGACTGTATGCAAGGATTCTATTATTCTAGGTTGGTTTTCGTATGAGATATATCATTAACCTTTATTGTATGTCGATTATTTAATTTTATGCATTTAGTTTTATTTCCAGTCATGCATATAATGATATTCAATTATCTTGATTCTCGTGAGTTGGTATTAAGCCTGATCAATCTAGTATTAAATTTTACGGGGTGTCACAAAATGTCACATGCAATAAACCCACACTCAAGTATTTTAGATTCTTTGGAATAAAGTGTTATATACTCAAGGTTCATGAGTACTTGAACAATCTTGACTCTAGGAGTGATGTTGAAATCTTCCTTGTCTATTCCATAAATATTTTTTGCCTACCGCGTGTAGAATTGTGCTTCACAAAAGATTATGGAGTTATTAAATGTTGTAATTGATGATAATGACTCCTTTGCATTCAATGAATAAAATTGTGAGAACACATATTCTTCTTTAATTATATTGAATAAGTAAATAGAAAAGGAATGGATGGGTGTTTGTAGGTACCCATACAACCACAAGTGGTTATAGAAGTGGGTGAAAACCTCCTAGGGTACGAAAGGATCATAGTTTGATGAAAATAATTGGTAGACCTAGTTTTGGCCTAAAGACCCACTATCAACTTCGTAAATAAGTAAAATTATGTTTTTATACATCTAAAGTCGTACTACACCAAAGATTGAAGATGGTGACAGTAAATGGGTCATGGTCTAAACTATGACCTCCAATTTATTTTAATTTAAGAAAATATATTAGGCTATGGTTTTGGAACATGACCAATTATTAATTTTTTAAATGAATATTTAATTTAGGGTAACGAATTTGGACCGTAACACTAAGGGTGGAAATTCAGGTTAGTCATTTCATTTTTGAGTCGCGTTGATTTTGATTTGAACATAAGTTTTGAGTACTCTTAAATCGATATAATCGTGCCATCTTCATGTCATTTTGAGTTATTGCCATACGGGTTATCGTGTAAAAAATTGCTAGCCCTACGTAACCCCTTATGATATGGTCGTCAAGGCTTGGGACCGTGACACACATTCTCCCCTCTGGGTTACGGGTATGGACCGTGACCCCTCTTGGTATGGTGGTCGCGAGTTTGGATGGTGACCCAAGGTCTCCCCTATGGGTCACGAATTTGGATCGTGACCCCGAATTTTGTTATGCTTAATATTATCACGACTTTAGACCGTGACCCATAGGGGTGGTCGCGGGTCAAAACCGTGACAATTGAGAATATATGGTGTAGCGTTGAACATAAAAATGTGAAAGAAGACATATTAGACAAATATTGGGTCAATGCTATGAAAGATGAATTATACCATTTTACAAAGCAATATGTGTGGGATATAGTTCTTTTCCTGAAAGATGCCACATCATTTGATACCAAATAACTTCAAAAACAAATGTGATGAAGATAATTCCATATTGAGAAATAAGGCGAGACCGGTGGCTCAATAATACACCTAAGTTGATGGTTCAAACTTTGATGAGTTTTTCCCCCCCAGTAGCTAGGTTGGAGTCAGTTCGTTAGCTCTTAGCCATATCATGTGATTTGGGTTACAAGATCCATATAATGGATATGAAGATTTTATTTTTTAATGGAACACTCCAATGTTCCACAACCAAAAGGCCTTGAGGATCCTAAGTTCCTTATGCACATTTATCGCCTAAAAAAGGCTTTGTAAGGCCCAGGTCAATCCTTGAGAGCTTTGTATGAGAGACTTACCTCACATTTAATGGGAAAAGGTTTCAATCAATGAAGTGTGATCAATACTTTATTTTTTAAGTCTTGTGGGAAAGACATAATGGCAAATCAACTCTATGTTAACGATATTATTTTTTGTCATTTAGCCTTTAACATCCGCTAATTTATTTATTTTAAATTTTGGTGCCCACTTTTTTGTTTATGCGCGTTTGGCACCCATTTTGGATGGAAACTGATGAGTGCATTATTTTGTATATTTTATACCCAAATTTATACTTTGTTAGTCTCATTTTAGTGTATTTAATAATTTCTTAGGGCTATTTTATTAAAAGGAGGAAAAAATGCGAGAATGATTGAATTCATATTGAAAATGGCAATTTTAAGTCAAAAATGGGAACTTCGATAATTTTATAATATTCTTGTGCTAATTTGTGAAAAAAGTTGCCTAGTGAAATTTTTGCAGATAATGATGGAAATTGGTGCAAATTGATGATCAATTCAAAAAAGGCGCGAAAAAGCTGATTTTTACGGTCGTTCGAAAAAATGCTGTTTTTACACTTGTGAAATCGTAAAAAAATCGGAAATTTTTATTCTCCGATTTGGACGAAACTCGGCGTGCGTGTTCAACAAGAAAATATAAGAGTTTTCGAGTGGGGGGAAATTCCGTCCCTTATCACGATCCAAAGATTAAAGAGGTGGAGAGATAGCTACCAACACTATTCGGCCAATCAGAAAGAGTCCCACCACAACTCAAATACCTCACCACTTGTCCTATAAAAACAACCCTTGGGATCATAATTCCGGAGACAATTGGAGACAATTAGAGAGGACTTTCGTGGAGGATTTCGGGGAGCAACTTTGAGTGATTGTAATCAATTTGAGGGCCAAGTTTTTATCATTTTTTAGAGGATTCAAGATTGTTGTGAGAGAACCATTTGTAAGTTTGGTTTATTAATGAAGATCTCTACTCATTCTTGCAATTTCTCTTTCATTATGGTAGCTTGATTCTTATATTAGGAGTAGGGTGAAGTTTATCATAGTTAACCAATATTGTCACGTTAATTTTATCGTTGTTTATTCCCTACTTGTTTTAACTGTTATTAAAGATTCGGTATTCATTTTAAAGCGACACGAGAGTGTGTTTTAGAACCTTCAAGATTGTTTTGTCAAATCAAGTTTTGAGATTTAAAAGTAGTAATTTTTGATGGATTATGCTTGCACTTTGATTGTTTTGATAGTCCATGCTTAAATACATTTGCGAATTTTAAAACTTGTATTTTCTAAGGGAATAGGGATTTTAGCCGTCTATTAGAGACGTTAAAAATATTTTGATCATAACCGTCACATTTTCCGAATTAAACACGGCGAGAGTCGGTTTAATTTGAGTTATAAAAAGGGAATGGCAACATTAAATTAGTGTGCAATATTAGTTACGTGATAAATGGACCCCGAATCCTAATTATTTCCTAATTGTTTACAAATCTCTTGCGTTACTCTCATTTATTGTAGTTGCTTTTATTTTGTATAATTTATAATTATTCTCTACCCCATTTGATCTAGTTGGACAGTTGCAATTCTTTTAATAATTAAAATTGACAAATCCTCGTGGGTTCGACCCGTACTTACACTCGCTATTCTATAATAGCCCGTGCACTTGCGGTATTTTATAAATTGACAACAAGTTTTTGGCGCCGTTGCCGGGGATTTGACAATTTTTTTTCTTAAAAGAAGTTGTGACTTTCGGACTAGTTTGTTTTACTTTTTGCATTTTTTTAGTAAAAATTTCAAAAAAAAAAATAAAAAATAAAAAAAAAAAAAAAAAAAAAAACTCTTAACAAGGCTAGAATTAAAAGCTACTCCAACGCGAACTTGTCAAATCGATTATGTTTCACCTTGTCTAGGATTGGTGGTTTTTAATGAGTCTTCGTACCGACCCCCTACCTGGAGGTGAAATCGAAATTTGAGGAGACAACCGTAGTTGGTCCTCTTTTAAATTCTCCCTTGTCAAAGGGTAGAAGCTATCCAAAATAAATAAATAAATTCATGTGTTGTAAATTACAATGGGTGATCCTCATATTGTTATCCCGTCATCTTTCTCATATTCCTCAATGGATCCTGTGGACGTGTTTTTACAAAATACTGAAAATCTAGATGACTACGTATTTCAATTTAATTCAGATGGGTCAGTAGTCATTTTAAAAATTAAAGAAGGTATGGATGAGACTCCAACCCCTGTAATTACTATCGGTCCACCAAAGTGTATCAATTGGAGAGAGGTGAACAAACGGTATAATGATGCTATTTCTAAAAATAATCATGAATTAATTGGGGATAATCAATTTTGTGAGGAGAAAAAAATTGACAATCTTGACACGTGTAATACTTTTGATGATTTGGATGCTTGTCAAGATTTTTCTCCTAATTTAATTGAGCAGAGTGCTGCTTCTTTTTATATGTGGGAAAATTTATTTGAGGATTCGTCATCCGATTTTACTGATACTTCAAGTATTTATGACGATCCTCCTGTTTTTGATGAAGAAAGTGTATCACCCAGTGATAGATCTTCTTCCCACGCTTTTCATAAAATCTCACATTTAGGAGTAGAGTATGCATCCCCAATTTTACTTGACTATTTTCGAAAAAGGGATAATAAATATTTGGATCCTTGTTGCAATTTATTACCTCCATGTGATGCATCGACATATGATTCAGGCGATTCAAATTTATTTATTATTGATGATGTCGGTACTCACCATTATGACCATAGATTTAAGATTGAAATTTGTGTTGTGCGGTCATGCTCTCAAATTTATGATATTTTGGCACTTAGTGCTATAAAGTTTATTAATTGGAATGACCCACAACTATTTCGATTATTAATTTATGGTGAGGATGGTAATTGTCATGTGTTTGTATATTATTTGTGTATATATATATTTTTATTATTATTTTTTTTAGTTAACATGTATCATCTTTCTACTTCGTTACTTTATTTTCTCTGTCCATATTTTTATTTGAGCATACATTGAGGACAATGTAAAATTTAGGTTTGGGGGTAAGGATGATATTTTTTGAAAAAAAAAATCAGATTTCAAAAATTCAAAAAGATTTTCAATATAATTGAGTTTTGGAACGATTTCTTAATATAGAATTAATTCATGGATCTCTCATCTTATGAAATTTTTACACATTAGCCATATAATATGATCGAAAATGGATATTGAGGCGAAAGTTAATATGCTTAACGAATAAATGTGGAGATTTTAACCCGATGAGATTTTGTGCCATTCATCGTTTTCCATAGATTTAAATCAGTCCGAGTTAAAATTACTCAATCTTTCCTTCAGTGATAAATTCGTTGATGATCTCAAATTCTTTGTTTTGTTCGATTACTGAAAACAAAAAGTTAAAATGTGAATCTTAAGCACTAGAAGTCTTAGTAAGTCGTCTTGAGACACAAATCAACTGAACGAAACTTGAGAAATGAGATTAGGCCATCGTTTGAAAGCCCAAAATTAAGCCTAAAATCCAACCTTTTTACATTATTCCGTTGCAAGCCCATTTGAGCCAAAAAGAAAATATGTCTTTTATTGAAAACCCATTGTCCTACCTAACTCCAACTGAGAGTTTGAAGCCCATAAAAAGAAGTCATACCCATTATCGGAGAATACTGGGGTAACATTAAGGTTGAAAAAAAAAAGGCCAAAAAAAAAAAAAAAAAAAAAAGAAAGAAAAAAAATCGCAAAAGATTGATGTGTCGGAAAAAAGGGGAAGAAAAAAAATGGTGAAAAAAAAAATGTGATTTCGAAAAGAAAAAGCGAAAGAAAAAGAAAAATGGATGCTGGAAGAAAAGTGCCTAAAAGTCAAAATACCGAAAAACCTCTATATTCTCAGAAATTTTGAACTCCAAAAACAGCCATTCTTTCTAGCCAAAATTCGAGCCTACAATACAACCAAAGAAAGTCCTAATAGATCTCATGGGAAGTTAGTTATAGTGTGGAGAGAAGACGAATAGGATCTATGGTGGGATTCAATGTTTTCAACAAGTAATCGATTTTCTGTTCATGAGATCATATTCATCCATTGTATAAAAATCCATTTTTGATTATGTATATTTGAAATTTGTTCATATAAATTTACTCTTTTATTCACATATACCGAGAGAAAATAACCCATTTTCGAGTGTTCGATTGTGAGTGCATTCTGTGAGATTTTGAAATCAAAACGAACTTTCGGATAAGAAATGCAACGATCAAATCTTTTGAAATTGACGGTTATATTGGCTATGCACACACAGACACAATAAGTTGAGATTGAGAAATGAAGTTCTACTATATTTATGAAGTTTGCATTCAAACTTGGTTATATTACTTTTTAGTCATTTGTATTGAGTCAAGCTTTTGAATTTTGTGGGTATATTCACTGCAAACCCTCACGAGACAAAACTCGTCCACTAGGGTAACCTAGAGGTTTAACGGCTTGTTGCACATGCTAAGTGCAATCGTGATTCCTACGAAAGTGAGTTAAATTTTAAATTTTTTAGTTTTGCTCGAGGACTAGCAAAGTTTAGGTTTGGGGGTATTTGATGAGTGCATTATTTTGTATATTTTATACCCAAATTTATACTTTGTTAGTCTCATTTTAGTGTATTTAATAATTTCTTAGGGCTATTTTATTAAAAGGAGGAAAAAATGCGAGAATGATTGAATTCATATTGAAAATGGCAATTTTAAGTCAAAAATGGGAACTTCGATAATTTTATAATATTCTTGTGCTAATTTGTGAAAAAAGTTGCCTAGTGAAATTTTTGCAGATAATGATGGAAATTGGTGCAAATTGATGATCAATTCAAAAAAGGCGCGAAAAAGCTGATTTTTACGGTCGTTCGAAAAAATGCTGTTTTTACACTTGTGAAATCGTAAAAAAATCGGAAATTTTTATTCTCCGATTTGGACGAAACTCGGCGTGCGTGTTCAACAAGAAAATATAAGAGTTTTCGAGTGGGGGGAAATTCCGTCCCTTATCACGATCCAAAGATTAAAGAGGTGGAGAGATAGCTACCAACACTATTCGGCCAATCAGAAAGAGTCCCACCACAACTCAAATACCTCACCACTTGTCCTATAAAAACAACCCTTGGGATCATAATTCCGGAGACAATTGGAGACAATTAGAGAGGACTTTCGTGGAGGATTTCGGGGAGCAACTTTGAGTGATTGTAATCAATTTGAGGGCCAAGTTTTTATCATTTTTTAGAGGATTCAAGATTGTTGTGAGAGAACCATTTGTAAGTTTGGTTTATTAATGAAGATCTCTACTCATTCTTGCAATTTCTCTTTCATTATGGTAGCTTGATTCTTATATTAGGAGTAGGGTGAAGTTTATCATAGTTAACCAATATTGTCACGTTAATTTTATCGTTGTTTATTCCCTACTTGTTTTAACTGTTATTAAAGATTCGGTATTCATTTTAAAGCGACACGAGAGTGTGTTTTAGAACCTTCAAGATTGTTTTGTCAAATCAAGTTTTGAGATTTAAAAGTAGTAATTTTTGATGGATTATGCTTGCACTTTGATTGTTTTGATAGTCCATGCTTAAATACATTTGCGAATTTTAAAACTTGTATTTTCTAAGGGAATAGGGATTTTAGCCGTCTATTAGAGACGTTAAAAATATTTTGATCATAACCGTCACATTTTCCGAATTAAACACGGCGAGAGTCGGTTTAATTTGAGTTATAAAAAGGGAATGGCAACATTAAATTAGTGTGCAATATTAGTTACGTGATAAATGGACCCCGAATCCTAATTATTTCCTAATTGTTTACAAATCTCTTGCGTTACTCTCATTTATTGTAGTTGCTTTTATTTTGTATAATTTATAATTATTCTCTACCCCATTTGATCTAGTTGGACAGTTGCAATTCTTTTAATAATTAAAATTGACAAATCCTCGTGGGTTCGACCCGTACTTACACTCGCTATTCTATAATAGCCCGTGCACTTGCGGTATTTTATAAATTGACAACAAGTTTTTGGCGCCGTTGCCGGGGATTTGACAATTTTTTTTCTTAAAAGAAGTTGTGACTTTCGGACTAGTTTGTTTTACTTTTTGCATTTTTTTAGTAAAAATTTCAAAAAAAAAAATAAAAAATAAAAAATAAAAAAAAAAAAAAAACTCTTAACAAGGCTAGAATTAAAAGCTACTCCAACGCGAACTTGTCAAATCGATTATGTTTCACCTTGTCTAGGATTGGTGGTTTTTAATGAGTCTTCGTACCGACCCCCTACCTGGAGGTGAAATCGAAATTTGAGGAGACAACCGTAGTTGGTCCTCTTTTAAATTCTCCCTTGTCAAAGGGTAGAAGCTATCCAAAATAAATAAATAAATTCATGTGTTGTAAATTACAATGGGTGATCCTCATATTGTTATCCCGTCATCTTTCTCATATTCCTCAATGGATCCTGTGGACGTGTTTTTACAAAATACTGAAAATCTAGATGACTACGTATTTCAATTTAATTCAGATGGGTCAGTAGTCATTTTAAAAATTAAAGAAGGTATGGATGAGACTCCAACCCCTGTAATTACTATCGGTCCACCAAAGTGTATCAATTGGAGAGAGGTGAACAAACGGTATAATGATGCTATTTCTAAAAATAATCATGAATTAATTGGGGATAATCAATTTTGTGAGGAGAAAAAAATTGACAATCTTGACACGTGTAATACTTTTGATGATTTGGATGCTTGTCAAGATTTTTCTCCTAATTTAATTGAGCAGAGTGCTGCTTCTTTTTATATGTGGGAAAATTTATTTGAGGATTCGTCATCCGATTTTACTGATACTTCAAGTATTTATGACGATCCTCCTGTTTTTGATGAAGAAAGTGTATCACCCAGTGATAGATCTTCTTCCCACGCTTTTCATAAAATCTCACATTTAGGAGTAGAGTATGCATCCCCAATTTTACTTGACTATTTTCGAAAAAGGGATAATAAATATTTGGATCCTTGTTGCAATTTATTACCTCCATGTGATGCATCGACATATGATTCAGGCGATTCAAATTTATTTATTATTGATGATGTCGGTACTCACCATTATGACCATAGATTTAAGATTGAAATTTGTGTTGTGCGGTCATGCTCTCAAATTTATGATATTTTGGCACTTAGTGCTATAAAGTTTATTAATTGGAATGACCCACAACTATTTCGATTATTAATTTATGGTGAGGATGGTAATTGTCATGTGTTTGTATATTATTTGTGTATATATATATTTTTATTATTATTTTTTTTAGTTAACATGTATCATCTTTCTACTTCGTTACTTTATTTTCTCTGTCCATATTTTTATTTGAGCATACATTGAGGACAATGTAAAATTTAGGTTTGGGGGTAAGGATGATATTTTTTGAAAAAAAAAATCAGATTTCAAAAATTCAAAAAGATTTTCAATATAATTGAGTTTTGGAACGATTTCTTAATATAGAATTAATTCATGGATCTCTCATCTTATGAAATTTTTACACATTAGCCATATAATATGATCGAAAATGGATATTGAGGCGAAAGTTAATATGCTTAACGAATAAATGTGGAGATTTTAACCCGATGAGATTTTGTGCCATTCATCGTTTTCCATAGATTTAAATCAGTCCGAGTTAAAATTACTCAATCTTTCCTTCAGTGATAAATTCGTTGATGATCTCAAATTCTTTGTTTTGTTCGATTACTGAAAACAAAAAGTTAAAATGTGAATCTTAAGCACTAGAAGTCTTAGTAAGTCGTCTTGAGACACAAATCAACTGAACGAAACTTGAGAAATGAGATTAGGCCATCGTTTGAAAGCCCAAAATTAAGCCTAAAATCCAACCTTTTTACATTATTCCGTTGCAAGCCCATTTGAGCCAAAAAGAAAATATGTCTTTTATTGAAAACCCATTGTCCTACCTAACTCCAACTGAGAGTTTGAAGCCCATAAAAAGAAGTCATACCCATTATCGGAGAATACTGGGGTAACATTAAGGTTGAAAAAAAAAAGGCCAAAAAAAAAAAAAAAAAAAAAAGAAAGAAAAAAAATCGCAAAAGATTGATGTGTCGGAAAAAAGGGGAAGAAAAAAAATGGTGAAAAAAAAAATGTGATTTCGAAAAGAAAAAGCGAAAGAAAAAGAAAAATGGATGCTGGAAGAAAAGTGCCTAAAAGTCAAAATACCGAAAAACCTCTATATTCTCAGAAATTTTGAACTCCAAAAACAGCCATTCTTTCTAGCCAAAATTCGAGCCTACAATACAACCAAAGAAAGTCCTAATAGATCTCATGGGAAGTTAGTTATAGTGTGGAGAGAAGACGAATAGGATCTATGGTGGGATTCAATGTTTTCAACAAGTAATCGATTTTCTGTTCATGAGATCATATTCATCCATTGTATAAAAATCCATTTTTGATTATGTATATTTGAAATTTGTTCATATAAATTTACTCTTTTATTCACATATACCGAGAGAAAATAACCCATTTTCGAGTGTTCGATTGTGAGTGCATTCTGTGAGATTTTGAAATCAAAACGAACTTTCGGATAAGAAATGCAACGATCAAATCTTTTGAAATTGACGGTTATATTGGCTATGCACACACAGACACAATAAGTTGAGATTGAGAAATGAAGTTCTACTATATTTATGAAGTTTGCATTCAAACTTGGTTATATTACTTTTTAGTCATTTGTATTGAGTCAAGCTTTTGAATTTTGTGGGTATATTCACTGCAAACCCTCACGAGACAAAACTCGTCCACTAGGGTAACCTAGAGGTTTAACGGCTTGTTGCACATGCTAAGTGCAATCGTGATTCCTACGAAAGTGAGTTAAATTTTAAATTTTTTAGTTTTGCTCGAGGACTAGCAAAGTTTAGGTTTGGGGGTATTTGATGAGTGCATTATTTTGTATATTTTATACCCAAATTTATACTTTGTTAGTCTCATTTTAGTGTATTTAATAATTTCTTAGGGCTATTTTATTAAAAGGAGGAAAAAATGCGAGAATGATTGAATTCATATTGAAAATGGCAATTTTAAGTCAAAAATGGGAACTTCGATAATTTTATAATATTCTTGTGCTAATTTGTGAAAAAAGTTGCCTAGTGAAATTTTTGCAGATAATGATGGAAATTGGTGCAAATTGATGATCAATTCAAAAAAGGCGCGAAAAAGCTGATTTTTACGGTCGTTCGAAAAAATGCTGTTTTTACACTTGTGAAATCGTAAAAAAATCGGAAATTTTTATTCTCCGATTTGGACGAAACTCGGCGTGCGTGTTCAACAAGAAAATATAAGAGTTTTCGAGTGGGGGGAAATTCCGTCCCTTATCACGATCCAAAGATTAAAGAGGTGGAGAGATAGCTACCAACACTATTCGGCCAATCAGAAAGAGTCCCACCACAACTCAAATACCTCACCACTTGTCCTATAAAAACAACCCTTGGGATCATAATTCCGGAGACAATTGGAGACAATTAGAGAGGACTTTCGTGGAGGATTTCGGGGAGCAACTTTGAGTGATTGTAATCAATTTGAGGGCCAAGTTTTTATCATTTTTTAGAGGATTCAAGATTGTTGTGAGAGAACCATTTGTAAGTTTGGTTTATTAATGAAGATCTCTACTCATTCTTGCAATTTCTCTTTCATTATGGTAGCTTGATTCTTATATTAGGAGTAGGGTGAAGTTTATCATAGTTAACCAATATTGTCACGTTAATTTTATCGTTGTTTATTCCCTACTTGTTTTAACTGTTATTAAAGATTCGGTATTCATTTTAAAGCGACACGAGAGTGTGTTTTAGAACCTTCAAGATTGTTTTGTCAAATCAAGTTTTGAGATTTAAAAGTAGTAATTTTTGATGGATTATGCTTGCACTTTGATTGTTTTGATAGTCCATGCTTAAATACATTTGCGAATTTTAAAACTTGTATTTTCTAAGGGAATAGGGATTTTAGCCGTCTATTAGAGACGTTAAAAATATTTTGATCATAACCGTCACATTTTCCGAATTAAACACGGCGAGAGTCGGTTTAATTTGAGTTATAAAAAGGGAATGGCAACATTAAATTAGTGTGCAATATTAGTTACGTGATAAATGGACCCCGAATCCTAATTATTTCCTAATTGTTTACAAATCTCTTGCGTTACTCTCATTTATTGTAGTTGCTTTTATTTTGTATAATTTATAATTATTCTCTACCCCATTTGATCTAGTTGGACAGTTGCAATTCTTTTAATAATTAAAATTGACAAATCCTCGTGGGTTCGACCCGTACTTACACTCGCTATTCTATAATAGCCCGTGCACTTGCGGTATTTTATAAATTGACAACAAGTTTTTGGCGCCGTTGCCGGGGATTTGACAATTTTTTTTCTTAAAAGAAGTTGTGACTTTCGGACTAGTTTGTTTTACTTTTTGCATTTTTTTAGTAAAAATTTCAAAAAAAAAAATAAAAAATAAAAAATAAAAAAAAAAAAAAAACTCTTAACAAGGCTAGAATTAAAAGCTACTCCAACGCGAACTTGTCAAATCGATTATGTTTCACCTTGTCTAGGATTGGTGGTTTTTAATGAGTCTTCGTACCGACCCCCTACCTGGAGGTGAAATCGAAATTTGAGGAGACAACCGTAGTTGGTCCTCTTTTAAATTCTCCCTTGTCAAAGGGTAGAAGCTATCCAAAATAAATAAATAAATTCATGTGTTGTAAATTACAATGGGTGATCCTCATATTGTTATCCCGTCATCTTTCTCATATTCCTCAATGGATCCTGTGGACGTGTTTTTACAAAATACTGAAAATCTAGATGACTACGTATTTCAATTTAATTCAGATGGGTCAGTAGTCATTTTAAAAATTAAAGAAGGTATGGATGAGACTCCAACCCCTGTAATTACTATCGGTCCACCAAAGTGTATCAATTGGAGAGAGGTGAACAAACGGTATAATGATGCTATTTCTAAAAATAATCATGAATTAATTGGGGATAATCAATTTTGTGAGGAGAAAAAAATTGACAATCTTGACACGTGTAATACTTTTGATGATTTGGATGCTTGTCAAGATTTTTCTCCTAATTTAATTGAGCAGAGTGCTGCTTCTTTTTATATGTGGGAAAATTTATTTGAGGATTCGTCATCCGATTTTACTGATACTTCAAGTATTTATGACGATCCTCCTGTTTTTGATGAAGAAAGTGTATCACCCAGTGATAGATCTTCTTCCCACGCTTTTCATAAAATCTCACATTTAGGAGTAGAGTATGCATCCCCAATTTTACTTGACTATTTTCGAAAAAGGGATAATAAATATTTGGATCCTTGTTGCAATTTATTACCTCCATGTGATGCATCGACATATGATTCAGGCGATTCAAATTTATTTATTATTGATGATGTCGGTACTCACCATTATGACCATAGATTTAAGATTGAAATTTGTGTTGTGCGGTCATGCTCTCAAATTTATGATATTTTGGCACTTAGTGCTATAAAGTTTATTAATTGGAATGACCCACAACTATTTCGATTATTAATTTATGGTGAGGATGGTAATTGTCATGTGTTTGTATATTATTTGTGTATATATATATTTTTATTATTATTTTTTTTAGTTAACATGTATCATCTTTCTACTTCGTTACTTTATTTTCTTTGTCCATATTTTTATTTGAGCATACATTGAGGACAATGTAAAATTTAGGTTTGGGGGTAAGGATGATATTTTTTGAAAAAAAAAATCAGATTTCAAAAATTCAAAAAGATTTTCAATATAATTGAGTTTTGGAACGATTTCTTAATATAGAATTAATTCATGGATCTCTCATCTTATGAAATTTTTACACATTAGCCATATAATATGATCGAAAATGGATATTGAGGCGAAAGTTAATATGCTTAACGAATAAATGTGGAGATTTTAACCCGATGAGATTTTGTGCCATTCATCGTTTTCCATAGATTTAAATCAGTCCGAGTTAAAATTACTCAATCTTTCCTTCAGTGATAAATTCGTTGATGATCTCAAATTCTTTGTTTTGTTCGATTACTGAAAACAAAAAGTTAAAATGTGAATCTTAAGCACTAGAAGTCTTAGTAAGTCGTCTTGAGACACAAATCAACTGAACGAAACTTGAGAAATGAGATTAGGCCATCGTTTGAAAGCCCAAAATTAAGCCTAAAATCCAACCTTTTTACATTATTCCGTTGCAAGCCCATTTGAGCCAAAAAGAAAATATGTCTTTTATTGAAAACCCATTGTCCTACCTAACTCCAACTGAGAGTTTGAAGCCCATAAAAAGAAGTCATACCCATTATCGGAGAATACTGGGGTAACATTAAGGTTGAAAAAAAAAAGGCCAAAAAAAAAAAAAAAAAAAAAAGAAAGAAAAAAAATCGCAAAAGATTGATGTGTCGGAAAAAAGGGGAAGAAAAAAAATGGTGAAAAAAAAAATGTGATTTCGAAAAGAAAAAGCGAAAGAAAAAGAAAAATGGATGCTGGAAGAAAAGTGCCTAAAAGTCAAAATACCGAAAAACCTCTATATTCTCAGAAATTTTGAACTCCAAAAACAGCCATTCTTTCTAGCCAAAATTCGAGCCTACAATACAACCAAAGAAAGTCCTAATAGATCTCATGGGAAGTTAGTTATAGTGTGGAGAGAAGACGAATAGGATCTATGGTGGGATTCAATGTTTTCAACAAGTAATCGATTTTCTGTTCATGAGATCATATTCATCCATTGTATAAAAATCCATTTTTGATTATGTATATTTGAAATTTGTTCATATAAATTTACTCTTTTATTCACATATACCGAGAGAAAATAACCCATTTTCGAGTGTTCGATTGTGAGTGCATTCTGTGAGATTTTGAAATCAAAACGAACTTTCGGATAAGAAATGCAACGATCAAATCTTTTGAAATTGACGGTTATATTGGCTATGCACACACAGACACAATAAGTTGAGATTGAGAAATGAAGTTCTACTATATTTATGAAGTTTGCATTCAAACTTGGTTATATTACTTTTTAGTCATTTGTATTGAGTCAAGCTTTTGAATTTTGTGGGTATATTCACTGCAAACCCTCACGAGACAAAACTCGTCCACTAGGGTAACCTAGAGGTTTAACGGCTTGTTGCACATGCTAAGTGCAATCGTGATTCCTACGAAAGTGAGTTAAATTTTAAATTTTTTAGTTTTGCTCGAGGACTAGCAAAGTTTAGGTTTGGGGGTATTTGATGAGTGCATTATTTTGTATATTTTATACCCAAATTTATACTTTGTTAGTCTCATTTTAGTGTATTTAATAATTTCTTAGGGCTATTTTATTAAAAGGAGGAAAAAATGCGAGAATGATTGAATTCATATTGAAAATGGCAATTTTAAGTCAAAAATGGGAACTTCGATAATTTTATAATATTCTTGTGCTAATTTGTGAAAAAAGTTGCCTAGTGAAATTTTTGCAGATAATGATGGAAATTGGTGCAAATTGATGATCAATTCAAAAAAGGCGCGAAAAAGCTGATTTTTACGGTCGTTCGAAAAAATGCTGTTTTTACACTTGTGAAATCGTAAAAAAATCGGAAATTTTTATTCTCCGATTTGGACGAAACTCGGCGTGCGTGTTCAACAAGAAAATATAAGAGTTTTCGAGTGGGGGGAAATTCCGTCCCTTATCACGATCCAAAGATTAAAGAGGTGGAGAGATAGCTACC
This sequence comes from Sambucus nigra, assembly GCA_949130495.1. Classification (NCBI taxonomy): domain Eukaryota; kingdom Viridiplantae; phylum Streptophyta; class Magnoliopsida; order Dipsacales; family Adoxaceae; genus Sambucus; species Sambucus nigra. The sequence goes on from OX422214.1 coordinate 144,659,287, forward strand.
AACACTATTCGGCCAATCAGAAAGAGTCCCACCACAACTCAAATACCTCACCACTTGTCCTATAAAAACAACCCTTGGGATCATAATTCCGGAGACAATTGGAGACAATTAGAGAGGACTTTCGTGGAGGATTTCGGGGAGCAACTTTGAGTGATTGTAATCAATTTGAGGGCCAAGTTTTTATCATTTTTTAGAGGATTCAAGATTGTTGTGAGAGAACCATTTGTAAGTTTGGTTTATTAATGAAGATCTCTACTCATTCTTGCAATTTCTCTTTCATTATGGTAGCTTGATTCTTATATTAGGAGTAGGGTGAAGTTTATCATAGTTAACCAATATTGTCACGTTAATTTTATCGTTGTTTATTCCCTACTTGTTTTAACTGTTATTAAAGATTCGGTATTCATTTTAAAGCGACACGAGAGTGTGTTTTAGAACCTTCAAGATTGTTTTGTCAAATCAAGTTTTGAGATTTAAAAGTAGTAATTTTTGATGGATTATGCTTGCACTTTGATTGTTTTGATAGTCCATGCTTAAATACATTTGCGAATTTTAAAACTTGTATTTTCTAAGGGAATAGGGATTTTAGCCGTCTATTAGAGACGTTAAAAATATTTTGATCATAACCGTCACATTTTCCGAATTAAACACGGCGAGAGTCGGTTTAATTTGAGTTATAAAAAGGGAATGGCAACATTAAATTAGTGTGCAATATTAGTTACGTGATAAATGGACCCCGAATCCTAATTATTTCCTAATTGTTTACAAATCTCTTGCGTTACTCTCATTTATCGTAGTTGCTTTTAGAGTTAATGATCATTTGTCTCAATTTCATCATTCTCTTAATATCCATCCATTTTACTTAAAGAAGAGAGACTATTGATGTTCGTTTATCATTTATACCCTTCAATCAACTACATTATTATTAAACATAGAAATTATACTTGTAAAAATACATTGTTTAAACTATTTTTAATTGATTTGGTTTTATAACAAAGCTGTTTTTATACTTTGTAAGGAAAAAATTACGATTCGAGCCAATTTGTTTGCATTGGATTTATATAGTATTTGGGCAAAACTTCTTTGAGTCATTGGTCATTAAGATTTCAGTTGTTTGTCATTTAATCCTGTTGTATGTGATTGAAGACCATAACGGTGAAGGTAAAACGACATTGATTACAGATTTGGTTTCATGTCGAGTTTCGTCTTCATCATCTGAGGGATCTCAATGAGGTATGAATCGATATTTATGTTTGATCCCTAAATACATTTTTTTTATAAAATGTTTTGAGGCATTTTCGTCAAATGAATTTTAATTAAAAAAATATTATAAAATGAAATTTATGGGGTGGTCCGATTATATGTAGAAATCGTAGAGTAGGTCACACAAGCCAAGTTAAATCAATTTCAATTTTATCTTGATTAATTAGGTTAAAATAAACATGCAAGATATTGAATCTAAATTGAAACGAATAAAACACAGGACAAGATATGAGGAAATAAATTCCTTTTGGAAAAACCTTTTGTTTTTCAGCACTGTTATAACTAGGTACAACAGAATGACATGGATAGAATTATATACTTAGACTCACTAAGTATTACGGTTATATCTTTATTTCATGTTGTTGACCAAAAAGGCATGCATATCGAACAACGCCTCACACAACAAGCATCACTTGCCTCGGCGTCCACCGATCAACCTCAGAAAAATCATTTTCTATCTTCAGCAGTGAATAATCAAATCCACAGGGGATATAATGTATGATTTGTTCTTCAGGTTTTGATAAAGCGATCATAAAATATTCAAGGGGTTTGGATTTTCAAAAACAAAGTGTTTGACAATAAAAAGAGATCAAAAAGGCTTGATAGAAAATTTCATGAATTTCGATGTTTCTCAAATCAATAATGACAAACTATTCAATGTTTTTAAAGGAATTTTATTGATCAAACCCATTGATCTTCAATTTATGACACCTCAAAATCTCACATTTTAAGCATAAAATCTCAATTTTTTTTGAAAAAATCATATTGCTCATTTTTAATGAAGTGTCAATGAAACAAAATTGGCCTTGGCACTTGTAACCGTCCGAAAATGGAGGTAACAAATGATAAGAAATAATTATTATGAAGATTGGGGATGAGAGAAAGTGAGAATACAAGGAGTTTTACGTGGTTCGGCCCTTGAATCGAAAGCCTACGTCCACGGTGGTATTATTACATTATCGTGCGTGTTTAAAGCTTAGGGTTTTTCCAATACAACTCTAGGCTTGAGAGGGTATCGAAAAGTAGATCTATTTATGAATCTGTATCCTATTTAAATGTGGATATGAGATATTTACAAAGAGATGGAGTGACCTTATAAATCGGGCAGTTACACCTTGATACACGTTTATTATAATGTATATTCACACGCCTTGAGGTGCCTAACTTCTTTGATAACGAAACGTCCAGATAATCACGAGGTAACCAACTTGGCATATGTGATCCAGATAGTTGATAAGATAGGTGTTGCGTGTAAATGCTCATAAGGATGTATGTATCTTCAACCTTAAGGAAAATAATTGGGTCGAACACTCTAATTACTGAGACGACCTCTCTCGGTGGTGAGACCGAGCACATTTTGTAAGTCCTCCTGGGTTATTGGGATTTACTCTATGTAGAGATTATGTAGGTATAACAGAAAGCCCTTAGGACCTTTGGCACAAATGTCTCAATGTGAGACCCGATGAGTGGGAGAGTTGTTATGTGATGCTCATACTTCACTGGTGGAGGTCGGATCACATTGGTCGATTTACTTGTGGTCGACTCATCTTGGTTAACACCTCGTGGTTGGCTAAAGTATGATCATATTTCCTTTGAGTTTCTCATGATGTGTCAAGAACACATTTCAGGAAACTGAAGAGTTTTTTGCGTAATGATGGGTACAGGTTACATGCGCTAATACTTTGTACCGTCGTTTCAGTTTTCTACAAATTTGCTAAAGTTTTGTCTGCATCATGGATTCAATATTTTCATCAAAGGGTATAAAAACACACTAGTTCTTTCGTTTTCTTTACCTAGAAGATTTTTACTGAGATGAGAGAGCCTTTGAGCTTCGTTTCCATCGTTGCAAAAGCTTACTCATTTCTGGATCAAAATTCTTCAGTGCCTCCTCCTTCATTCTTCGGTAGCTTATTTTTCCATCGTTTAATTTTACCAGGGACACCTTTCTTTGCTTTAGCAAATATTTGATATTTTGTTGGTGGATTCTTGTTGTTTAACTTGGTGGTTACTTCGTTTAGACGGCCATTGAGTTGGTCGACCCAAGGTTAACTGATTTAAAACTTTAAGGAAATGCGTGAATTTCCCCCCTCACGTTGAGAAAGCTTACGAGTTTATTAGAAGCTTAGAACCAGAGCACCCTAGTATTACTGAAAGGAGATTTCCTCATCCTATATAAGTGGTTATACCATAGGAGGAGCTTGGTCATCCCCGTTTTACCCCTAACTCTCCTTCTAGTTGTGGTTCCTCTACTGACTTATGCTTGCCTTATATTTCTTGCCCTATTTTAGGAATTCCTTGATTTATTCCTTCTGTTAGTGAGGGTGAGTTTCTAAATACTGTTTATATGGATCCCCTGAATCCTGATTCCTTGTTTGAGGATTCTGCAATGGACAGGGTTGAGGATAACATGCCAGAAAGTGTGGGCCTCCACCTTTTTATGCCAGGAGGCTTCTGGGGACGATAAAGAGGAAAAAGAAGATCTTGTTGATTCTTCCAGTAATTATAATCTTGCTATGATAGATTCTCATTGGTATCAATGCACGGTGACTGAGGAAGATCTTGAGGCCACAAGATAGAGATGCTCCTTTCCTATAGCCATTCAAACCAGAATGCCCTATGTTTCTAAGAGGTGTTACTCTGTTTGAGACTCAAAGGAAATTTGCCTTCCCTTGTGGGCCCTTCAGGTAGGACTAAGGCTTCCTCTTCATCCCACCATTCGTTCCATTTTGAGAGGTTATGGAGTGACCTTAACCCAACTGCTTCCCAATACATATAGGACTATTCTGGGGGCAATGATGTTCTGAAAATCTAAGACGGGGTTTGACTTAATGGGGAACCTTTTGAGGTATAATACAACTTGAAAGACAATACCAAAGCACCTAGTTATTATTATTTTTCTGCACAAAAACCTTAGTATAGGATGGTAAAAAATGTACAATCTAGTAATCACAGTTGGAAAGGTTCGTATTTGTTTATCAAGGGATGTTGGGAATTTAGGGACCATGAAATGGACATGGCATGTAGGGTCCCCAAATAATGGAGTGGGACTAATGACATAGGTAACACTCTCCTACTTTTGTCTTCGTGTTTTCTTATTTTGGCTTACTTTACTGTTCTGTTATTGTTGTTATGACTTTGAGTTTTTTAGTGGCGTGAGCCCCCAAGATACCTAAGTCGTTGGTCGATCTGGTTATCTCTTATTGTGAGAAGAAACCCCCCACTTTCGAGGATTTTTCTACTATAGAGATGTTTATTGCTACTGGGTATCACACTCCTCGAGGTGGAAGGATCCCTTTGGAATTCGAAGTGCCCCTAGACGATTGGGTGGCCAGAAAGACTCACTTTGAGACCTGTAACCAGGCTATTGGGACAGGTAGCTCAAAAGCAGGTAGGTTGTAGCATCAAATTATTTAACCTTTCCTTTGTTGGTTGTTCGTACTAATACATATTAGTTCACTTATCTTGCTAGGTGGGGAAAACATCATTTTGAATAAACTCTAAGAAAGGCTCCTCATTTTATTAATCGCAAAGAACTGGCTGAGGCTCATCAGAAGAGAGTTGTAGTTGGCCAAAAATAGGTAGAGGCCAACCAGATGGTCATTTTTGGGGGTGACCGACCAGGATACTCATAGTCATGAGGCAGCTGCAACTGCTAAAGGTGAGGGAAAATCCCCTATGGAGCCCTCATTTGGAGATAAGAGGCCGAGAGTAGATGGAGAAGATATGCAGCCTCTTTGTAAGCTTCTGAGGGGAATTGGTTGTTCACCTTAACCTAGAGTTGAATTAGGCCTCGGGCACACATCTCTATGGGAAGGTTTAGCATTTTGACTTAAACCCTGAGTAAAAAATGCCTTGGACCTGCTCAATTAGTGGGGTCATATGAAGGACTTTGAGTTCTTGCATTGTTCTGATTCGGATTCCCTATGGACCCTGGCACAGCACCGACTGTCTGTGGTTTGCATTTCCTATTAATTCTCAGTCACATATTTATAAGTGTCCCATTGTTTTACTCTAATCATGCTTTATTCCTTGTGGCCTAGGCCTCCATGGCTTATACCGTCTTACGAGAGAAATCCCTTGTCAACCACATAACTTACAACGAGCTGGCCGAGGAGAAAAAAATACTGAAAGCAAGTTGTGAAAATGTTTTAGAGCAGTTAAAGTAGAAGGGTGGGATGCTACTGTCTAGAACCGAGGAGATTATAAAACTAGAGCAAGAAAATGTGGCTCTCAAGGTGAATTCTAATACTAATGAAGCTAAGATCTAAAGCCTGAATGATGCTCTCGCATTAGATAAGGAGAAGTATGAAAAAGAGGTCTAGTTGGCTTGTAACTCTTTGTATAATGCTGGTGCCACTGTTGTTGAAGCCTTTAAGTCATCGATAGACTTTAATACTGAGTGTTTGGCTATTTTTCGGACGGGTGCGAGGAGCTGAAGAAGTGGGTAGCCTCTCACTTCCTCGATATTGCTAAAGTTATGAATGGTAAGCAAGGAGATGATGAGGAGGCTTCCACCCTTGCGGGGGAAGAAAGGGATGCCTCACTGCTGAGGGTTGAAGTGATATATTTCTTGTGTTTATTTTTGTGACTCATATTTCTACTTGGCATTGGCTCTGTAACTTTGAACATCTTCTTTTGATATAATCTTTACTCTGTTACTATCTTTTTCAAATTATGCTTAACTTATTAATCATCTTATTTCTAAGACGAAAATAATATTTGGAATATTTCTTCTTGAACAACCTACAAGGTCATTCAAAGATTCTAGGTAGTGAGCCTGTGCATTAGCACAAGCATAACTGTTTGCGACTTATGAGGTTATACAGGTATCAGCTGACTACATTGTGTTGTGACCTGTGAATTCATACATAAGACGTAATCAACTACCTCGTTCATAACTAATTAAGTCATACAAGGGTTTGGTAGAACTCGAGGGTTTGAGTTATTTAACTGTTTTCCACTCGTTAGATCATACAACTTTTCTAGCTGACCACATGATGCGCGACTCGTGAGATCGTATATTTAGCTGACCACCTCGTTCATAACTAGTGGGGTCATATAAGGGTTTTGTGGATTTGTGGGAACATGTTCATTCTAACTAGAGTATTCGCGATTTATGCTATCAACCTGGTATGATTATTTTGACGTTGTTGGTTGTGCCATATTGTATACTTATCATATGCACGAAAATTAATGAAACAAGAGAATAAACTATGTTTTATTAATTGAAATGTTGATTGCTACATGAATTAAATAACTAACTGGCTACTAATAATGCTTCCTAAGATGACCCAAATTCCAGGGGGTTTTGAACTGCTCACCATCCCAAGTCTCAATTCAATAAGTCCCCGGCCTGACGACGCTGGTTACTTTATTTGGTTCATGCCAGTTCGCTCCAGCTTGTTGTTCTTTTGTATTACCTTCTTAAGAACGTAGTCCCCCTCTTTCAGGATGCTTGCTTTTACCCGGCGGTTATAGTAGCTTGCCACCCTTTGCTAATAGGTGGCCACATGTAACGGTGCATTTTCACTGACTTCCTCTACCTGGTCGAAGTCCAACCTTTGCGCCAAATCACTTAATGGGGAATCAAAATTAAGGACTCTATGACTAGGGAGTCCTATTATAGTGGGGATAACTTCCTTTTTTCCAAAGGAGAGCATGTACGGTGTTTCCCGTATAGCTATCATTGGAGTGGTTCGGTATGCCCAGAGCACGCTATGGATCTTGTTAATCCAATTCCCCTTTGCCTTATCGAGTGTATAATTGTCCTATTGGCTACTTTGGTTTGGACGTTGCATTATGATGCTCGGGTTCCAAGTGTAGCTTTCGAATCTTGGATCTGGTGTAGTAGTGTTCAAAGTCTTGGTTGTCAAACTGCGTGCCATGATTAGTGATAAATGCGATGGGCATGCCATTGCAGTATATGATCATTTTCCAGATAAACTGAAATACCTTTTCATACGGCATTTCTACCGGGGGTTCGACTTCAATCCATATTGTAAAGTAGTCTACTTCCACCACAAGGTAATTGTATCGCCTTTTCATTCTTAATAACGGTCAGAGTAGGTCTATACCCCGCATGGAGAATGACCAAAGTGACACAATAGGAGTTAATGGAGACCCTGGGGAATAGTGGATCTTTGCGAATCGTTGACACTTATAATGTCGTCTCACATAATACACATATCACACTTATCACATCAAGCTCTAGTATCAATTTGTAAAATGAAATTTATGGGGTGGTCCGATTATATGTAAAAATAGTAGAGGAGTTCACTCACAATTCAAATTCAATTCAGTCAAATTTTATCTTTATTAATTAGGTGAAGCTAAACACTTAAGATTTTAATTCTAAATTGAAACGAACAAACCACAAGACAATAACAGAGCAAAAAATCCCTTTTGGGAAAACCTTTTTGTTTTTCAGCACTATTACCACTAGGTATTATAGAATGACATGGACAGACTCGACTAAGTATTACGGTTATGTCTTCCTTCCTTGTTATTGACAGAAAGAGATGAAAATCCAATAATGCCCCATATAACAAGCTCCACTTGCCTTGGTGTCCACCAATCATCCTCAGGAAACTCATTTTCTATCTTTAACACTAAAGAATCAACTCCATAGAGATTAGAACAAATGATGTGTTCTTTAGGGTTTGATAAAGTGATCACAAAACATCCAAGGTGTTTGGATTTGAAAAAAAAAATTGATCACAAAAAGATATCTAAAGGTCTTGATAGAAATTGCAAGTTTGTATTTCTATATATAAGGATAATTTTTTTAAGAGATAAACTTGAAAGATTACATTTGAAATCAGTTAAAAAACAAAATTTTACCACCTCGTTCAAACGAGGTATATCTCTTTTGAACGAAGTATCCTATCTTGTTCGAACACCCATCAAATGAATCTTCTAATAAGATTCCATAACGAGACAAAAGTTGCCAAAATTGATCTCTTTCAAAGTCGTTCGAAGTTGTTCTAATGATGTATGTGTACTCATTCAAATAACACTCAATATCATTCTAATGACTTCGAGAATTTTTCAAAAAAAAAATTATTTTTTCAAATTCTTTTAAAATACTCCTGAATAAATAGACTAAACATAATCAACCTCATATATGTTGTCCACATAATAATAGTGACGATCTCAACTCTTCGATCATCGATTGTTGTATTCAGATACTAACTTGTCTTCACTTGAAACTGTTGAGAATCTAACGATGATGTAGATATGTAACGGAATATGCCGAACTTAATAATGTAATGAGCAATTATAAATCTATCTCTTACAAATTTTTTTGGGTTTAATTTTATTCGAACCAACTTTCACTATCTTTCAAATGAAGTTACTGGTTTCATATGAACGAGTTCTTCAATTCATTCAAACGAGTTTGGGCATCTCGTTCAAATGAGATGCAAACGATATGTCTATGCTTGTAAGAATAATCTTGTTCAAAGCTTGTTCGATCTCCGTTCAAACGAGAATAACTATGTCTTTCGAATGAGATTGCTATTGTCGTTCAAACGAACATATACTTCTCATTCGAACGACTTTCCTCAAAAATGTATTGCCTTGAAATTCATGTTTTTTTTTATAAATAATCATTTTGGCATGAGTTTTCATTATAAATTTTGGTAAAAATCGATTTCCTATCACAATGAAAATGCCTTTAAACGTTTATTTACTCCCAAGGTAGAGATCCAAAAATCCTACATCGATATAATTATTTGAGATCTCTTTTGTGTTGCACCATAATTATTTGCTCTTCATACTGTGAGCATTTCGAATGGTGGAGACCGTGTTTCGTGTTGTGTGATGGTTGGACCAGTCCACGATAAGTAAGATCAGTGGGATATCAAGACGTGGGAAGTGCTTGTGTTGTGTGGTTGTTGGAAGGTGTTAAACAGTGGCTGTGAAGAAGGTTATAATGAACAAGGAATAACAACAATTCTTGAAGGTGCCTAGTCTCTGAGAAGTCTAAGTTGTTATTATAGATGTACCTATATCGTAGTGGATATGTGCGGCTAGGTCGTCCGAGATTTTTATTATTGTGGATTTTTCTCATAAATCACCGCGTTGTGATTTACGATTTTTGCCCTTGCTTATTATCACCTAGATACATGCTTAAGTCACGACTAAGATTAGTAAATTATTTAACACAACACTTGAATTATTTGGTGCATGATTGTTAAATTAAAAAAAATTAAGACTTTGTGATGTTTCCATATAATCCTAGGGCACTAGCGTTTTTCATACTTATTTACTATTTCTAAACATAAAAACTTATTTTTTTTAAATATTTTGATTAAATTCTTTGTATACAGTATAAAAAAAGTTTATATTTATTTATAATTTTTTCCTTTTTTGACATGAAAACTATACTTTAAAAAAATGTTTTGTTTAAACTATTTTGTAAAAGTGTTATTTCATATTTATAGCCCTTTAAATGAAAACTATTTGAAAAACAAAAAGAAAATGTTTTGTTTAAACTGTTTTTGACATTTTTTCATACTTATTTTCCATTAAATATTAAAAATATTTTAAAACATTAAAAATATTTTTTTAACTGTTTCTCAATAGTTTTGGTTTTAGATTTTTTCATACTTTTTTTTACATTTTAAGATAAAAAAACATCGTGAAATTTTTTTAATTGAAACAAATATTTCTATTATTGTCAATAGTATAGAATTTGCTATTTTTTTGTTATTTCAAACATTAGAACAAATAAAATGATTCCAATTATTTTTTAACATTTGCGAGCAAATTTTTATACTTATTTTCCTTTTTAGACATAAAAATTATAATTAAATATGTGAGTACAAAAAATATAACAATAAAGAGATCCACGAAAACAATTACAAATGTAGAAAGTAAAGAGCAAAACACAACGATATATGTGGTTCAGCAACTTGCCTACGTCCATGAGGAGGTTAATATTTTTATTAAGTGTTTCTCAAAGTCTCCAATTACAATCCCTTTGCCCTGGGTCAGGGTGTACAATTTATAGGTGTGTAATCATAGAGTTTGAGTTGTATAAGGAACTCAAAATAACACATGGATAAACCAATGAATACCTGAATATGTCCACCCAAGATTGTTGGTATTAAATTTGATTTTATTCGTACGTGTTCTAATTTATCTTAAATACTCAAGTGTAAATTAATTTGTGATTTAGGCCGGGCAGCGTGTCAATTTGTTTGGGCTGGTCGACTACTTTCACGAACCATATTAAATGGACTCCCATAATTGTTCCTTAAATCATTAGTTTAATAGATTTTAAACAAGTCCAAGGCCCATGGCCTGAAACAGTGTCCAAAATCAGCATGCCATATTTGTAATTGTGAGAGTTGAAGGGGGTACGCTTGTCCTTAAGAGGGAATGAAGCTTTTGGATCTTCCTAGGGAAACACAACTCATCATTTAGGATATTTGAAAACCTTTTCGTGTGCAACTTAACCATCGATTCATTAATTTTGGTCTTCCTTGTGGAGACTTTGTCTCTAAGATTGCCCTCTTGTTATCAACTTCAAAAATCAGAGTTCTTATTCTTTTCTTTCTCAAATCTTTGCCACTGGTTGTAAGTTTTAGTCTCCACCTTCTCAATTTTTCTTCTTCTAATTAGATTGTTACTGTAGCTAGGTTTTTTTTTCTCTGCCATATTAATGGCAAAACTTGATAATAAGTCCATTTTTGAGTTTAGAACATGTTATAATATTCCTGACTGGGTAGATATTGAGTGCGTTCCAATTCCTCAAAATATACATATAATAAATGATGGTCATTGGATTCATACTTTGTTAATTTCTCAAGGGGGTTTGACATTTCCCCCCAATCCCTTATTTTCGAGATTCTTTAAATATTTTGACATCGTTCCTGCTCAGAGTAATCCAAATGTTTGGAAAATTTTGAACGGAGTACATAGGATAAATGAATTGTATGAGAATCATTTAGGGCTTGCACAAATTTGTTATTGTTATGTCTGTAATTTTCTTAAACTTGTACCGACGTATGACCTAATTACGTTTAATGAAAAGAAAATTTTCCTTTCATACTGGTCTTGTCTTGCTACTTCAACTCATCAAATCTATTTCTTATTTTGTTAATTGTATTCCATTGATTCAAATTATTATATCCCTGCTAACTCCCACTTGGGGCAGATCCTTCCTTTGTGAAGATTTGCAGATCCTTGAGGGTAAGAAATCTGAAATACAAGGACCAATATGGATTGATGGCTAAGATGAAAGATATTTTTTAAGAAGTGGGGGAGGTTGGGTCCTCAGTTCAAGAAGAGTTAAATGATTTAAAGGCCTGACTTCTTGATACCAATGAGGTGAATCAAGTGAGCGAGTTGATCCAAGAAAAAAAGATGATCTAACAAAAGAGATTGCTCGACTGAAGGAGGACACACCAGGATCTTCTTCATCGTCAAGGGTTTAGTTCGAGCTAAGATCCAAGCTCTGTAAAGAGAGGTCGCTGAGATCAAAGGAGATGTTTGGCAGGCGCATGTAATTATTGTTGAAGTTTAAAGAGACGTGACAAGGCTAAGGAGTTATTTCGAAAGGGTCCTCGATAGGACTGGGCAGATGGCTATGACCAATATTGTACTAATGCTTTAGCAAGGCTGAAGGAGGTAGAGGACCTTTCCTATGCTCGGGGGTGGCTTAGTGCCCTTAGGGAACCAAAAATGCTTAAGGAGTCTAACTTGTGGTATAAATATCACTTTGACTACCCAACTTATCGCCACAATACCTTTTTGAGGGATGATCGGTGGATCCCAATTGATGTTATTCCTGTATAGATTTTGTAACATTATTTAGAAGATGCTGAAGAGGATTTGGTCCCTCATCCAAATGATTCTCGAAGAGTATGTGTTACATACTACATTGCTTACCACCCTGGGCCGTCCTGAATCTTTAAAGTTTTTTAGTGTTGATGTAAATGTAACTGCTCATTTTAATTAATGAAAAGTGTTATTTTACCGTATGATGTTTTGATCCCCCGATGACTAAAAATTCATATTCTACTGACCAAACAACATTGATTCACCGCATAACATTTAATCCACCACCTTTTTATTTTAGGTTTCACCATTTTGAGCGTTTCAGCTGACTAGATAGTATTAAAAGATAGTGTTAGTCATATGTTGTTTTGTGTTTGAACATTTTTCCAATCCAACATGCCTTATCAGTGTTGTTCCATCTACTTTACCTTTTAGGTTGTGTCGTCACACTTCCTTAGGCCTAAGTAGGATGATGGAGAGAATGTGCATTGGATTTGTTGCCTAAGGATCCCCTGTAGGGATTTTATGGTTAATGGGGTCAACTAATGAGGTCATTTGTGTTTGAAACAAGGACCTGAGGGATGTAGTAATTGAAATGTGTCTATTGCCTTGTTATAATTGCTACAAACCCTGCTTATCATGTTGATTTCCCTGATTGAAAATAAGCTGAACAACTTATCGTAATCTCAGGAGTTAAGATATGTACGAAGGAATTATCATTTGGAAAAGGTGCGCATTAATGGGATGTAACCAAGGAGGGATAAACAGCCAGTGAAAAATTTAAAAGTGAAGGGTCCAATCGGCCTTCATTCATTGAATATTATCTGAAGAGAAACATAAGTTTAAAAATAAAAATTTGCTTAAACTAAATTTTCTAGTAAAGATAAATAAGATTTAAAACTAAAACTTCTTGAGATTGGCTGCGTTCCATGACCTTGGTATCTCCTTTCCTTCCAGTGTTTCCAAGTAATGGGCTCATTGAAGGTCATCTATGATTACTTTGAAGTGTCCTTCCTAGTTTGGTCTCGGTTACCATCTGATGATTTTACGTTATTACCGAGGACTTTCCTAAGGATGTAATCTCCTATCAAAAACTTCCTCGTATTGACTTTATTACTGTATTGCCTGGCTAATTATTACTGATAAGAAGCCAACTTAATCATGGACTGCTCATCTATTAAGTCAAGTTCAGTGCAAAATGCATCATCGTTAAGGCCTTGGTCAATCGAGGTGCTTCTGATGGTGGGGAGACCTACATCTAGTGGATGATGGCCTCCATCCTGTAGGTGATGGAATATGGTGTCTCCCCGATTGGTCGCCTTGGGGTGGTGCGATAAGACTATAGGACATGAGGGAGCTCATCTACCCAGGCACCCTTTACCTTTTCCAAATCGTTTTCTTAGTCCATCGAGCATGGTTTTGTTATAATCCTCTACCTGTCCATTTTTTTGTCGATATGCCACAAAACTGAAGTGGTGTTTGATACCGTGTTCATTATAAAAGCCTTAAAAGAAACCAATTTCAAATAGCATTCCGTTATCAGTGATGATAGTCGTTGGTACTCTAAAGTGCATTATGATGTTTCTGAATATAAACCTGGTCATATCTGAGTCGCGAATGTTCACCACTGGATCTGCCTCTACCAATTTGGTGAAGTAATATATGCCTGACAATAGATACTTTCAATTACCAGATGTGATAGGTAGTGGTCCCACTATGTCTAGCCCCTATTTCACTAATGACCATGGTCTTATCATTGGTTTTAGGTCGTTATCAAGCTGGTGGATCATGGGAGAATGCTTATGACATTTTCTCACTTGTAAACGTAAGTAATTGCGTCCTTATACACATAAGGACACCATTAACCCTCCTTTACTGCTCGAAAGACCAGCTCTTGCATGACTCCCACGGATGCCATCATGAAATTTGCTAAGGACTTTCTCAGTATCATGTGGGTGGACACACTGAAGGTAGGGACTTACAAATGACTTCTTATAGAGATTGCCTTGGAGAGAGAGATTAAAGCGAGAAATCTTGACCCTTACTTGATGGGCCGACCACTTGTCATCGGGAAGTGTCTCAATCCTTAAGTAATTTATGATGGGATCCATACAGTTCTGGGACGTTTTTATGGCGAGGATGTTCTCATTTATGACTGTATGGTCAACGCATGGCTGTATGAGGAACTTACCTGAGTAGTGCTCCTTAGGTCAGAGTTGATTCTTGAAGTCAAATTTGCTAAGGCATCGACATAGCTGTTCTAACCGCATGGGGAGCTATTAAATTTCCACCTTCTCAAAATTTTCCATGACTCTTCTTACAACGAAGAGGTAGGCCTCCATCCTATTATCCTTGGCATTAAAGTCCCCGCTTACCAGCTTGGACACCAGTTTGGAATCGCGAAATACATGGAGGCGCTTTACCCCCAGCAGTTTGGCCTTTCATAAATTGATAATCAATGCTTCGTACTTAGCTTCTTTATTAGAGGCCTCAAATCCCAATCTGATTCATTGCTCAATTATAGGGTTTTTAGTGGAGATGAAAATGATCCTTACTCCTTCCCCTTTAGAATTAGAGGCTCCATCAACGTACAAGGTCCAATCCTTGGACTGTGCTTCCTGTGTTGTTGACTGCTCATTGTCCAGTTGGTCTATTGGGTAATCTCCTATAAACTCAGTAGTAAAGTTTGCTAAGACCTTCCCTTTAATCACTGTTCTAGGTTTGAAGTGGATATCGAATCTCTCGAGTTCTATTAACCACTTTGAGAGTCATCCAGGGAGGTCAAATTTTCACAGAACAACTTTGAGGGAGTAGGAAGTGATTACAATTATCGAATGGCCCTCAAAGTAATGCTTCATCTTTCTTAAGGAAATTACCATTGCATAGGCAAGCTTCTCTATAGGTAGGTTTTATTGTTTTGCATCGAGAAGTGTCCTGTTGGAGTATTAAACTAGATGTTGACTACCTTCTTTCTCATTCACCAGGGTGGAGCTTACTACATGGTTGGATACGACGAGGTAAAGGAATAGTGGGTTTCCATCATTTGGAATTACTAAAACGGTGTCTTTATTAGGTAAGATTTCATTTCTTCCATATCTCATGAGAAATCGTCGTTCCACATGAGGCCCTTGTCCTTTTTTATCAGCCAGAAGAATTGTCATCATCATTTCGAAGACTTGAAGATAAAGCGATTAAGTTCTGCGAGCATACCGATAAGATTTTTAACATATCTCAATGTTTGAGGAGGGTGGACTCGTGTGATAGCGTCGATTTGATTCGAATTTGTCCTTAATTGTCTTTTTACTGACTAGATAGGCCAAGAACTTTCCTGAGTGGACACCGAATTAACACTTACTTACGTTAAGCTTCATTTAGTATTTCCTGAGGATCTTAAATTTCTTTACTAAGTCTATGAGGTGGTCTCTTTTGCTCTTGCTTTTGACCAGCAGATTATCGATGTCTACCTCCATCGTATATTGGTGACCAATCTTTGATAAGTCACCCTGCATTTTTCAAGCCTACCGGCATGACCTTGTAATAATACAACCTAATGGGGTTATAAAGGATGTTTTATCGTGATCGAGTCTATTTAAGGGGATCTGGTGGTAGGCGGAGTAGGCATCCATGAAGCTCATCCTTTAATGCGTTGATGCAGTGTCAACCAACAGATTTATTTTGGGAAGTGGGAAACTATCCTTTAGGTAAGCCCTGTTGAGGTCCATAAAATTGATACAAATATTCCAACTACCGTTGCTCTTTCACACTACTACTGGGTTGGACAATCATTTAGGAAACTGGACTTCCCTAATGGATCATGCATCCGGTAGCTTTCCCACTTCATTCTCCATTTCTTTAGCCTTCTCGAGGGCTATTCGCTAAGCTTTTTGAGTGATTGGCTTGAAGGCCGGATCAATGTGAAGGTGATGGCATGTTACATTGGGATCAATCCCTAGAAAATCGTAAGGTTCCCAAGCAAAAACATACAAATTGCTTTTAAGGAACCAAATCAACTCCTTCTTCTCTTGATCGTCGAGTGGGGTTTCAATCAAAAATTTCTTTTTCTATTATGTTATCATAGGATACACTCTTTAGGTTTTCAATGAACCTATCAGCAGGGTGGACCCTGGTCTCCTCCACCCCCGATCGGTCGTACCATAGTTGTTATTTAGAGGGCACAACCCCCTCCTTTGCTCCCCCTTGAGAATCCTCTATCTCTTTTTTATTTTATTTTTTCAAGTGGATGTCTAATATAAAGCATTTCCTGGATGTGTCCTGATCATCGCAGATTTTGACCACACCCTAATCAGTAACACAGTTCAACTTCTGGTGGTAGCTGGATGGTATGACCTTCATGGCATGGAGCCAATATCTGTCCAAAATGGTGTGATACGAGGACTCAATGTCCACCACTAAGAACTCAATGAGTTTTGAGATGTTTCTTGCTCTGACTGGTAGAATTATCTTCCCCAATGGCATCGTGATCCTTCTTGCAAAGCTAACCAACGAAAGTGTGAACTCTTTGAGGTCGGTGATGTTCAACTTCAGTTTATAGAACAATTTTAGGTACATCATTTTTTATGAACTCCCCTGATCCACAAGCATCTTATCAATGCCCCAATTGGCTATTTTGAGTGTGATCACGAGTGCATCATGATGTGGGGTTCTCACCCGACCTAATATTCCTCGGTAAACACGATATGATTGGTGTAGTCGATGGCCTCTGGTTATCGATGTTTTCCAGCCTGATTTTTAGCGGGGTCGATCGAAAAAGCCTCTATAATGGTAGTCACCTTCTTGAGCTCCTTTC
Source organism: Sambucus nigra (assembly GCA_949130495.1). Lineage (NCBI taxonomy): Eukaryota > Viridiplantae > Streptophyta > Magnoliopsida > Dipsacales > Adoxaceae > Sambucus > Sambucus nigra. The sequence continues at coordinate 144,676,142 of OX422214.1, forward strand.
GATCGGCGTTCCCTTGGATCTGCGTGAGGTTTGATGCCCGTGGATAACTGAGAACTCATGCCCTGTATCCCTGTCGAGGATGTTATCTGTCTTTCAGTCGCCATTGGCTCCGACCTTATTAATGTTTTTCTCGATATACTCATTGAGGTGCTCTCCTTGGTCCAACTCCTCCAAGGGTGACTTCAGAGCCTTGCAATTCTAGGTTCTGTGACCACTCCTCCCTGTGGAATGCGCATCTCAACACATTGTTCCTTTTAGTTGGGTCGCCACCAATATTTTTAGGCTATTTGATAAATGGATTGCCTTTAATTTTACTAGGAAATTTGTAATTGAATTCCTTAAAAACTATGTTAACAACTTGGAATGCCATAAAGGGATCGACCTTGTTTCCATTTTTTGAGTCATTCTTATCGCCATTCTTATTTCTCTTCTTTTAAGTATCACTCTTCTTTATTCCCTTATTCACTTTTGCTTGACCAATATCCCCTTCATTAAAATGGACTACGTCCTCCACATAGGCGTATTTCTCATTACAAGCCATAAGATTGTCGATAGTGTTGGCCTCTTTCTTAGTAAGGGATTGGTGCAACAAAGAGGTGGTCAGTAGACCAATTTTAAAGGATGTTAGGGCAACCTTCTCAGAGTAATCCTCGATCTTATTAAAAAATTACCAATACCTTTGGGTGTAATCTCGAAGGTTCTCTTGTGGCTTCTTCTTCATCGTAAGGAGTGCATCCATCCGCTTAGGATGGGAGATACTTGTTATGAAGTGAGCAGTGAAGGCCTCTACTAGTGCTATAAAGTTTTTGATTGACCTATGAGGCAGACTTACATCGTGTAGTCTAGAAGATAAAATTTGGCACATCAATGTGTCATTGTGTCTCTTTAAGGTCATTTCTTGTCGGTATTGCCTAACATGGTCTATGGGATCTATTTTCCCATTGTAGATCTTGAATCTAGGGAAAATGAACTTCTTAGGGGACTCCTTATCTTCGATCGCCCTTAAAAAAGGGGATTTCATCTGAGGGTTATGAGCTCTCCTATCTAGCTCTCTATTGGATCTGGATCCACGGTGGGATGGATGTTGTTCCATCTCCCTACGGACCAGAATCCTTATGTCTTCATTTTGTCGATCATTTCTTATGTTGGGTCTTTCTGGTTGGCCACGTTATGATCGTCCACCTTTAACCAATCAAGTTCAGTCATCTCCTGGTCACGCTTATATATCCTCCCTGGGCTAAGAGTGTTGCTTGCCTAAGGATTAGGAGTCCTATTACGACGATTTCCATTAGCCCTTTGGAGATCTTTCTCCATTCTTTTAAGTCGCCACTGTAGGCGAGCATTTTCTTCTACTTGGAGGCGTGCAGCCTCCTTTTATTCAAGAATCGTGGATTCATAATCATCGAATAACTTACAGATCCGTGTAGACCTAGGTAACTCGTAGTTTTCTTCAGAAGGTTACCTATCCTGGTAGAACCCGGGGTTTGTATCCTGGCGAATCTAAGATCTGACCCTAGGAGGAATTCGGTCTTTTTGGACATCGCCAACTTGGGTAATGTTGTTGCTATGGTGAGACTTCACGAACTTTTTGTTAATGAATGTTTTCGCAGGAGTAAAAATCGATTCCCATAGACGGAACCAATTGTGAGTACATAAAATATCACAATAAAAAGATCTACGAAAATAATCACAAAGGCAGAAAGTAAAGAGCAAAACACAACGATATACGTGGTTCGACAACTTGCCTACGTCCACTGAGAAGTTATTATTTTTATTAAGTGTCTCTCAAAGTCTCCAGTTACAATCCCTTTGTCCCGGATCACGGTGTAAAATTTATAGGTTTGCCATCATAGAGTTTGAGTTATATAAGGAACTCAAAATAACATGTGGATCAACCAAGGAATACCTGAATATCTCCCCTGAGATTTTTGGTATTACATTTGACTTTATCTACAAGTGTTCTAATGTATCTTAAATACTCGAGCGTAAATTAGTTTGTGATTTGGGTTGGCCAGCATGTCATTCTGTCTAGGTTGATCGTCTACTTTCACGAACCATATTAAATGGGCTCCTATAAAATAAAAAATGGTTTTGTTCAAACAGATCTTTTTATAAAACCAAAAAATTATTTGTTTTATCAAAGCAACTTTTTTCAATATAAAATAAGCTCTATGCTTAAAAGAGGAAATAAGTATTGATTTTTTTTAAAACCAAAACTATTAGAATACAGTTTAAACAAAACAATTTTTGTTTATTAAATAGTTTTTATATTTAACGGGAAATGAGTATGAAATAAAAACTATTAAAAATCAGTTTTTATAAAATAGGTTTTGGTTTTTAAATTGTTTTTATATTTAAAGGTATATAAGCATGAAATAAAACTGTTACAAAACATTTTAAATGAAGTATTTTTTTAAAGTATTTTTTTCATCTTTAAAATTAAAAATATTATGTATACATTTTAAAAAAGAAAAGAAAATGAAACTGTTAAATAAACAAGTTTTAAACAAATGATATTCAAAAAATGGCTTTTACGTTTAAAAAGGGAAATAGGTATTAAAGTATTTTTTTAAAACCAAAACTATTACAAGTCATTTAAACAAAAGTATTGTTTTCATGTTTAAAAGGGGAAATTAGTATACAAAACATTTTTATACCATTAAAAATAATTCACTCAAAACATTAAAAAAATTATGTTTAGAAATGGGAAATGAGTATAAAAATATTTTTTATAAAATCCAAATCCATTAAAAATAGTTTAAATAAAATATTTTTCTAAGTATAATTTGTATATTTAAAAAGAAACTAGTTGATTGAAGAGTATAAAGGATAATTGAATATCAATAGTCTCTCTTTTATTAATTACAATAGATGGATATTAACAAAATGATGAAATTGACACAAAGTCAAAGGTGGGGGATGAAATTGATACAAATGAAAGGTAAAAAATGAAATTGAAACGTATAAAAAGGTAAGGGACCTATATGGTACATTACTCAAAAATCAAATGTTGCCCATGTCCAAACTCAACAAAAGATGGGAGAATTTAAGAATATTTCATGTGTATCTTGGAGCTATATTTAAGATAATAGACCTATTTGGAATTATTTAATTACTTGTTTTCATAATTTGATTATAATGTTATTACATTTAAAACATTAAAAAAAATATTAAAAATGTTAAAAACACTTTACTAAAATTAAAAATTTTAAAGACACTTTAATATAGTTTATTAAAGCAATTTTCTAGTAAATAAAAACATTAATAAGTTATTTTTTGTAAATAAAAGGTTTTTATATAGATAAAAAAAAATTAATTAAAAGTGATATAAGCTGTTTTTATGAAACGTTAAAAAACAATTAAAATTTTATTTTAGAAAAAAATTATAATTATATATACATGTATTTATAAATACGATTGTGTTAAATATTTAGATTGAAAAGAAGGCTATTTGTTATTAAAAAAATATTTGAGGGTTAAGGGTATTATATTATTTTGTTAAATAAAAGGATGTTTTTAGATTTATACCAAAAAGTGGTCAAATTTGTGGGTTAATTATGTTGACTTGACAGTTTCCATTCAAAATGGGTTCTGAAACTGTATAAACAAAAATAGTGGGTACCAAACTGTTAACTTGACTAATTAGTAGATGCTAATATACATAAGTGTGGCCTCGTTTTTAGACAACCCAACATAGTTTAGTTGATCCTACTCAACATTCATCAGACAGATCTATTCATCGATCGACACAGTATGGGCCACCCTCCACGGTCCGGCCTTTAGGACCTTGTCCTCAGCACTTCAAGGTCATTCAGTAGAGCTCACTCCATTCTCTCTTGGTATATCTCATAGAGATGCCATACCCCCATGATAGGCCGAGACAACACTCCGACTCAGCTTCGTAGTTGCTTGATTAGAGGATCGCCTATGTTGGTCTCTGCTTGGTCGGGACCATCAGAGCCAACTCCTACATTTCATATGGCATACGTAACTTGGGCATTATCAGTACATGTTGACCATACCGTTATAACAGAACTCTAGCCCATATGGGGGAATATTTCGTCATCATGGAATGTGAATGTGCTAGACAAGTGTTGGTCTCTCATTGAATCACTTGGCGCGTGCATACATGTTGCTGGGGGGCGCACTGTACACCCGTAAGCTTATATAAACCTACTTTTTCTTCATTTACTGGGATGGAATATTAAAAACCCTACTTGAAACTCTGTCTAAACACATAGTAGAGAGAGAAATCACGAGAGTTGTATTTCCAAGGTCATTAGTGCCTAATTGTTATACATACATTACAACCTTCCACATTGGGGTAGGTCTAATTGGACGAACCACTTATATTCTCTGTCTTTTCCATTCTCTCATCCCGTTCTTATTATTTACTATTATTTTCATATATTACTCAATTACTAAATAAACTAGAATTTTAACTGCATACAAATTTAAGTGGCGATTCATGGCACCATCTGTGGGAAGTGATCTTCCTCCTCTTCATTTTTCATCTTAGACATTCACATCTGCTGGCCTAAGATCCATCCAACCACCACTTCAATTAGAAATGGTGGATGTTGCGAAGACACTGCAATCCTTGATGGCCAGCCAGCAGAAAATGCAATAGAATTTCATGGCATTTAGCTAAAGTGTGTTGGGAAGAGGCCCAAGTGACCCATCCATGATTATTACTCCGGCCGCCAGGGAGACAGTTGATCTGGTGATAGGGGGACCACCCTCGACCCCATAAAAAATGTTCAGTGCCATCAGTGTTGAAGAGACGTTACTAATCCTAGGCATCTTTGCTTGGGAAAAGAAGTCCAAGACTTCCTGGATGACCAGGAATGCGATAAAGAAGACTAATAGGAGCCGTATGAGGTTTCAAGCGACACAATTTTCCAAACTCCAACCTACAAAGGAAAGAACTGGGCTGACACCTGACTATTAACCAAGGACTTCAGCTTTTGATATGCTCAGAAGAGGGATGGTCTTCAATTCTCTTGGATCGATCAGAGATCTGTATGATCTTCTCTCCCGTTCTTACAATAATACTGCATCTACGAGAAATTTCAAATATGGTGATGAGCGTCCCCAACAAGGCCGAGATGAGGAAGAGCTAAGAAAAGTGAATAGCTAACAGAGAATAGTGGTGTGAGAGCCTGCACCAATTATAGTATCCTCAGAGGGAGGGGGAGATAATGTTGTCGCTGAGGGTAAAACTTAGAATAGATCCATCTAAATACTAGAAGACAAGATCAGATTTCTGCTCAAGAATTGAGACCCGAGTAGCTGAGGATACATGGAGAGGTCTCATTTTATTGTAAGGATCGTGAGCTATCCCACCCCATCAAAGTTGAAATCTCCTAATATCACCTTGAAATATGATGGGAGTTCTAATCATGGCCATTATATAGAGATGTATCAATCGATATTAGATATCTACTCAACCTCAGATGATATGAGGTGCAGGTCATTCTCTAGTACCATCCTAGGTGCCGCCTATATGTGGTACACAGCTTTGCCTCAAAACTCCATTGAGAATCTTATGGAGTTGGATGAGAATTTCATATACAATTTCTACTTCAGTATAAACAAAGAAGGTAACTCACCTCTTATATGTGAAACAAAGCAAGGATGAGACTCTAAGAGACTACATTTCTCGGTTCAATAAGGTAAAACTATAGGTGAAAGATTATGAGAAGAACATTTATAAAATAACCCATTTCAGTGGGATACAACTAGTAAAATTACTCAGGAAGCTAGCCAAAGATCTTCCTAAAACCATAACGAAACTACTTTTTTATGACTGGGAGGATCATGAACATGAAAGTGGCCCTAGCAGCCAAAAGGGGAGGCGTAAAAGAGTTCAGTGGAGGCAAGTCTCATTAGCCTAAAGATAAAGAGGGAAATAAAATGTCGGTCGAGGATAAATTTTTGAAATATACCCCACTAATAGTGAGACTCAATATGATCCTCAATGAGATCAAGGACAACAGGTCGCTTCGATGGCCGAAGAAGCACAAGTCCCCTCCTCACAAGAGGGGCAAGGGCAAACAATGCAAGTTCCCCCAAGACCATGGGCATACAAGTGATATATGTTTTGCTTTAAAGGATGACATAGAGAAGCTATTGAACTAGGTAAAACTCTGGAAATAAATATAAACGGGAGTGGTGCCAAAGATGAATCCAGGAAGGAGCACAATGGGAGAAAGTATGAAAAGTCGAGATGACAGACCCCAAATGACAAAAAGGATGATGAGTCGGATAGTAAAGGGGACGACCTCGATCTCTTGTCGAATATCCTGAAGGTAAAAGTTCTGATGCACATGATATCTTTAGATGTAAAATTATATATAGAGGATTAGCCAGAGGAGGCATGGAGCCGGTCGACCATAAAGCCCATGTTGCGAAGGAAAATTCGACACCTAAGAGGATGGATGTTAACTCGTTTGAGATGGTCGAGGCCAAGAAAGTTAAAGAAAATTTACATGGACACCTTAGTGATGGGTATTTAAAGATTTAATTTTAAGGTAATATGGCCCCTTATGAGCACTAAGGTCCATGGGCATGATGTGTCACGTATCTCTATGGACGGTGGCAGCTTAGTCGATGTGACGTTTTGGCTTTAAGGGTTTGAAGCTTAGCAAGAAGATACTGGTCTCATACCATCATTCGTTGATCAACTTTAGTGACGAGAAGGTCCACCCTTTGGGGATGTTTGAAATGGTTTTCTTCATGGGCACCTCACCAAGGTGTCTTACTAAGAAAGTGATCTTTTTCGCTATGGACAAACATATTTTCTCAGCCAATAACATTTTTCTTAGGAGAGTGGCGCTTAAGTAGTTTTCGGATGTCCCTTCCATAGTCCACTAAATGATAAAATTTCCAACCCCTCATGGGGTAGGGGAATTTTAAGGTGACCAAGTGGAAGTTAGGGTGTGTTACTTTAGCTCGACCGAGAAGAAAAGGCTTATAAAAAGGCTACTACTTCCTACAATATAAATACTCTCGACCCAAGGGATGAGAAAAAACTAAAAAAAGGTGATTACGTTAAGGAGATAGAATACATCGTCCTAAATGAGGACGATCCTGAAAAAACTATCCAGATCGAAAAACCCTTAAAGAAGGAAGTAAAAGAAGAATTGATAGAATACCATTAAGAGGAGGCATAGTATCTTTCCATTCAATCATGAAGACATGTCAGGCATAGACCCAAAGATTAACTGCCACCGATTGAATGAGAAGGTGAAGCCTGTGAATCAAAAGAAAAGAACCTACGCGAGGGACCTACGCGAGGGATCGATATGAGGTCATCTAGGATGAGGTGAATAAACTCCATTCAACTGAGTTCATACGAGAGGTTCAATACCCAGACTAGTTATCCAATGTTGTTATAGTGCTAAAGGTTAATGGCAAATGGAGAATGTCTGTCGACTTCACTGACCTGAATATGGCTTGTCCCAAAGACAACTTCCTCTCACCCACTATTGATTAGATGGTCGATGCTACGACCGAGCATGAGTTAATGAGTTTCATAAGGCGTATTCAGGGTAGAATCATATATTCATGTATGATACTGATGCCAAAAAGACCTCCTTCATGAGATATAGAGGGATGTGTTGTTATAAGGTAATGCCATTTGGCCTCAAGAATGCAGGAGCTACTTATCATAGCTAAGTCAATAAGATGTTTGAGGACCAAATTGGGAAGAACATGAAAGTGTATGTGGAAGACCGAATTGGGGAAACTTATCAGAGGTTAGTGAAGAAGATGTCATGTGGCTGGCCTTGAATGAACGTTTGACACGATAGAGATAAGTTCATAATGAAATCGAACTTGTCTAAGTGTGTTTTCAGTGTTGGCGCGAGGAAATTCCTCTACTTTATTATGGACCGGAGGGGTATAGATGCTAACCCTGTAAAGATAAAAGCTCTCACAGACATGCAGACACCAAAGATGATCAAAGACGTGTAGAGACTATTAGGGCATGTTGCAGGCCTCAACCGTTTTGTCTCCAGAGTAACAGAAAAGTGTTTGCCATTTTTCAAAATCTTGAGTAAATCTTTTGTATGGGATGAAGAATGTGAAAAATCATTTAAAGACCTAAAATCTTACTTGGTGTCGTCAATGTTGTTATCCCGGCCTATTCAAAGGGAAAAATTATTTCTATACTTGTCTGTATCAGAGCCAACCATCACTGCAGCAATTGTACAATATGATAAAAGTGTCAAAATACCAGTGTATTTTAACAACAAAGTCTTACAAGGGGCCGAGATAAAGTATCCCAAAATGGAGAAATTAGTGTACGCATTAAAACATGCTTCAAGTAAGATGAATCCATATTTTTAAGCCCATGTGGTGGTGGTGCTCACTGATACTCCCTTGAGGCTGGTGATCTATAAACTTGAGAAATCGAGGAGGTTGATGTCCTGGTCAATTGATCTAGGTTAGTTTAATATCAGCAATCAACCTAGGACTGCAATCAAAGGGCAATCCTTAACGAATTTTGTTGATGAATTTACATGGGCAGAGGCCGACACTAACGGTATGGAAGAGATAATGGAACCAACAGTTATGCTAGAAGAACTTTTAGTAGAGTCATCAGTGAATGAGGCGATGATTTCCATCACTGAGGTAAATACGTTCAAGTTTATTTAGAGGAATATTATTTGTATATACGGCCCCCATACCTTAATATCAGATAAAGGCAAGCAATTCAAGAACAAGTCCTTGGAGGCATATTATGGCAGAGTTGGCATAAAATAATTTAATTCGACACCAGGTCGACCCCAAGCTAATGTCCAAACTGAGATCACGAACAAGAAGATACTTATGGAATCAAGAAGAATCTAGAAGACGTGAGAGGTTTGTGAATGAAACAACTACATGGGGTCCTATGGTCTTATAAGATGACTGAGAGGACGCCGAGAGGTAAAACACCATCTATGCTAGCCTATGGGTCTGAAGCTATCATCCCTACTGAACACTGAATCTGCAGCCATAGAGTCCAACCCCATAATCTTGAAGCGAATGAAGATGAGAAGAGACTCAATTTATATTTGATTGAGGAGAGACGGGATGATGCTGAAGTTCAATTGCCTACTTATCAGCAGAGAGCTGACAGGTTCTATAACAAGAGGTCAGGACCATAGTTATGGGTGGCATGGTATTGAAGAAGGTTTGGCATAAGAAAAACAAGTTTCATCCTAACTGGTGTGGATCGTAAAGGGTAATAGAGGAGGTCGTCCCAGGAACTTACCAATTAAAAAACCTAAAGGGTGAACCCTTCTCTAAGGAATGTTGATCACCTGAAGAGATTCTCCTGGTGAAGTTTGTTTTGCTTATTAGTTTGTACAACAGTTCTTTGTACAACAGTTCTAGAATTAATGAAAGATACAAGTGTTGTCTCATAACTTCTCGTTGTTGTTAAATGTTGCATGGTTGAAGCTAGTTTTTTTGGTGAATTATTTAAACAACATCTCGGTGGTATGAGAGTGCATGAGAAGTCTCATCTCTTCACACACTCTCAATAACATTGAGAGGGGTAAATAATTTACAAACATCACTTTGGTGGTGAAAAACATAAAAAGAATCATTAAGTGGTGAATTAATGGTCAAAACTCTATCAGCGAGATGAGAGTGTATGAAGAGACTAGTCTCGTCCATACACTCTCAAAAACTATAAGAAGGGACTTATGTGGTGATATCATTCGCTTGGTCACAACCAAAAAATTAAAAAAAAATCATTTGATTATGGTTACTAAAACATCATTATGTGGTGAATTAATGGTCAAAACTCCCCCGGGAAGATGCGAGTGTATGAAGAGACGAGTCTTGTCCATACATTCTAAAAAATAATGAGAGGGGACTTATGTGGTAGCATCATTTTCTTGGTGACAACCAAATAAATGAAAAATCATTTGATTATGGTTACTTAAACATCATTATGTGATGAATTACTGGTCAAAACTCTCTCGACAAGACAAGAGTGTATGAAGAGACAAGTCTCATCCATACACTCTAAAAAATGATGAGAGGGGACTTATGTGGTAACATCATTTACTTATTGACATATCTATTTGCTTTGTGAAGCATCATCCTATTACAAGTGTATCCATAAGCGTTATGCATAAAATACCAATCAAAGGTTATAAACATTGAGGTGCAGACACTACGCTTGACAAAAATGATCAAAAATTGCATTAAACATCAAGCATCAACAACTATAAATAGTGTTAAGAGTACAGGAATGTTTAATTATTTGAAGAGATGAGAGTACGAATCAGGAAAAAATTATAAGTGGAATGGGCTTAAGGCCACGGCGGCTGCCCAACAAAAAGTAAATAACATCTGAAATAGTTGTCTCATGCTTACTTATTAGCCTGGTCAGAGATGACATTATCAACAATGGGCTAGGTCTGAGACCTGCTCTTAATGTTGACACCCTACTATGCCTCATCTCCTACCTGCACTAATGTCTCTGTAGTTGTCGCTTATGGGGCAAGACCCTCAACCTCGTTCATTACAATGATTGTTGTCAGGTCTGAGAAGTTAATAGCCAAGAAATTCTTAGCCAGGTATGCGACATCAGGATATTTTACAGTCACCCATCGAAGGGAAGTTTAGGGTCACCTCTCTAGGTACTGAAGTCCATACCCGACAAACTCGTTCGAAGCCTTGAAATCTGATTAGGCATAAATATTTCATATTTATCCCCTTAGTTTCGGCCTTTATATGATCATGTGCATCGTAATTCACTTAGTTTTATCTCATATTCATGATAATAACTCTACTTGGCAAGTGTTTTGTGTATCTCTTATGTGTTTTACAGGTATATCATACAAGTTATGCGAAAGAGAAGTCGAAAAAAGGAAACAAACCAAGAAATGGAGAATTTAAGGGCATTTTGGTAATTCTTCAGCCTTAATTTGGAGGCGGGCGGACAACTCAAAATCGAATCCGACGTAATTATAAGAATACTAGAAAAAATGGCAACCCAATTCGAGCTTCGGTGAAAGAGTTATGCTAATTTGAAGATTGAAAAGAAAAATAAGAAAAACATCTAAGTCCAAAAGAAGAAAAGAGAGCCAAGGTAGTACAGAAAATCGAACCACTCCCCAAATCGGTTTGGGGGAAAACCTATTAACAGGTACACTCGAACCGGTTCGAGGGGTCTGACGCGCGAAATTTTATTTCTTTTCTGATTGGTTCTAAGAGTTGGATGTGTGTCGAACTCTTCCAAAAATGTGAACGTACCAGGATAGAAAGACATTAGACAAGTTTTAAGTTAGTTTTTGTGGGAGACCAAAAGGGAGGAAAGCCCAAGCACCCCAGTTTTGAATTTCATAACTTATTCATACATTATTAAAGATCAAGGATTTTAATATTTCAATACCAAGTTTGTTTCTCTATATTATTTTTGCATGTTCTTCTTCCTTGCATGTTTCTTCATTTTTCTAAATATCTAAATATCTCTTGCATGCTTAGTATTAATTTAGTCATGATTTTCCATCCATGCAACATTAAAACTCTACGTATTTCCTACACATTTATGCTAGTCTAAGTTAATCCAAAATTTAACTCTAATTCTTAAAAAGGTAAAAAAATCATAAAATAAAAAATCCAAAAAAAGACAAAAAAATATAGCATCTCTCAACTCCTTACATGCAAAATCGTAATCAAACTCCTTAATCCACTCCTACCAGAATTTATGAGAATCTTATAGTTGAGTACGATCCCAATAGTCCACACACTTCTAACGCTCCTCATTGTTGGGTTTCACCTCCTACACCACCTAACTCTATCACGAGTCACACTCCTAGCGCGTCAAGTGAGGAATTTGAGTCAATTGGAGAGAGACCATGTCGGATAACGCTAGTTTTGGTACAAGTGAGGGTGAGATGCCGTATCGTCCCATGAGAGATCTCTTTACCCCGAGCGAACCATCACTCCGTGATGCATTTTACTCCCGTATAATGCGAGATAATTTCACTTTCTCAATGGGATGATCCAATCCAAATTCTTCCCACCTTGTACGGTATCTATTCGAAAAAAACCTTACCTCCACATCCGTGAGTTCGAAGATGTGTGTGATACGTTTAGCGATCAAGCATGCACTTAAGATGTTCGCCTCAAAATTTTTCCTTTCTCTTTTAAGGATAAAGCTAAGACCTGCCTGTGGTCTTTATCTTCGAACTCAACTAGATCTTGGAGAGATATGCAAGCTAAGTTTCTTTTGAAATTCTTCCCCCAACATCGAACGATTTCCATTAAATCTGAAATTCAAACGTTTAAACAACAAGAAAATGAGCCATTTGATAGATGTTGGGAATATTTCAACAAGTTAGTCAACACATGATCCCATCATGGGTTTGAAAAGTATAGACTCATATCTTTCTTCCACCATTGGCTAAGCATAGCTTCTAAACAACTCATTAAGACAATGTGTGAGGGATAATTTTTTGGGTTAGATGCAAAACATGCAGAGCCCACCTTAAGTATGTTTCCGAGATAACTCAAGCGTTGGACACATCCGATCCTAATGCCTAAACCCGGGTTCGACAAATGTCCACAACTCTTTATGTGTCAGGTCCTTATCAATTGGACAAGAAAGCCGAGCGAAAACTTCAAGTAAGACAACTTGAGAAAAGATTGGAAGACGTAGTCAAATCATGGGTAAGAGAAATATCCAAATCCACTTGAGCAATGAGAGAGGGTGTGCACAATTTGTTAGGTGGGACATTCAACAGAGGAATGCCCGACGATAACCGCCTACAATGTCATGCTTCAAGATCAAGTGGAAGCAGTAGGAGTATTTAAGGGTAATTGTCATGCCCCTCACGAGAATTCGGACAACCCTTCGTGGAGGAACCACCCTAGTTTTAGTTATGGGAAACCACATGCGGCGTTGAATCCTAATTCACATGTTTCCCCTCCTTCACCTCCACCTTTGCATTTCCAACAAGCCCCACATATGCAAGCTCCACCTCCCGCACCGTATATCACCCCACTGGGGAGAAATATCGAGGATACTTTGAATCAATTCATACAATCTCAAAATGCAATCAATGCTCAAAATACCCAAATGTTTACTAAAATGAATGCGAACATTTTAAAGTTGCAATTGTCCTTAAGTATCCAAGAGAAGGATAAGTTTCTAGCCCAAGGCCAAATACCTCCCTAAGGTTAACCTACTGTAAGATCTAAATCCGACGATCATAAAGAGTAATGTTAAACCGTCACCACTCTATGTAGTGGTAGAGTCGTTGATTTATCACCTCCCCTACATGAAGAACCTAAAGTCAAGGAGGTTTTGCCCGGCACGAAAGAGGACGAAGATGTCACCTTGAACATGAGTGACAACGATGACACTAGTAGGCCCGATGTTATAGTGAAACCGCCAACTTCCGTACCCTTCCCTCTACGGTTGGTTCCAACCCAAAAAAGGGATCTCCCGTGAAAATGTGCTAGATGTATTTAAGCAAGGCAAGCTTAATTTACATTTTCTCAAGGCAATAAAACAAATTCACGCCTATGCTAAAGTCTTTAAGGATTTATTAATGGGAAAACGTAGACTAAAGGTGAAAGAAAACATTTTCCTATCATAAAATGTGAGCTCCGTTATACTTAATGGCCTCTCAGCAAAGTTTACCAATCCGTGTGCACCAACCATTTCATGCATCAGTGGAGAGAATTGTATCGAGAAGGCCTTGCTAGATTTAGGGGAGAGTGTTAACATTATCCCTTATTCCATATATAGGAAATTGGATTTGGGGGACCTCAAGCCCACTGAGATCACTCTCTAACTCGTGGATCATTCCATGAAGATAACTCAAGGGATTATTGAGTACGTGATAGTCTAAGTGGAGACTTTCTAGTTTTCGAAAGATTTTTTCATTTTGGACACGGAGATGCAAAGGCGATTGAACCCCGCTATGAAAGATGTACTATGAACTATCACATCCACGAGGACGGAGATTCAAGAGTATGTGATAGTTTATAGTGTAGATGCAAAGGCAATTGAACTATCACGTCCTCTTGAACTACTTTTCGGTATAAGTCCCATTGGATATGCAAAGGCGACTGAGCCCCACTATGAAAGATGTAGTGAGAGTGGAGATTATTAAAATTTTGGATGCGGGCATCATTTACACAATTTTGGATAGCAAGTGGGTGAATCCTATCCAAGTCGTCCCGAAGAAGTCGGGTATGACTGTGGTCGAAAATTCCAAGGTTGAGCTAATTCCCCAACACACCACCGTCGGGTGGTGCGTATGCATTGTTTATCAGAAACTCAATGATGGCCCAAGGAAATATCGTTTCCCCTTACCATTTATCGACCAAATTCTAGAGCGAGTAGCAGGACCCCTATTATATTGCTTTCTCGATGGTTATTCTAGATATAACCAAATTGAGGTAAATGTGCTTTATCAAGAGAAGACGACTTTCACATGTCCTTTTGCTATGTTTTCCTACAAACGTATAACATTTGGATTGTGCAATGCGCTCGCGACCTTTAAAAAGTGCATGCTTAGTCTTTTTAGCGATATGGTCAAAAAAGGCCTTGAGGTTTTCATGGATGACTTTCGTTTCTTCGGCTCCTCTTACGACCTTTGCCTTGCGAATCTTGAAAAAGTGCTATACCGTTGTGTTGAAAAGAACTTGGTACTAAATTGGAAGAAGTGCCATTTTATGGTTACGAAAGGAATAATTCTTGGCCATATAGTGTCATCCAAAGGAATTGAGGTTTATATGGTGAAAATAGATGTAATAGCCAAGATTCCCCACCTAAATCACTAAAGGAAGTGCGCTCTTTCTTGGGCCACACGAGTTTTTTTCGAAGGTTTATTAAGGACTTTAGTGCCATATCTAGGCCCTTGAGTAACATACTTATGAAAGATGACCCGTTTGAGCGGAATGAAGCATATCAAAAAGCTTTTGATAAATTGAAAAGAATGCTTGTTTTCGCCCCCATTATGCAAGATCCGGATTGGTCCCTTCCATTCATGCTCATGTGTGATGCGAGTGGTTATGCTATAGGAGCTGTTTTGGGCCAAAGAAAAGATGAGAAGGCTCATGTCATCTACTATGATAGCTGAATGCTAACTGGACCACAACTCAATTACTCCACCACGGAGAAAAAATTGGTAGCCATCATTTTTTCCCTAGATATATTCCACTCTTATCTTGTTGGTTCACCAATTACATGCTTTTTCGACTATGTGACTCTTAAGTATCTTCTTTCCAAAAAGGATACTAAATCGAGACTCATACGGTGGATCTTACTCCTATAAGAGTTAGATCTATCCATAAGAGACAAGAAATGAGTTGAAAACGTCACCGCCGACCATTTGTCCCAATTTTCGTTCGATGTACCTAGTGATCCCATACCCATAGACGAATATATCTGGATAAATAATTTGTATCCACTTCTTCTCTCCCTTGATTTTAGGATATGATGAATTACCTTATCATGGGGGCCATTTCCCCGAATCGGACACTGTAAGAGAGAAAGAATTTGTTCACTTAGTCGTGCATGTTCTTATATAAAGATCCCTATTTATTTAAATATTGCACAGACCAAATCATCCGATGATGTGTATTGGAAGATGAGATTCCTAGTGTCATCCATTTTTTTCATATGGAAGCTTGTGGAGGTTATTTTTCAGCGAATAAGATGGCCTCTAAGATCCTTAAAATCGATCTATACTGGCCCATAATTTTTTGGGATGTAAGTGATTATTACAAATCTTGCGTTGGATGTCAAAGGAAGGGAGCCATCACATGCCGTTGACCCCTACTGTGACAACCCGAATATAATTATGATAAATTATATTTAAATCATGCTTACCTTATGTGATATGAAGAATGTGTTATTAGTATATCTAATGTTAAGTGATTATGTTTAGTCTAATCCTACTTTCCTAAATCATGAAATGTCGAATTATTTGCAAATCAAAATTTTGTTGTTTTAGATAGAAATGTCCTTGTTTAAGACTAGTTTTGACCTTTATAACATAACAATTGACTTGGGGTGAAAACTATATAATTGTATACGTATGAGTTAGGCTTGTAACACAATAAACGGTGCATCAAACGGATGTACGAGTAAGAAGTTAGGCCAAATTTACAAACAAGGGGTAAATTTGTCAATTCCCTTAAAGTGGTAAATTGTCTTTTATTAAACCAAATGGTTTAATTTGATTGGTTGGATTGGGAGGCAGCCTTGGCTGACCTTATACCCTTGAAATAGACTTATTCTTCAGCCAAAAATAGCCATGAAAGGGTTTTACCTTGAGGAAAGAGAATTAGGGAGTTTAGGAAGGAAAAGTGAGGAAAAATCCGTAGAAATTACGTAAAAGTCCCAAAGGTAATCCTAATTGCAATTATTGTTATTTT
Organism: Sambucus nigra; assembly: GCA_949130495.1. NCBI lineage: Eukaryota > Viridiplantae > Streptophyta > Magnoliopsida > Dipsacales > Adoxaceae > Sambucus > Sambucus nigra. Next base: position 144,692,543 of record OX422214.1, read on the forward strand.
AATTATATTATTGATTTATATGATATAAATCATCATTTTGTTACTTAAGTTTCAGCTATTTATATATATGTATGGTTAGATGAAAGTTTAAGTTAAATTGAATGTATAAACTATTAAAATTGCTTTGAATTGAAACCCCTTGTATTCAAACTTGTATATCTCTTTGTGTGCTTGCTCTAATTGAGAAATTCCAATTGGATATGAAATTAGACTCATATATTCATATCATATCCGAGAATTAGGATTTAAATCCTCGTGGTTTGGCCGTAGTGCTGGTTGCAAGTTGGCATATAGTTGATGTTCGTATATTTCATTTCGGTATGCCCTGTGTTTTGTCAAGATTTTGACATAGCAAATGAAGTCAAAAATTTATGAAAATTTAATTCTGTACTATTCAGTATGTTTACTGAATATAGGTTCAAAATCATGGAAATTTATTCTTTAGAAAAATTATGAAAATTCTGGGAATTCGAAGGAACAATAGAGGAGCTTGTAGGGAAGATTTCTTGTGTTGTAAAGAAATGGTCATAACTTGCTCTAGGAAGCTTGAAAAATTACATAGTCACTTGTAATGGAAAGTATATTCATTATATATTTTCATATTGATAAGGTTGGACACCTGCATTTATACAATTTGGGAATATAGGATGGTTGAGTATAGAAGACAATAATTTAAGGCCATACTGAATACTCGATGAAAGAATTTTGTTTTCTCCTCTTTCTAAAGAGTATTTCGATTACATGTTTCACGTGTATATACATTGAGAAGTATGTTTTCATATTTACTTGGGTTAAATTATAAATCCCTTATGAGGTATTTCCTATGGTTGAATGTTCATAACGTTGTCAATATGTGTACCATTGTTTTGTCCTTACTCATATTTCATGGAATGTGACTCAAGTGGAATTATATTGTTGTTGTATAGTCATGGAAAGTTACATAATTATGTTAGGATAATACTTATGATTGAGATTCAGTACTAATTTAGTTGGATTGATAGGTGTAAGGTCTAATCAACCCAGTTTAGCTCCACCCGAAGGAAACATAAATACGTAGTTGACAACCCAAGGTGAGTGTACTCACCGGAATGATGTATTTGTATACTGTTACGAATATGATCATAATGTTATGAATATAAAATTGTTCATTTTTGATTTACCGAAATAGGAGGTTACTCCTCGACCCAGAATAGGGGAGATATGTCTATTAATGACAAGGGGTTACTCCTCGACCAGGAATGGGGGAGAATTGTCTATTTAGACAGGATATGTGAATCATGATTCGGAAAAGTTGTTCATCCATTATGAATGAGCTGGATAAGTTAATACATAATTATATGGACATGATTTATTGCATTTAAATTCATGCAGTAGTATAGTAGTGATACATTCACTGGGCTATTTTTGCGCATGGTTCATATGTTCACATTTTTCAGGTAACGCGATGTCACTGCCAAATCTAGGAGGTCAGGTTGGGTTATCCAAGAATTGGAGAAATAATGATTTTGTGTAAATGTACATGATGTAATTAAGTTTACTTATCCTTCAAGAAAGTTTTTATGGACATGATTACTCTGATGTTGTAAAAAGGCTTTCAATTATATGGATTTATAATGATGACTCTAAAATTAAAATTCGTGTTTATTGTTTGGTTAAATTAATTATGGTTTGACTCACCTTGACTTTCAGACTTAATTATAAGTAACTGGGTTGGGGTGTGTTAGCTTTTGGTATTAGAGCCTAGGTTTTAGAGGTTCTGGAGTTAGAAGAGTCTAGATTTGGCAGTGAATGTTAGAAATATATTTTGTCTGATACTAACGATTATGTTAGGAAAAATATGTATATATGAATGTTGTTATATCTTTGATTCATTTCAAATATAAAAGAATGGAACAAGGGGATTTAAATGTGAGAATAGAAGATGAGGCTTCAAATATGGCAGCAGAGGCAGAGGTTGAGCAACGTGTTCATAGAAATGTATAACCTGACCCGAAATAATTGACAGACATGCAAAAAATGGCACGTGTTATGACTCTAATGACAGAGCAACAAGCTAGATTTATGGCTCAGATGGAAGAACAACAGACCAGGCAACTGGAGGCACAAGCATTGGCTAGGGATGAGGAGGTGATACACCGGGAAGAAAGGAGTACTTCACATGAGAAATTTATTAAGATGAACCCACCATTATTTGAAGGAGCAATTGATCCAGCAGAGGCAGAAGTCTGGGTTAAAGAGATTGAACTTATCTTTGGGGTAATGAGGATGCCTGAAAATCAACAGGTGACCTTGGCGGTGTATATGCTGAAAGGAGAAGCTAAATACTGTTGGGATGCCACAAAACATTTGTTGATTACTCCAGGAGGTGGGAATGTGATCTCATGGGATGCTTTTGTTAAAGCCTTGTATGACAAATATTTTCCCCCAGTGTATCGAAAACAAAAGGAGAAGGAATATTTCATGTTGAATCAGGGGAGTATGATAGTTAGAAAATATGAAGCTAAACTAACAGCCTTATCTCGCTTTACTTCGAGGTTTATACGGAATGAGGAAGATATGTGCAGCTAATTTCTCGATGGACTAGAGTTAGTTATTAAATCAAGCCTATCGGCTTTAGAGACTGTTAATTATTCATCATTGGTGAACAAATCCGTACTAGTAGAAAAGGACGTGAATAAAGAGAGAGGGAATCGAGAACGAGGTGTAAAGAGAAGCAGATTTGATCTGAATTATCAAAAAGGTAGTGGTATAGAATATTCAAGACTTGGAGGGCAGAAATTTGAGCATGGTAGAGGTATGGGAGGTAGTTCACAAAGGGGTGAAGCAAGTGGTGGAAGAGGTTCAAGAGGTTCAGCACAAGGAGATTCGAATGTGTGTTTCTTTTGTGGTACATCAGGCCATGTAAAGGGAAATTGCCCAAAGTTATAGAATATTGAATGTTTTAAATGTCATCAGAAGGGCCATCAGAGAAAGAGTTGTCCTATGTTATCAAGAGTAGTTTCAGTTAGTAGTGTGGGGCCTCATAACGGATCATCTCCAAGGAATTCAACCAGGGGAAGGGATATAGGACAAGCAAGTGGATCGAAGGCAGGAGGAAGAGTGTTTGCGATGACGTTGCAAGATACCCATGCTACACCAGAAGTGGCTACAGGTAAACTCTCTATTGCAAACAAAGATTTATATGCACTCATTGATCCTGGATCTACGCATTCATTTGTGGAATTATATACTATTTCATATTTGGTTAGACCATGTTTATTTCTCAATTATGCCTTATATATTTCTACCCCAATAGAAAGTGTGATTTTGGTTGAGCACATTTATAAAGATTGTGTCTTAAGAATGGGTGAACGAGATTTCTATGTTGACTTAATACCATTGGCCATTCGGGATTTTGATATTATATTGGGGATGGATTGGTTATCATCATATCATGCTTCCATTGATTATTTTCGAAAATAAGTTGAATTTCATCTTCCTGGTGAACCCGAGTTCCAGTTTATAGGAGAAAGGAATGTTATCCCTAATTGTGTTATCTCAGCAATTAAGAGTAGAAAGTTATTGAGTAAAGGTTGTACAGGGTATCTAGCTTAAGTTTTTTATGTTAGTAAGGAAGCACTTAAACTTGAAGATATACTAGTAATTAGAGAATTTTCTGATGTCTTCCCAAAGGAATTGCCAGGATTGCCACCCGACAGGGAAGTAGAGCTTTCCATTGAATTAATTCCAGGTACTGGTCCAATTTCCCTTGCTCCTTATAGAATGGCACCAACAGAGTTGAAAGAATTGAAAGTGCAATTACAAGATCTGATAAGCAGAGGTTTCATTCGGCCTAGTGTTTCTCCATGGGGAGCCCCGGTGTTATTTGTGAAAAAAAAAGATGGGACAATGGGATTATATATTAATTATCGATAATTGAATAAGGTGGCCATTAGGAACAAGTACCCTCTACCTTGTATCGATGATTTGTTTGACCAATTACAGGGGGCCATAGTATTTTCGAAGATTGATTTCAGATCGGGTTACCACCAATTGAAAGTAAAGGATAGTGATATTTCCAAAATAACTTTTCGGACTCGATATGGGAATTATGAGTTTTTGGTGATGCCATTTCGATTAACTAATGCTCCAGCAATTTTTATGGATTTGATGAACCGGGTATTCCACCCTTTCATTGATTCATTTATGATTGTATTCATAGACGGTCAGTTGATTTACTCGCGTAGCATGGTGGAACATGAGAAACTTTTGACACTTGTATTGCAGATTTTGAGAGAGACGAAATTATTTGCTAAATTCAGCAAGTGTGAGTTTTGGTTGAATAAGATTGTGTTTTTAGGGCACGTTGTCTCGGGAAATGGGATATACATTGATCCAAAGAAGGTAGAAGCGATTGTTGAATGGGAGGGTCCTAAGAATGTGAGAGAAATTAGGAGTTTCCTAGGATTGGCAGGTTACTATCGCAGATTCATTAAGGGATTTTCAGTAATAGCATTACCATTGACCAAGTTGACTCGTAAAGAAGTGAAGTTTGTATGGGATGAATAATGCGAGAGGTGTTTTAAAGAATTAAAGAATCGGTTAGTTTCAGCCCCTATACTTACTATACCATGTGGGAATAAGTCTTTTGTGATCTATACAGACGCTTCATTTCAGAGGTTAGGATGTGTTCTTATGCAGAATGGGAAGGTAATAGCATATTCTTCCAGATAATTAAAGACGCATGAACGAAACTACCCTACACATGATTTGGAGCTAGGAGCCATTGTTTTTTCTTTTAAGTTGTGGACACATTACTTATATGGAGAAACTTGTGAGATATTTACAAATCATCAAAGTTTGAAATACTTTTTTACACAGAAAGAACTGAATTTGAGACAGAGGCATTGGATAGAGCTGATTAAAGACTACGATTGTACCATCCATCATCATCCTGGGAAGGCCAATGTAGTAGCAGATGCTTTGAGTAAAAAATCATCAGGGATTCTTGGTTGTATACGGTGTGCCTGTGTTGGAAATATTCTTGACTTGGCATCGATGGGGATTGAATTGAAGTTTTCAAAAAGTGGAGGATTATTAGCACATGTCATAGTGAGACCTTTATTGGCAGAACGCATACCAAATTTGCAGATCAGTGATCCATTTATTGAGAAGAAGAAACAAGAAGTACAGGATGGTAAAGAGAGTGACTTTGAGATTAAGAATGGTCAATCGTTGTGTTATAAAAACAGGATTTGTGTACCGAATGACCCACCCTTAAATAAGGATATATTAGAATAGGCACATAGTTCTATTTACTCTATACATATAGGAGGTACCAAAACGTACAGAAATTTGAAAGAGTATTACTGGTGGAACAATATGAAATGTGAGATTGCAGAGTTCATAGCTAAATGTTTAGTATGCCAGCAAGTAAAGGCGTAGCATCAGAAACCGGCAGGATTATTGCAATCGTTCCCTATTTCGGAATGGAAGTGGGAACGTATAACGATGGAATTTATTACAGGATTACCCCGGTCAGCAAAGGGGCGTGATTCTATTTGGGTGATTGTAGACCGATTGACGAAGTTAGCCCATTTTCTTCCAGTTGAGACCACTTACACTGTCGACAAGTATGCCAATATGTACGTTGATGAGATTATCCGTTTACATGGGGCACCAGTGTCAATTGTATCAGATAGAGATCCAACATTCACTTCTAAGTTTTGGCCTCGATTACAGAATGCCATGGGCATACGTTTGAAGTTCAGCACTGCATTTCATCCACAAACCGATGGGCAATCTGAAAGGACGATTCAAATATTATAAGACATGTTACGAGCTTGTGTATTTGACTTCAAGGGTAGTTGGGACGATCATTTTCCATTGATGGAATTCTGATTTAATAATAGTTATCAGTCCACCATTGGTATGGCTCCGTATGAAGCTTTATATGGGAGGAGATGTCTAACGCCCTTGTGTTGGGATGAAGTAGGTGAAAGGAAAATTTTGGGTCCTGAATTGATAGATATGACAATAGAAAAGATGAAAATGATTCAGGAACCGATAAAGATAGCGCAAAGTAGGCAGAAATTTCATGCAGATAAAAGGAAGTATCCATTGAAATTTCAGAAGGGGGATTTTGTATTCCTACGTATTTCACCATGGAAAGGCGTTATGAGATTTGGGAATAAGGGGAAACTAAGTCCAAGATACATTGGACCATATGCTGTGTTGGAAAGAATTGGGAACCTGGCATATAGATTAGCATTACCTCAAGATTTATCCCGTTTGCATGATGTGTTTCATGTATCGATGCTTCGTAAGTATTTGGCGGATCCATCTCATCAGTTGAAAACTCAACCAATTGAACTGAAGGAAGACTTGTCGTACATCGAGGAACTATTGGAAATTATTGATCATAAGGAGCAGGTAATGAGGAATAAAGTTATTCACTTACTAAAGTTATGTGTACGAGCCATGGAGTTAAAGAAGCAACTTGGGAAGCGAAGGATAACATGAAGAAACAATATCTCCATTTGTTTGGTAAGTGACCTTTATATTAAATTTCGGGGACGAAATTTTCTAAGGGGGTGAGTTGTGACAACCCGAATATAATTATGATAAATTATATTTAAATCATGCTTACCTTATGTGATATGAAGAATGAGTTATTAGTATATCTAATGGTAAGTGATTACGTTTAGTCTAATCCTACTTTCTTAAATCATGAAATGTCGAATTATTTACAAACACAAAATTTTGTTGTTTTCGATAGAAATGTCCCTGTTTACGACTAATTTTGACCTTTATAACATAACAATTGACTTGAGGTGAAAACTATATAACTGTAGACATGTGAGTTAGTCTTTTAACACAACAAACAGTGCATCAAATGGATATACGAGCAATAAGTTAGGCCAAATTTACGAACAAGAGGCAAATTTGTCAATTCCCTTTAAGTGGTAAATTGTCTTTTATTAAACCAAATGATTTAATTTGATTGGTTGGCTTAGGAGGCAGACTTGGACGACCTTATACCCCTGAAATAGCCTTATCCTTTAGCCAAAATCATCCATGAAAGGGTTTTACCTTGAGGAAAGAGAATTAGGGAGTTTAGGAAGGAAAAGTGAGGAAAAATCCATAGAAATTACGTAAAAGTCCCGAAGGTAATACTAATTACAATTCTTGTTATTTTTCTTATATTATTTCTTTAGATGATATAAATCATCATTTGTTTAATAAAGTTTCAGCTATTTATATATATGTATGGTTAGATGAAAGTTTAAGTTAAATTGAATGTGCAAACCCTTAAAATTGCTTTGTATTTAATCCCCTTGTATTCAAACTTGTATATCTCTTTGTGTGCTTGTTGTAATTGAGAAATTCCAATTTTATATGAAAGTAGACTCGTATATTCATATCATATCTGAGAATTAGGATTTAAATCCTTGTGATTAGGCGGTAGTGATGGTTGCAAGTTGGTATATAGTTGTTCTTGGTATATTTCATTCCGGTATGCCCTGCATTTTGTCAAGATTTTGACATAGCAAATGAAGTCAAAAATTTATGAAAATTTAATTCTGTACTATTAAGTATGTTTATAGAAAATGGGTTGAAAATCATGGAAATTTATGATGTAGAAAAATTATGAAAATTTTGGGAAGTCGAAGGAACAATAGAGGCGCTTGTAGGGCAGATTTCTTGTGTTGTAAAGAAATGGTAATAAATTGCTCTAGGAAGCTTGAAAAATTACATCGTCACTTGTAATGGAAAGTATATTCATATATATTTTCATATTGATAAGGTTGGACACCTGAATTTATACAATTTGGGAATATAGGATGGTTGAGTATAGAAGACAATAATTTAAGGCCATACTGAATACTCGATGAAAGAATTTTGGTATCTCCTCTTTCTAAAGAGTATTTTGAGTTCATGTTTCATGTGTATATACATTGAGAAGTATGTTTTCATATTTACTTGGTGTTGATGTAAAAAATTAGATTATATCTAATTATTTAATCACAGATAAAATAAATGAGACAAAGAAGTTTTAAAGTGGTTCAGCCTTATAAGAATGGCCTACGTCCACTGTTTCTGTTATTGATGACTGTTTGGGAATTCTTGATTACAAGTTTAATCAAGACATTTCGGTCCCCCTACAATGGGGGTAATACAATGTATTTATAGCCCTAAGGCTATAATGTGAAAGGGTAATACATTCAATGCCCCTTAAGTGTATACATCTGAATGATAAGCATTTAATGAACAGTCAAACTGTTGGTTATCCTGCTATTAATTCTTTATTCAATGTGCATCTCGGACTGCCTAAGCTGCTCAGACCGCCTAAGGTCCTCGGTAATCAAAAATTTCCTCGATACTCAAAAGTTCCTCGGAGAGTTCTTGTAGGTCGGAGCGTCTGAGTTCCTCGGGGAAGCAGTGTTCCTCGTTGTAGTATGGTTACTCGAAGCATCTGAGTTCCTCAGAAGTGTTTGTTGTTGCCACATAGATTGCCACGTGTCTTCACTCAGTGATATTACCAGTCGTTTCCCACAGACGGCGCCAATCTGTTGACGTAAAAAATTAGATTATATCTAATTATTTAATCACAGATAAAATAAATGAGACAAAGAAGTTTTAAAGTGGTTCAGCCTTATAAGAATGGCCTACGTCCACTATTTCTGTTATTGATGACTGTTTGGGAATTCTTGATTACAAGTTTAATCAAGACATTCCGGTCCCCCTACAATGAGGGTAATACAATGTATTTATAGCCCTAAGGCTGTAATGTGAAAGGGTAATACATTCAATGCCGTACATGTGAAAGGGTAATACATTCAATTCCCCTTAAGTGTATACATCTGAATGATAAGCATTTAATGAATAGTCAAACTGTTGGTTATCCTGCTATTAATGCTTTGTTCGAGATGCAGCTCGGACCACCTAAGGTCCTCGATTATAACTGACCAAGAGTTCCTACTTGGTGGAAACTATTCCTGTTCCCCCGAGGAAGCTGAAGAAGAGCTCCTCAGTCAATTTGTCTGAAACCATCTCTCAGCCTCCAACTACTGGAACTAGTGTTCCTACTTTTGTTCCCCCGAGCTCTGCCATGAGCTCGTTGAAGACTTGGATCATTCCTGAGATCCAAGGTATTAAAGAAAACCTTTCTCGGGACATGGTTACCTCATTGGATGCTCGCTATATTGCTTCTGTAAGTCTTATTATTTTGACTTTTCATCTTTCCCTTGTTATATCTGTCTATTACTTGCTTTCATTTTCTTTTCACATTTGGTGAGCTGCTTTAATACAATTTTGAAGAAAGATAAGCTCCTCATCTGGTGTTGAGCAAGCTCTGATGGGTCTGACGCGGTCTTTGGAAGATTCTCGTCAGAAGCATGATGCTGACAATGCTGCTTGAGAGAAGAAACTTACCTCAACCGAGCAGGAGAAGGCTCGAAAATGCTGGTGAGCTTGAAAATAAGCTCAAGGCTGCTGAAGAGGAGTTGGGTTAACTTAGGGAAATAAATCGGCAGAAGGAAGAAGTTGAGAATAAATTGAAAGCGGCTGAAAATCTTCTTTCCGAGAAGCTTTCCTTGGAGAAATTAAGGAGGAAGTTGGCTGTGAAGAAATCTTTCAGCGCTGGCTGGGATAAAGGGTGGAACAAAGGTTTGGCTGCCATGATGTCACAAGTCAAATATGGCAGCCTAAAATACTTTAGAGATGGGTGGGTCGCTGCTCTGCAGGAGATGAATGTTGATGAAAATTCTGAACTCTTTCAGTGACACATCCCTGGTCCCCCTCCAACTCCTGAAGACGAAGAAGAGGACGAAGATGCCTCCGAAGAGTCTTCCATGGTGATGGGAGATCAAGTTTCTCATCCCCTGACTATCCAGTCCACTGGTGAGGAACTTCAGCAACTCGTTACTTCATCCGAGCAACTGTTAGCGCTCCCCGAGCAACTCTCTGTTCCCTCCGAGCAACCTACCTCCTCGTCCCAGCCTCCCGAGAAAGTTTTGGGAGACAAGGAAAAGGTGTAGAGTTATTCGGGTTTCTCTCTATTTTATTTTTCTTTGTCAAATGTAACTTCTGAACATGTAACTCTGAACCTTATACTTCTGACCTTTGTAATGTAATAAAATTTGAACTTTTGTTTATGCATACTGTTGTTTCTCTTCTTTATGCTTTGTTTGTACTTCTTATTGATTATTGCTTTTTCTTCCTCTACTAGTTTCTGGCCAAGATGGAATTATTGTCTGCTCATGATACAAAGCTGTTACGGCAATACAATGAATACTTTAACGCTGGTCACACAGATCTGAGTGCAGCACAAATCGTCGACATCCTCGGCCAAAATGCTTCAGAACAGGCAGTTGAAGCTTACCAATATTTGAAGTGTCTGCTTAATCGTGCGGTGGCCAATAATGTATCTTATTATGATATGATTGAGGATCTCCAAGGCACTCGTTAAGACCTTCAGCAATAATATAAGGATTCCACTGCCCTCTTGCACGAGGGGTACGAGAAGAAGTATCAGCAAATCATTACCGACAAGGGATACGAGGAGCATTTTGCTACTTACGACGTGCGGGAGAGAACGTTGAAAGTCGAGGTCAAGGAGTACAGGCAAATAGCCGAGTTGTTGGAGCAAGAAAATAATAACTTGCAAAGAGAAGTATCTCCATTAAAATATGTTGCCTCCACCTCAAATGCTTTGGTCCCAGTGACTGACGAGGGATTCTCGTTCTTGGAGGTCGAGAACGCCAACTTGAGGGACGAATTGGAGACCTTGAAGAGAGCTGGCCCTTCTACTTCTTCTCGTGGACGAGAAAGAGCTCCTCGGGGACGAGCAAGAGCTGCTCGGATTCCGATCGAGGAACAGAGGACTCAATCTTCTTTAGAAAACTAGGCCTTCCAACTGATGGCGAAGAACCAGGCATTGACTGAGATGTCTAAGAAGATCAGTGACCTAGAAGAGAAGCTTTCTGCGCAGAAGTCTGTCTTGGAGAATAAAGAACTTTTTATCAAAAATCTCCACGAGCATCTGGAAAGATTTTCATATCAATTCCACAAGCAGCCCATGGAATTATGGATGGCTGGCTACAACGAGGCTATCTACCACTTGGACGATCGTATCCAGAATGAAAATAATGAGGGATACAAACACGGATGGTTGAATGCTTTAGGTGTGATGCAACTGGAACATGGTCATTACCTGTGGGATTACCATAATCCTGGGCTGCTCGACCTACCAGTGCCCCCATTCAAGCTTGATATGAGTTGGATCCCTGCTCGGGCCATCCCTCAATGTCTAATTTCCAAATACCTCGGCGATTACAATCTCCATTCAAATGTCGAGATATCTCATCCAGAGCATCTACTAGATCGACCCTCTGTGATGAATATCAGGATGTTAAAAGATCTTAACTTCATAAATTCTCCTCTTGTTTTAAATGATCCGCCTGCTGGCGAGGAACCTGTTTCAAAAGAAGAAGGCAAAAAACCAATAGAGTAGGAATATTGATGTAATAAATTTGTATTTCATTCCTGATGTATATTGTTCTACATTTAATGAAATAATTTTATTTGCAAATCTTGACGGCTATTGTTTTGTAACACTTTACATCTGCGCATGTGTATCTGTTAAAAAGATAACAATATTGTGTTATTCGTCGACCAACTTATTTTCGAGTAGTTTGAATTTGTGGTAGTCGTTTGGTAAAAATGATGTTTTGTTTCTCGACCAACTTAGTAATAATTTTAAAAAGTTACGAGTATCAAAAATTTTGCTCGATCACTTTCTCGTATTCATAAAATGTTTCCGGCCAACCAAGGTCGGTAAATTTTCCTTTTCGACCAACTACAGTTAGTGTATTTTTCCTCTACTAGCAACTTTGGCACTTTCTGGAATAATTTTACCTCCCGGCCAACTTTAGTTGGCATTTTCGAGAATATATTTACTTCCTAGCCAACATAAGTTGGCATTTTTAGGAATACTTTTACCTCCCGAGGAATAAATTTGCTTCCTAACCAACATAAGTTGGCATTTTTATAATAATTTGTCCATCTCACACACATTTGGCATAAAACATATTATTTCATATTTTGAAATTTTTATTTCCTTATGCTGATACACATCACATATTGTTTGGCTGAATAATTATTCTCATGATACTAATTATTTGATCGAGTCTAGACAAGTGCTCGGGCAGCTTATTAAGATTTCATAGGGACGATATTCAATCCCGACGAAAGCTCAGCCACAATCTTAAACCTCTGGAAAATATTATTGCTTGACATCAGGCAATTTTGCCTCGACATATCAGCTAACATATATTATTTCATTTTTTGAAATTAATATTTTTATTTCTTAAACATATACCTATCATATATTTATTGAATGATTAATTATTCTCACGACTAATCAATTCAGCCTACACAAATGGTAGAGCAAGATATTAATTTTTACAGGTACAAGACTCAACGCCGACGAATGCTCGGAAACAATCTGGAAACTATTATCATTTCACCTCAGCGAGGCATTATATATTTTATTATTACTCGGAGATATCGGCTCAAGCACAAATTATTCTATATCCCTTGGGATTCATATTGTATATTCATCTCAACATGGAACTCGGCAAGATACTTATTATCATATTCAGCTCTGAGGAGAACTATAACATTTATTATATGTCACCCCCAACGGATAGTTGGTCGGGGTAATTCTTATTTATATGTAGGCCCAGCAAAGTTCTCGGCCATATTCTTATGTTTTGGAAAATATTATTCTTAGTCGGCATTATGCACTTGTGCCTCGACAAGATACTTATTCAGCTTTAAGGAGAATTACAACATTCGTTGTATTTCACCCCCAACGGATAGTTGGTCGGATAATTCTTATTTATATTCAGGCCTGACAACGTTCTCGGCCATATTCTTATGTTCTGGAAGATCTTATTCTTGTTCGGAATTATATAATTCTACCGCGACAGATCATCGAGGCACTTTATTATTTTTAATTATTCTTTATATCTATTTGGATGCATATTCTATTCTTATTTCAGCATGGAGCTCGACAAATATTTATAGTCATATATTCAGCTCCAAGGAGGTCTCCAACATTTATATTATCTTATTCCCAACAATCTGTTGGTCATCTCCAAGGATGTCTCCAGCATATATTATCTTATTCCCAATAATCTGTTGGTCAGCTCCAAGGAGGTCTCCAGCATTTATTATATCTTATTCCCAACAATTTGTTGGTCAGCTCCGAGGAGGTCTCCAGCATTTATTATATCTTATTCCCAATAATTTGTTGGTCAGCTCCGAGGAAGTCTCCATCATTTATTATCAAAAATATTCTCAAAAATGCCAACTAAGGTTGGTTGGGAAGTAAAACTATTCCTAAAAATGCCAACTAAGGTTGGTTAGGAAGAAAAACTATTCTAAAAAATGCCAACTAAGGTTGGTTGGGAAGAAAAAATATTTCCCAAAAATGCTAACCAAGGTTGGTTGGGAAGAAAAATATTTCCCAAAAATGCTGACTAAGGTTGGTTGGGAAGAAAAAATATTTCCCAAAAGTGCCAACTAAGGTTGGTTGGGAAGAAAAAATCCACCAACTCAGGTTGGTCGGAAATAAGAAGCTGTCAACTACAGTTTGTCGGAAACATTTTATGAGTATGTGAAAGCGATCAAGCAAAAAGCATTCAAAGTTAACATTCCACACTTGGGGGCTTCTATTACAGATATATTTGTTCATTCGGTGGCACATTCTTATAACATCATGCAGTCGAGCATCAAATTCAACTCCACAAAACTCACACGGTCGGGGCCCCGACCAATCATCATTCAGGAGTTATTTTTCTTGCTCATGAATTATTTTTGATATTGAAGTTCAGGAGGTATATTGATGTTCAGGAGGCTATTGAAATTCAGGAGGTCTATTGAAGTTCAGGAGGCTATTGAAATTCAGGAGGTATATTGAAGTTCAGGAGGAATATTGAAATTTAGAAGTTCAGGAGGTGCATTCAGAAGTTCAGGAGGCATATTCAGGAGTTATTATGCACATACTTTTGAAGTTCAGAAGTCAAATTTAGCATCTACAGCACTGAGATCTTTACTACTACTATGCCGACCAACATTGAAGAAGAAGTTGTATGAAAATGTTTCGAAGTCCACCACTAGCTTGGTACTAATCAGATTGAAGAGTTGGGTTCAAAAGCTAGTATGTTACTCGACAAAGTATTCAGAGGATCATAAATCAGAAGAATCAAGCACGTGAAGTTAGCACTCAGTTGCTCGGCACAGGAGGCAGTTGGTCGGCTAGCAAACCAATCAACATACTTGAAGATTATGACAAGCTACAAGCTGCATACTATGGCATGGCTGCATCCAAATTCCCAGGGGTGATACATAGCACACGGAGTAACTCAAAACAAATATTAGCAACCATCGATCAGCCTGCATCATATGTCATCCAGGAGATAATGCACTTTATGTTGAACAAATCAAGAAGGTAGATCAAGAATTTCACGAGCACCGAGCAACACTGCAGAATAAATACTCCATCCTTTCAAGTAAACCATCAAGTATGGAGCATTGGGGGCTTCTGTTAATGCAAAAATTCTCCATCTATAAAGACCAATTAGAAAAGGACACACGTCATCCTACGTGGCAATATTCGGCACCCGAGGAGAGTTGGTCGGCACCCGAGGAGAGTTGGTCGGCACCCGAGGAGAGTTAGTCGGCACCCGAGGAGAGTTGGTCGGCATACCAACCAGGAAGATCAAAGGATAACTATGCATTTAATGTGCATTAATGAAGATGATAGAGCATTTAATGAGCCTTAATGTACATTTATACTGTATTAATAGATGACAACACATAGCATACCAAGCAATTCAACAATTAGATTCATTGAATGTAGACATAAATGTCTACATACAATGAATCTCTTTATCTCCCATCACTATAAATACATGTATCCCCTTAGCCAAAAGGGGGGGGGGGGGGGACGGTGGGAGAGAACCTAGAAACACCATACACATGATACACATCCTTTCTCTCTACACCTTATGGTGCTATTGTAAACCCCTGGGAATAAAATAACAGTGGACGCAGGCTTTATTCATAGCCGAACCACTTTAAAAACCTTTGTCTCTTATATGTTTGATGTGAATGTTTATCTTCATCTTCAATCTCATCCTCATCATTTATCTATTGTTGACGCCACTAAAATGACAATGGCCATTTTCTATCTTCAACAGATTTCTGTTAACGCAAAAATTCTCCATCTACGAGGACCAATCAGAAAAGGACACATGTCATCCTACGTGGCAATATTCGGCACCCGAGGAGAGTTGGTCGGCCCCCGAGGAGAGTTAGTCGGCACCCGAGGAGAGTTGGTCGGCATACCAACCAGGAAGATCAAAGGATAACTATGCATTTAATGTGCATTAATGAAGATGACAGCGCATTTAATGAGCCTTAATGTACATTTATACTGTATTAATAGATGACAACACATAGCATACCAAGCAATTCAACAATTAGATTCGTTGAATGTAGACATAAATGTCTACATAAAATGAATCTCTTTATCTCCCATCACTATAAATACATGTATCCCCTTAGCCAAAAGGGGGGGACGGTGGGAGAGAACCTAGAAACACCATACACAAGATACACATCCTTTCTCTCTCTACACCTTATGGTGCTATTGTAAACCCCTAGGAATAAAATAACAGTGGACGTAGGCTTTATTTATAGCCGAACCACTTTAAAAATCTTTGTCTCTTATATGTTTGATGTGAATGTTTATCTTCATCTTCAATATCATCCTCATCATTTATCTGCTGTTGACGCCACTAAAATGACAGTGGCCATTTTCTGTCTTCAATAGATTGGCGACGTCTGTGGGAACCGTGTTACAAGCATTATTCTGCATCAAAAGCTAAGTTTTTTATTTTCTCTACATATAATCAATTATAAATACATGTATTCCCTTAGCCAAAAAGGAGGGACGGTGGGAGAAAACTAAGAAACACCATATTGTGCTATTGTAAACCCCTGGGAATAAAATAACAGTGGACGCAGGCTTTATTCATAGCCGAACCACTTTAAAAACCTTTGTCTCTTATATGTTTGATGTGAATGTTTATCTTCATCTTCAATCTCATCCTCGTCATTTATCTGTTGTTGATTCCACTAAAATGGCAGTGGCCATTTTCTGTCTTCAACAGATCGAGGCGGTTCTAAAAATTCAAAAAATCCTGATTCTACGAATTTGGAAGGAAAAATAAATACAAAGGAAACACTCCTAAAAATCAGGAGGACCATTTAAAACTACCATATTCCGAGAAAGAATGTTCCACACTCCTCAAATTTCGAACTATGAAACATTGGGGGCTTCTGTTGATACCAAATTTAGTCTGCTGACATGGCTCAATCGAGTGAAGACACGTGGTAATCTACGTGGCAACAACAAACACTTCCAAAGAACTCAGACGCTCCGAAGAACCATACTACAACGAGGAAAACTGCTTCCCCGAGGAACTCAGACGCTCCGACCTACAAGAACTCTCCGAGGAACTTTTTAATTACCAAGGACCTTAGACGATCCGAGCTGCACCTCGAACAAAGCATTAATAGCAGGATAACCAACAGTTTGACTGTTCATTAAATGCTGATCATTCAGATGTATACACTTAAGGGGCATTGAATGTATTACCCTTTCACATGTACGGCATTGAATGTATTACCCTTTCACATTACATCCTTAGGGCTATAAATACATTGTATTACCCTCATTGTAGAGGACCGAAATGTCTTGATTAAACTTGTAATCAAGAATTTCCAAACAGTCATCAATAACAGAAACAGTGGACGTAGGCCATTCTTATAAGGCTGAACCACTTTAAAACTTCTTTGTCTCATTTATTTTATCTGTGATTAAATAATTAGATATAATCTAATTTTTTAAATCAACAGATTGGCGCCATTTGTGGGAAACGACTGGTAATATCATTTTTTATCAAAAACAATTCATCACAAATGGCTGATATTCCAGAATCCAGCAATCAAAATGCTGGAAGCCCTCCAAATCCATCTGCTCCGCCAAATATTCCAGAACTGACTGGAATAATGACAAATCTGGCTCAGGGCGACAGTCATGCAAGAAACGATGCGACAACTCATATAAACCCTCCATGGTAGTGCACCAACCCATTCAGGACTGCGAAGTATTAAAAGAAATACCCGTTTACCTTCTTCACGTACTAGGCGTACTGATTCATATCTTACTGAGGAATCTGAAGATGTTTCTTATCAACCTGGACGAACTTCGTCAGTGCAGGCCACAGATACTGAACAACGTATCACTCACTCTCCAGAAAGGACTAGTGTACTAGAAAGATTAAGCAGAGTATCTCATTTTGATCGATTAGGTCCTAGGAGGAGCAAAAGTCCTCCTAGAGCCGCATCGAGGAGTTTTCGACGACCATCAGACTTAAGGGAAGGGCCTACCCAGTCGCGACCAGCTGCTCGTCAAGATAGATCCCAGGATGCCACATCAACTCGATCAGTTTCTCAAACCAACAGGCCCGAGGAAGGAAATGATGCATGGAAATGCTCTATTCAGAGGCTGGAGGATTGATTAGGGGAAATGGCTAAAGCTAAGAACCCTCTACAACGAACTTTTGTTCGAGGAACACCTTTTGTCCAGGCCATTGTAGATTTTCCAACACCATCAAAGTTTAAAGCACCTGTTGTGACCCCCAAATATGATGGAAAGATCGACCCTGTCCTTCATATAGAATAATACCAAGCTGCAGCCGACATCTATGATGTTCCAGATGAGATGAGATGTAGAGCATTCTCGAGAACTCTTACCGGATATGCTCAAATGTGGTATAATAATCTTCCTCGGGGTAAGATCTCAACTTTTCTTTAACTGGACGAGTTATTCATTGGGAATTTCTATTTTGGGGCAAAGCCAGTTAAACGAGTAGCGCATTTGTTAAGTGTTAGACAAAAAGCTGGTGAAAGTACCAGCGATTATATAACTCGTTTTAATAATGAGAAGCTCGAAGTCATTGATTATGAGGAAAAGACAGCGATTACCACCTTGATGAGTGGACTACTGCCCAACAAGTTGTACTACACTTTGGCCAAAGATCCACCTAGAACCAAGTCAGATCTAATGGGAAAAGCGGCCAAGATCATGAATGCCGAGGAGGCTATGGCTGCGAAAAAGAATATGGATGCTAAAGAAACTAAGGTGGAAGGTGATAAAGTTAAGAAGAAAGAGCATAAGAACAATGGTAGTGACAAACATTCAAGAATAAGGTTGTCATGGGAAGTATTGAGAAAATTTGATAATTATACTCCTTTAAAAAAAGAAATCAAGAACAACGAGGAATTAAATTGGCCAGAGAAAATGAAAGCAGACCCCGAAATGAGAAATAAGGAAAAATATTGCGAGTTTCACAAAGATCATGGCCATATGAATAAAAATTGCATAGCTCTTAAGAATGAGATTGAAACACTCATCCGACGAGGAAAACTGGCAAAGTATGTTGATCGGAGGAATGATAGAAGAAACAACGACCGAGCAAGAGAGAGGTATAGATCTCCTCGTCGAGCAGAGGAGAACAAGAAGAGAGACCATGAAGTTGATCCAGAAGACGACCCGATCTTCCCAAGAGACCAAGGCATCCAGAACGTGAGGTATTTTTAAAACGCTTTGGGTCATTTGATTGTAATGTTATTACAGGTGGAGATGCAGGAGGAGGAGACCTTACTGCAGAAAGAA
The DNA here is from genome assembly GCA_949130495.1 of Sambucus nigra. NCBI lineage: Eukaryota > Viridiplantae > Streptophyta > Magnoliopsida > Dipsacales > Adoxaceae > Sambucus > Sambucus nigra. The sequence goes on from OX422214.1 coordinate 144,711,336, forward strand.
AAGCTTATCTCTATGAGGCTCAAGCTTGCTCATACATTCAACGAATAAATCTAGCTGAGGAGGATCGCCCAAGAAAGGTGAACAAAGAGAAATTGGTCATTGGTTTCTCAAAGAACGACCTCGCAGGTGTTTTATATCCTCATGATGACCCATTGGTGATCAAAATGAGGATGAAGGAGGTAATGATTTCAAGAGTACTGGTAGACAATGGTAGCTCGGCAGACACTATGTTATACTCGTGCTTCAACAGTTTAAATCTAAAGCTATCTCAACTGGAGCCTTTTCATAGACCCCTCCTCGGTTTTGCTGGCGAGAAAGTATTTCCACTTGGGACGATCAAATTGGATATATTCATTGGTACGTGGCCTGCTTGTCGAACAGAAAGAATACACTTTTTCGTGATGGATAAGAATATTCAATCATCATATAATATCATCATGGGAAGAGTAGGATTGAAGAAGTTTGAGGCTGTACCATCTACGGTACATCAATGCCTAAAATTTTCAACAAATTTTGGAGTAGGAGTTGTTAAAGGTGATCAGAAAGTAGCTCGGGAATGCTATTATTCATCCGCCGAGCAAGAAGGAATGGAGGAATCAAGGAAAAAGACCATCACCTATCAAGTGGATGAAGGTGCAAAAATTGAAACATTGGATCCTAGAGATGAGTCGCAACTCGTGAAGGGTCAAGTGGTGGAAGCTACTGAGAACATCATCCTGGACGACGAGCACCCTGAATGAACTACTCAAGTAGGTTCGTCGTTGGAATCCTCATTAAAACAAGAATTGATAACTTTCCTAAGAATCAGAAAGCAAACTTTTGCGTGGAGTCATGAGGTTATGCCTGGGATAGACCCAAATTTCTTATGTCACGAACTCAATGTGAATAAGGAGATCAAGCCTGTGAAACAGAGAAGAAGAGTATTTAGTCCCGAGAAGAATCAAGCTATACATAAGGAAGTCGAGAAGCTCCAGAAAGCTTGTTTTATTGAAGATGTTAAATATCCAGACTGGTTAGCAAATGTGGTGATGGTGAAAAAGAAGAACAATAAGTGGAGGATGTGTGTAGACTTCACCGACCTCAATAAAGCATGCCCAAAGGATCACTTTCCACTACCCCGAATTGATCAATTGGTGGATGCTACCTCGGGACACGAGCTTCTAAGCTTCATGGATGCTTATTCTGGTTACAACCAGATTAAAATGAAACCTGAAGACAGGGAGAGTACTTCTTTCATTACCCCTAGGGGAACTTATTGTTATAATGTTATGCCTTTTGGTTTGAAAAATGTAGGTGCGACATATCAGCGGCTGATGAACAAAGTCTTTGCTAAACAAATCAGTTGCAATATGGAAGTCTATATTGATGATATGCTGACAAAGAGCAAGAAAGTTGTCGATCATCTAGTTGACTTAGGCCAATCCTTTGATCAACTGGATAAATATCAAATGAAGTTCAACCCGACGAAGTGCACATTTGGAGTACGAGAAGGTATGTTTCTCGGGTACATTGTCAATCAGCGAGGCATTGAAGCTAACCCTGAAAAGATCAAAGCTCTGTTAAGGCTACGATCCCCAACGACGACGAAAGAGGTGCAAAGTCTTACAGGACGAGTAGCAGCACTCAACAGATTTGTATCGCGAGCAACTGATCGATGTCTTCCATTCTTTAAGAAGCTCAGAAAAACTTTTGAGTGGAATGATGAATGTGAGAAGGCTTTCCAAGACTTGAAAAAATATTTGGGAACACCTCCACTATTATCCAGGCCAGTGATGGAAGAAAAATTATACTTGTATCTGGCAGTATCCGAGAATGCAGTCAGTTCGGCATTGATAAGAGTGGAGAATGGAGTACAAAAACCAATCTACTATACAAGTAAGGCCTTCCGAAGAGCAGAGATCAGATATCTAAGGCTAGAAAAATTAGCACTAGCGTTGATCGAGGCAAGTAGAAGAATGAAGCCATACTTCCAGGTTCATACCATAGTAGTATATACTGATACGCCATTGAGGCAAGCCCTTCATAAACTAAAGAAATCAGGAAGATTGATGTGCTGGGCAATAGAACTTGGTGAATATGATATAGTTTATGAACCCATATCATCGCTAAAAGGGCAAGCGATAGTAGATTTTATAGCAGAGCTCACCTATCCTGATACCCCCAAGGAACAAAAGTTGTTCATTGATCAACCTGTGGATGTTACAGGATCATCAAATGCAAGCCCAGACTAACTTAGCTTGGTAAAAGGGCAAGTAGATGTTACAGGATCATCAAATTCAAGCCCAGACCAGCTCAAGTTGGTAAAAGGGCAAGAAAAGATGATCGACGAACAGCAAGAAAAATCAGGAGACGGTGAAAGGAAGAAATAAATTTTCCACCGAGGAATTTTATCAGATCAGAAATTTGAAGACGAGTTACCTATATGGAGTCTGTATGTGGATAGTTCATCTTGCACTACCGGATGTGGCGCAGGGATAGTTTTGAGCAATCCGGACGAGGTCGATATGGAATACGCCCTATGTTTCCAATTCAAAGCTTCGAATAATGAGGCTAAATATGAATCCATGATTGCAGGTCTTAGTTTGGCAAAAACCATGGGGGCAGAACAAGTTATTGTCTTCAGTGATTCGCAACTGGTCATAAATCAAATGATGGGAGTATATGCAGCCAAAGGAGAATTAATGATCAGATATCATGTAAAGGGAAAGGAACTATGTCAGAATTTGTTACTATTCAGCTGGTCAGAATACCAAGAATGGAGAATGCGAGAGCAGATGCCCTAGCTCGATTAGCATCAGCTACTCGTATCGAGCTACGAAGAACAATCCCAATTGAAGTTTTAGATGGTCGGAGTATAGATGAAGACCTGACGATGAACTTTATTACCCTCGATTTAGGATCATCATGGATGGATCCCATCAGGGCATATATTGAGAAAGGGGAATTACCAACTGACAAACTTGCAGCCAAGAAACTGAAGTTTAAGGCTGCTCTTTATGTACTGACCAACGATATTCTATACAAATGAGGAGTTATAGAAGGTTTGCAGAGATGTGTGCATCCCACCGAGGTGAAAGATTTAATTGAAGAGGTCCATGAAGGGTCATGTGGAGCCCATGTAGCAGGTCGGACTCTTTTGCAAAGGGTGATGACACAGGGATACTACTGGCCAACGATGAGAGCTGATTGTATAGCCTATGCTAAAAAATGTGACAAGTGTCAAAGATTCTCTTCCATTCGAAGAACTCCCCAAGCATTATTGACAACCAATACTTCCCCTTGGCCATTTGCCATATGGGGAATAGATTTGTTCGGGCCACTGCCGACGACCAGGGGAAGATTTAAATATCTCGTGGTCGCCATGGATTATTTTACTAAATGGGTTGAAGTTAAGCCTCTCATTGATATGACGTATGGAAAGGTGTACAAATTTATTGGGAAGAACATCATTTGTCGATATGGTCTTCCTCATGCCTTCATCATAGACCATGGAACATAATTTGACAACGAGGAGTTCGCTGCCTATTGTCATTAGTTAAATATTTTGAAGATCCACTCAGCACCAGGCCATCCTCAAAGCAATGGACAAACTGAAGTGATAAATAGAACGCTGCTGAATGGCTTGAAGAAAAGACTGGATGATGCAAAAGCAAATTGGATCAACGAGCTACAATCAGTACTATGGGCTTATCGTACTACTCCCCAAGCAGCAACTGGAGAACCACCATATATGTTGGCGTTTGGAAGTGAAGCTGTTATACCTGCCGAGTTGGGCCTCCCAACACACAGGGTACTTAATTTCAATTCCCCTGTCAGTGACTTAATGAGAAGATTGGATGTAGACATGCTCGAGGAAGTTAGAGAAGAAGCAGCCATCAGGAATGCTGCATACCAACAACGAACAGCTTTGTTCTATAATAAAAGGGTGAAGAAATGCGACATGAAAGAAGGAGACTATGTGCTAAAGAAAGTGATTCAAAAGCACAACAAACTGGAGGCAAAGTGGCATGGACCATACCGAGTTACAGAAGTTGTTCGACCAGGAACTTACCGAATAGCAACTTTAGAGGGGGAGGAGTTTAAGAATGCATGGAACGCAGAGCACCTGCGCAAGTATTATCAGTGATGTATATTCTCATGTAATGGAGTTCCGTCAGTATGAATAAAATGAAGATATTTTGCCAAATTCTCTCCTTTTATTGAAACTTTTTCAGGAATACTAGTGCTACACACTACTCGGCAAAACTCGGACTACTCAAATTTATTCTCGAAAATGCCAACTAAGGTTGGTCGGGAAACAAATGTATTCCTACGGGAAGTAAAACTATGTATTCCTAAAAATGCCAACTTCTGTTGGTTAGGAAGTAAATGTATTCCTACGGGAAGTAAAACTATGTATTCCTAAAAATGCCAACTTATGTTGGTTAGGAAGTAAATGTATTCCTACGAGAAGTAAAACTATGTATTCTTAAAAATGCCAACTTATATTGGTTAGGAAGTAAATGTATTCCAACGGGAAGTAAAACTATGTATTCCTAAAAATGCCAACTTATTTTGGTTAGGAAGTAAATGTATTCCTACGGGAAATAAAACTATGTATTCCTAAAAATGCCAACTTATGTTGGTTAGGAAGTAAATGTATTCCTACGGGAAGTAAAACTATGTATTCCTAAAAATGCCAACTTAGGTTGGTTAGGAAGTAAATGTATTCCTCGGGAAGTAAAAGTATTCCTAAAAATGCCAACTTATGTTGGTTAGGAAGTAAATATATTCTCGAAAACGCCAACTAAGGTTGGTCGGGAGGTAAAGTTATTCCAGAAAGTGCCAAAGTTGCTCGCAGAGGAAAAATCCACTAACTATGGCTCGTCGGGAATAAAAACCCACTAACTGTAGTTGGTCGAAAAGGAAAATTTATCGACCTTGGTTGGTCGAAAACATTTTATGAATACGAGAAAGTGATCGAGCAAAATTTTTGATACTCGTAACTTTTTAAAAATTATTACTAAGTTGGTCGAGAAACAAAACATCATTTTTGCCAAATGATTACCACAAATTCAAACTACTCGACAGTAAGTTGATCGACAAATAACACAACATTATTATCTTTTTAACAGATACACATGCACAAATGTAAAGTATTACAAGACACTGGCAGTCAAAATTTACAAATAAAATTATTTCATTAAATGTAGAACAAAATACATCAGGAATGAAATACAAATTTATTACATCAATATTCCTATTCTATTGGTTTCTTCCCCTCTGCTTTTGAAACAGGTTCCTCGCCAGCAGGCGGATCATTTAAAGCAAGAGAAAAATTTATGAAGTTAAGATCTTTTAACATCCTGATATTCATCACAGAGGGTCGATCTAGTAGATGCTCTGGACGAGATGTCTCGACATTTGAGTGGAGATTGTAATCGCCGAGGTACTTGGAAATCAGACATCGAGGGATGGCCCGAGTAGGGATCCAACTCATATCAAGCTTGAATGGTGGCACTGGTAGGTCGAGCAGCCCAAGATCATGGTAATCCCATAGGTAATGACCCTGTTTGAGTTGCAGCACACCTAAGGCATTCAGCCATCCCTGTTTGTAGCCCTCATTATTTGCATTCTGGATACGATTGTCCAAGTGGTAGAGAGCCTCGTTGTAGCCAGCCATCCAGAACTCCCTGGGCTGCTTGTGGAATTGATATGTCAATCTTTCCAGCTGCTCATGGAGAATTTTGATAAAAAGTTCTTTATTCTCCAAGACAGACTTCTGCGCAAAAAGCTTCTCTTCAAGGTCCCTAATTTTCTTAGACATCTCAGCTAATGCCTGGTTCTTCTCCATCAGCTGGAAGGCCTGGTGAGTCCTCTATTCCTCGACAGGAATCCGAGCAGCTCTTGCTCGTCCCCGAGGAGCGCTTGCTCCTCCACGAGAAGATGTAGAAGGGCCAGCTCTTTTCAAGGTTTCTAACTCATCCCTCAAGTTGGCGTTCTCGACCTCCAAGAACGAGAATCCCTCGTCAGTCACTGGGATCGAAGCATTTGAGGTGGAAGCAAAAGATTTTAATTGAGATACTTCTCTTTGCAAGTTACTATTTTCTTCCTCCAGCAACTCGGCTATTTGCCTGTGCTCCTCAACCTCGGCTTTCAACGTTCTCTCCCGCACGTCGTAAGCAGCAAAACGCTTCTCGTATCCCTTGTCGGTAATGATTTGCTAATACTTATTCTCGTACCCCTCGTGCAAGAGGGCAGTGGATTCCTTATATTGTTACTGAAGGTCTTCAAGACTACCTTGGAGATCCTCAATCATATCATAATAAGCTACATTAATGGCCACCGTACCATCAAGCAGACACTTCAAATATTGGTAAGCTTCAACTGCCTGTTCTGAAGCATCTTGGCCGAGGATGTCGACGATTTGTGCTGCACTCAGATCTTTATGACCAGTCTTAAAATATTCATTGCATTGCCGTAACAACTTTGTACCATGAGAAGACAATAATTCCATCCTGGCCAGAAACTAGTAGAGGAAGAAAAATCAATAATTAATAAGAGTACAAACAGAGCATGAAGAGGAGAAACAACAGTAAGTATAAACAAAAGTTTAAATTTTATTATATCACAAAGTTCAAAGTTACATGTTCAGGGTTACATTTGACAAAGAAAAATAAAATAGAGAGAAATCCGAACAACTCTACACCTTTTCCTTGTCACCCAAAACTTTCTCGGGAGGCTGGGACGAGGAGGTAGGTTGGTCGGAGGGAATAGAAAGTTGCTCGGGGAGCGCTGGAAGTTGTTCGGATGAAGTAGCGAGTTGCTGAAGTTTCTCGTTAGTAGGTTGGATGGCTGGGGGATGAGAAACTTGATCTCCCATCACCATGGAAGATTCCTCAGAGGCAGCTTCGTCCTTTTCTTTGTCTTCAGGAGTTGGAGGGTGACCAGGGATGTGCCGCTGAAATAGTTCAGAAGTTTCATCAACTTCCATCTCTTGTAGAGCAGCGACCCACCCATCTCTAAAGTATTTGAGGTTGCCATATTCTACCTGCGACATTATGGAAGCCAAACCTTTGTTCCACCCTTTATCCCAGCCAGCGCTGAAAGATTTCTTCACAGCCAACTTCCTCTTTAATTTCTTCGAGGAAAGCTTCTCGGACACAAGATTTTCAGCAGCTTTCAATTTATTCTCAACTTCTTCCTTCTGCCGACCTACTTCCCGAAGTTGACCCAACTCCTCTTCAGCAGCCTTGAGCTTATTTTCAAGCTCCCCAGCATTTTTGAGCTTCTCTTCGAGCTCTTTATTCTTCTCCTCTAGACTATTTAATTTTTTCTCCAACCCTTTAGAGACTTCAACAACTTGAGCATTCTCCTGCTCGGTTGTGGTAAGTTTCGTCTCCTAAGTAGCCTTGTCAGCATCATGCTTCTAACGAGAATCTTCCAAAGATCGCGTCAGACCCATCAGCTTCCTCCACACCAGATGAGGAGCTTGAAGCTTTAATAGCTTCATATTTCTTCAAAATTGTATTAAAGCAGCTCACCAACTGTGAAAAGAAAATGAAAAGAAAGTCAGAGACAGATATAACTAGGGAAAGATGGAAAGTTCAAAACAATAAGACTTACAGAAGCAATATAGCGAGTAGCCAATGAGGTAACCATGTCCCGAGAAAGGTTTTCTTCAATACCTTGGATCTCTGGAATGATCCAAGCCTTCACCGAGCTCATGGCAGAGCTCGGGGGAACAAAAGTAGGAACACCAGTTCCAGTAGTTGGGGGCTGAGAGATGGTTTCAGCCAAATTGACCGAGGAGCTCTTCTTCAGCTTCCTCGGAGGAACAGGAATAGTTTCGACCAAGGAAGAACTCTTGGTCGGTGATATGACAATCACCTCGTCTGGAGCAGCAGCCTTCCTCGGGGCCACTGGGGGCTTCTCGACCACCTTCACAGGAGCATCCGAGGAAGATGCATCAACTTTCTTTGTCCCTTCTCCTGGGACGTCAATCTTACTTCTTTTTGCCTCTCCAGCACCAGAGGCAGGTTTCTCAAAAAGGGTGGGAGGTCTTCTTTTCTTCATCCTTTCACTCAAAGGAATATGTGATTCAGGCGAAGAACTTGTAGAGACAGGTATTGGCTCTGCATCACTTATCACCGGACGAGCAGTGAAAGAGGAGGTGTAACTCTTATACTGCAACAAATATGAAGTTGACCTAATGTGCTCATCGACAACAGTTTGATGCAAACTCCAGATAAGTTTCAAGTGCCTTATATTAATGTTTGCCTCTTTTGGACACTTTCCTTTGTTGTCAACCGCAAATAAATCAAAATTAAAATATCAGTGGCACATTTTATCAAACATAAAGGAAGCATAATCTCAAAATAAATAAAATGAAATAAAAATAACCTATCCCATTGCCATAGGGAGGGCATCTGGGACCCTGATACACTTCATCTCCAGATAAAGGAGCATGTTGCCAATTTTTTATAACAACCCCGTGCTCAAAATAGTCCCTATTGGCATCCGGGAGATTGACCACTAAAGCCCTATTTAAAAACCTAGTTTTTAAATAAAAAGTATTATCGCCTACAGACCATCTATAACAAAACATGATTTCTGGAATTCCTATGCGAGTTCCATGAATTTGATTTAGTCTATGAACCCCATTAACTATTCTCCATGTATTGGGGGCTATTCTTGCAGGAACAACGTCAAAATATTGACAGAATTCCAGACATAAAGGATTTGGTGGAAAAGAAAAGCCACATTCAGCAATAAAGAGACTGGGGAACCAATGTCCCTCAGCCAAAGGGAAATAATCGAAAGGTTCAGAAAGTTCCTCCAGAACAACCCATGAAGGAATAGAAAAATCAGAACGAAATTTATTAAGAGATTCAACAAGGTAAACCATGATGAATAAAGGATATGAAGAAGGAAGAAGATCTTACAGAAAAAGAGTGGATCTGTTGACAACGAACGATGAAAAGGATGAGCGCACAAGAGAGTAAGACAATGGAAAACTCAAAGATATAAATTTGAAAAAGTAGAAGACGATGGGATTGTCTGTGACGTTTAAATACCTTATCTTGGGAAACGGTAAAGTTAATGATTACAAAAAGAAACGATTACGCTACCGGCGACTATAAGGACAAAAAGTATGCGGAGATCGAGGTGGTTATAAAAATTTTAAAAAACCTGATTCTACGAATTTGGAAGGAAAAATAAATACAAAGGAAACACTCCTAAAAATCAGGAGGAGCATTTAAAACTACCATATTTCGAGAAAGAATGTTCCACACTCCTCAAATTTCGAACTATGAAACATTGGGAGCTTCTGTTGATACCAAATTTAGTCTGCTGACATGGCTCAATCGAGTGAAGACATGTGGCAATCTACATGGCAACAACAAACACTTCCGAGGAACTCAGACGCTCCGAGGAACCATACTACAACGAGGAACACTGCTTCCCCGAGGAACTCAGACGCTCCGACCTACAAGAACTCTCCGAGGAACTTTTGAGTATCGAGGAACTTTTTTATTAGCAAGGACCTTAGGCAATCCGAGCTGCACCTCAAACAAAGCATTAATAGCAGGATAACCAACAGTTTGACTGTTCATTAAATGCTTATCATTCGGATGTATACACTTAAGGGGCATTGAATGTATTACCCTTTCACATTATAGCCTTAGGGCTATAAATACATTGTATTACCCTCATTGTAGGGGGACCGGAATGTCTTGATTAAACTTGTAATCAAGAATTCCCAAACAGTCATCAATAACAGAAACAGTGGACGTAGGCCATTCTTATAAGGCTGAACCACTTTAAAACTTCTTTGTCTCATTTATTTTATCTGTGATTAAATAATTAGATATAATATAATTTTTTAAATCAACACTTGGGTTAAATTATAAATCCCTTATGATATATTTCCTACGGTTGAATGTTCATAACGTTATCAATATGTGTACCATTATTTTGTCCTTACTCATGTTTTATGGAATGTGACTGAAGTGGAATTATATTGTTGTTGTATAGTCATGGAAAGATACATAATTATGTTAGGATAATACTTATGATTGAGATTCAGTACTGATTTAGTTGGATTGACAGGTGTAAGGTCTAATTCACCCAATTCAGCTCCACCCGAAGGAAACATAAATACGTAGTTGACAACCCAAGGTGAGTGTACTCACTGGAATGATGTATTTGTATACTGTTACGAATATGATCATAATGTTATGAATATAAAATTGTTCATTTTGGTTTACCGAAATGGGAGGTTACTCCTTGACCCGGAATGGGGGAGATTTGTCTATTAATGACAAGGGGTTACTCCTCGACCAGGAATGGGGGAGAATTATCTATTTAGATAGGATATGTGAATAATGATTCGAAAAAGTTGGTCATTCATTATGAATGAGCTGGATAAGTTAATACATAATTATATGGACGTGATTTATTGCATTTAAATTTATGCAGTAGTATATTAGTGATACATTCACTAGTCTATTTTTGCTTATGGTTCCTATGTTCACATTTTTCAGGTAACGCGATGTCACTGCCAAATCTAGGAGGTTGGGTTGGGTTAGCCAGGAATGGGAGAAACAATGATTTTGTGTAAATGTAAATTATGTAATTAAGTTAACTTATCCTTTAAGAAAGTTTTTATGGACATGATTACTCTGATGTTGTAAAAAGGCTTTCGGTTATATGGATTTGTAATGATGACTCTGAAATTAAAACTCGTGTTTATTGTTTGGTTAGATTAATTATGGTTTGATTCACGTTGACTTTCAGACTTAATTATAAGTAACTGGGTTGGGGTGTGTCACCTATACTCGTTATTGAGATATTTGATTGTTGGGGAATTGACTTCATGGTTCCCTTTCCTCACTTCTTTAGCTTCTTGTACATCCTTGTTGCGGTAGATTATGTGTCAAAATAGGTTGAAGCCATTGCTACTAAGACCAATTAACACAAGTTGGTGATTAAGTTCTTGCCAGAACACATAATCTCTCTCTTCGGAGCCCCGAAGGTATTTATTAGTGATAACGGCAAACACTTATTCACTTGACTGCTTCAAAAACTCATGAGAAAGTATGGAGTCGTCCAGCGGGTTAGGATGACTTATCACCCCCAAACTAATGGGCAAACCGAGTTAGCCAATCGTGAAATCAGGCACATTCTTAAAAAGACCTTAGATCCTAATCGGAATAATTGGTCTCTCAGGTTGAATGATTCGCTATGAGCTTATAAAACCTATTATAAGAACCCCCTGGGGATGTTCTATTTTCACTTTGTGTATGGAAAGCTTTTCCATCTCCCCGTGGAGCTATAATTTAAAGCATATTGGGCAATCAAGAGGTTGAACTACAATATGGAGAAAGTCGGTGAAGCACGCAAGCTTTAATTGAATCTGTTGGAAGAGATGCGCAATGATGCATATGAGAATGAAAAAATATCCAAAGAAATAATGAAACTCTCACGTGATAGAATTATCCGACGAAAGGAGTTTCATTCGGGTCAAAAAGTGCTTCTCTATAACTCACGTCGACATTTGTTTCCCAAAAAGTTACGTTCGCGGTGGACCGTTCCATTCGTTGTGAGAGATGTATTCCCCCATGGAGCCGTTGAGTTAGAAGATCCAAAAGGGGGAGATACATTTAAAGTGAATTGATAATGCCTAAATCCATATTTAGAGGCATATGCTAAAAAGGTGGACACAATTTGGTTGTCAAACCCCGTTTACGAGGTTGATTAAGCTTGAAATGAGAGATCGTCGTACCCCTGACATGTATGGGGTTATTAGGGTAGTATAGTAGTGAGTAGAAGAGTTTTTATTTAGTTATGAAGTCTGTAGAGGTCTCGATCTAGGAAAGGGTTGCACACTACGTTGAGTTTTCACGCACGGGAGAGCTTACACGCATTACGAGAGTGCGTTTGAGGCATCTTGGGGGTCCCAAATGTTTAGGAGGGATTGAGGTACCTTAGAGAGATGAGATATCATCTTAGAACACTTAGAATATGAAGCATAAGCCAATTAAGCTTTGGTGGAAAATAGGAAAAATCGAACCGCAAGACAAACCGGTTCGGGTGCGAATCGGTTCGCATGTACCCTCGAACCGGTTCGAGGGGTATGAGAAATTCGTTCCTCTGTTTTTCCAATTATTTCCTTCTTTCCATCTTTCTACTCTTCCCTCCCATACGAATATTCCCCCCCCCCCCCCCCCCCCAACCATTTTCCCAACCTGATTCATTCCCTCCATCCCTTCCCTCCACCACCATTTCCATTCCCTACCAAAATCCCCCCCACTAATAAATTCAAGGTTTTAGCCACATTTCTTCACACCAACATTTCCTCCACTTCTCCTCTGAATTCCCATATTCGCAAATCCTCTCTATCTCACCATGCTTCGACTCCATCAAGTCAAACTTCGTCCCTGAAAATATGACTCTTCGACCATCCTCCACGAGGGGGTCGAACATCATTTCCAGTCAATACAAGAGCATAATTGGTTTGAGACTTACTTAAATTTGGCCCGCACAATCCATATTGAGCAAAAGGTTCTTTGGGAGGAGCTGCCCCCAGAAGTCACCGCCCTCTAACACCATCGATGGGGGCTATCTTTCCTTGCCCCGGCGTACGATCATGTTTTTAAAGAGGATATACTCCACTTCTATGCCACACTCGTCCGAAAATCACCCACACTCCACGAGGCTTTTGTTGACAATATTCGCATACCATTTTTTGCAGCCATCATTGAGTGCAAGATGCGTGATAAGGGAGTCTCTCCCTTCCCTTTCGTCTACCCCAATAATGGTTCCCCAAGCACAAAAACCGAATGCATAGTGCGAATTGCGTCGGGGGAACGATGGCTCCAAGTCTCTTTTTCGGTGGGAAAGCTATCAAGAATGGTGCGCTATGCGCACCTCATCACTTGTGGTGCAATTCACCAAACCACTAACGACTCGGTGATTTTTCAACGTCATGGAAATTTTATATATAACTTCCTTCACCCACATAGCACTATCAACTTTGCCCACCTCTTTTATGCAGACATCATCCATGCCGCATAAGATGACTGCGGCAAGGTGGCTCTCCCTTATGCTCGCCTCATCTCTGAAATCATGTACGACGTCGGGGTACGGATCCCTGAATTTCCTGCAAAACTTCCTCGACCTATTGGGGATTATTCCACCACTAGAAGTGAGTGCCAAATTCCAGTGGCTTACCCCGTGCGTCCCATTGTTGATGAAGAGGAGGAGGAGGTAGAAACAATGCCTAATTGCCGGATGTGGGGGATGTTCCCGACGAGGAAGAGTATGATGAGGAAGAAGACTCCTATTATGAGCCAGAGGGAGAAGGTCTTAGTCTCCGTATTGACTCCCTAGAGGCAAATTTCCAAGGGTTTATGAGTGAATACCAAGAAGACCGTCGAGTATATCCACACGACACAAACATGATGGCGCGTCTCCAACTCGAGATCTATCGCTTGCAAGTCGGGGATAATGTCTCACTTCTAACCTATTTCTATGATCCCTACAACCCAAGCTCTCCCGATACCTCCCGCCCACTGCTCGAGTAGCTAGCCCTTTGGTTGATATCTTCAAGAAGGTTTCTTTTAGGTAGTTCTTCTATGTTTTCCTGTGTTGAAATTTTTTTAGGCACATATTTTGTTATTGTTTCCCTTTCTTACCTTTTATGTAAGTATTGGTTGAAAAAAATCTGCATTTTCTTATTTAGCTTTTAGTCGTTTTGATTGAGGAAATTGCAAAAGTCTAAGTTAGGGGGGTGACAAGTGCGTATTTCTAAAACTTCACAAATTTTGAAAATGCCCAAAAAAATAGAAAATTTTCAGAAAAAAATTGAAAATTTTCAAAAAAGTCAAAAATATTTTTCTTCAAAATAAATAAAAAAATGGAATTTAAAAAACTTCATAAATATCACTAAAATTTTGGTCGAAGTGTCAAATTATAAAATTCAAATGCACAAAGTCAAAATTGACAAAAGATGAAAATTGAGTGAAAATTGATGACTTAATGAATAAATGTGGAGATTAATTAACCCTGTGAGATTTTGAGCCTCTCGAGTGAGTAATTAAATCAATCCGAGTTAATGGGTAACTCAACATTCTTTTTAACGTTTTAATAAGTCATGGAGGATCTCTATTCCTTTGTTTTGATCGGTTATGGAAAACGAGTGAGATGTTATCTTCAGAATGCGCTAAAAATATCTCTAAATAAAATATAATCTCAAGACGCATATGGTAAAATCATGAGTAATTCGGACAAAGAATTAGGCCCTCATTTGTTTGCCAAAAATATGAGCATAAAAAAAACTTGTGAAAAATTAACCTTTTGCGAACCCAACTTAAGCCTAATAAAATTTTCAATTCGTTTGATTAACCCAAAAAACCCATGAATCTTGGAATTGTGAAAATTAAAAATTCAGAAATAAAGTCCAAATGGTGAAATAAAAAGGGGCTAGAAAAATAGAATAATCCTCAAAAAAATAGCAAGAAAAGAAAAGTGAAAAAAATAGAAAAAGAAAAAGAAAAAAGAAAATGAGTAAAAGCTCGAAAAAGCACTAATGGACATCAAAGAACATTTTTCAATTCCAAACTTCCCGAAAAACCACTTTATAACTCGAAAAAGTCTTTTAACCGAGTCCGAATAATGAAATTAATTATCGCGTGGAGAGCAAAAATACGAAAAGATAATAAGAGAGATTAATTGGTGTGAATAAGAGGCGATGTTTCCCGTTTTCTAATAACCGTATTTCGATGAAGATATCTTTTCACCATAAAAAACTTGTCTTTCTAATTTGTGCACGTGAATTAGTTGTCCATTACATTTACTCTTTATATCATGCGTACCGAGAGAACTAGCCACATTCCCAGTGATTCGTTTGTGAGAGTATCCTGTGAACATTTGTATCAAAATGAATTTTCAGAAAGTAACGCAATGATCAATCGGTCGAAATTAGCGGTTTAATTCTCAACTTCGCACGCAGACACTACGAATTGATACTCTTGAATATAAATTTACGATGACTATTTTAGGGGAGTTTAAATTGTACAAATTTTAAGTATTTTGATTTTTCTTAGAATGAAAAATGAATTTTGTGGGTATATTCCCTACAAACCCTTACGAGACATAACTCATCCTACTAGGGTAACCTAGGGATTTAACGGCTTTTTGCATATGCTAAATGCAATAGCTTTCCCGCGAAAAAGGTATTCTATCCCAATAAAATTTTTGTGAGTTCCTTAACCCATACTCATTCTTTTATATTGCTCGGGATGCACAACGTTCTAAGTTAGGGGGATTTGATTAGGCATAAATATATCATATTTATCCCCTTAATTTCTGTCTTTTTTATGATCCCGTTCATCGTAATTGACTTAGTTTTATCTCATGTTACTAACTCTATTTGGCAAGTGTTTCATGTTTTGTGTATCTTTTATGTGTTTTATAGGTATTTCATGCAAGTTAGTGCAAAAGAGAACTCAAAACAAGGAAAGAAACCATGAAACAGAGAATTGAAGGGCATTTTGGTAATTCTACATCCTTAATCAGGAGGCGGGGACAACTGAAAAGTTGAAATCGACGTAGTTATAAGAATACTGGAAAAATGAAAACCCAAATCTGAGCTTCTGTGAAAGATTTATGCCAATTTAAAGATTGAGAAGAAAAACAAGAAATAAATCTAAGTCCAAAATAAGAAAAAGAGATCCATGGCAGTACAAAAAATCGAACCACACTCCAAATCGGTTTAAGGGTGAACCGATTCGTAGGTACACCTGAACCGGTTCGAGGGGTGTGAAGCGCAAAATTTTATTTCTTTTCTGATTGGTTCTAAGAGTTGGATGTGTGTAGGACTCTTGCAAAAATGAGAATGTAACAAGATAGCAAGACATTAAACAAGATTTAGGTTAGTTTTTGTGGGAGAACAAAAGGGAGGAAGGCCCAATAACCCCAGTCTTGAATTCATATCTTATTCATACATTATTGAATATCAAGATTTCAAGATTTTATTACCAAGTTTGTCTCTCTATATTGTTTTTGCATATTCTTCTTCCATACATGTTTCTTCCTTTTTTTAGATATCTAAATATCTCTTGCATGCTTAGTATTAATTTAATCATGATTTTCCATCCATGCAACGTTAAAACTCAACGTATTTCCTACACAATTATGCTAGGTTAAGTTTTTAGCGGGTTGGGGTACATGAATCCAACCTAGGTAACACATATGGATTTAAAAGTGAATAAAAAGTAATTCATCATTCCAAGGTTTGAACTTTATCAAGATAAAAGTTATAGGTCTTTTAATTCCATTTGCCCTAAGTAAGCGAAATGTTTAAGGGTACAATTGGCTTTTTAATAATTTCTCATCCTCATCAAATACAAATTTTGATTTGATATTGTGAGGAGTAACGTCCTCATATGTCGAATGGTTAGAACATATTTAAAGTTTCTTGGAATGAAGAATTAGATTTTTGAAGCTTTTATGTTCTTTGAAATTACCAGTGGTGCGGGAGAGTGTACCCTAATCCCAATTTCTCATATAGTTTAAAACCACTTCATTCTTATTGCATACCTAGTTGAATTATTGATTTAATTCAAATTGCATTAGTTGATAGGTAAAGTCACGTTTCAACATCTTTTCCTTTTTTTTCCTCTGAGTCAATCGTAGGGTTATTTGTTCTTCCTATTCGTCGTCATGATTCTTAGTCTGAGTCCTTATATTCGATACCCATTTTTACCCGATTATTACTTGAGAGTCCAGCACTGGAGAGACTTTTAAATTCATGTCAAAATCCTCCACAACTTTTTTGGTTGCAGCAGTCAGATGGGCCTTATGTTTTTGGTTAAAATCGGAAATCGCAGAGTCGTGCCCCTTTTTCTACACAGCAAGGTCAATCGACTTTCTATTCTCTAATTCCTCAACCTTCTAGTTGTAGCTGAGTTCCTTCTCCTTCATTGCCTTCTTTAGACTTTCATCGGCCTTAATAGACTCAAAAGCCTTTTGGATAACAGAGATGTTGTCTTAGATCCATTGGGCCAATTTATGGAAGGAGAAGAAAGACTACGAAATAAGCAAGTAAGAAATTAGTATAAGAAGAGATAATTTTTATAAAAATTTAAAAAGCAACAAACATAAAGTTAATTACCTAGATGGATGTATGAAGGCCAAAGCTGGCTAGACAAGATGACTCCATAGATTCTAAAATCTACAATTAGGCTCTGGTAGCCATAAGCCGACAATGATTCAAGCCCTCATCCGGTCCCCAATCATAGAATCTTAGCTGATTAATAGCTGTGATAACATCTCGATCAGGATCGAGTCAGAAGATATTGGTATAGTCTTGTCAACAGCGTCCCTATGAATGTCAGACTTCCTAGTTTTATTTTGTTGAGTTGGAACATTTGAAAGGCCCTCGGCTGGCTCTTTCTTCTTCTTATCTTGGTTAGCCTGGATAGGGCCACCAACTGTAGTCTTTTTTGGGGGGTTAGTCCACTTATATATCTTGTTAAGAAGGTTTCTAAGTGGAGGGGCAACCATATTCCATATCTAATCGAAGGTATTAAATGGACGAACTACAAATAAAGGACGATATTAGTATCACAAAGGAAATAAGAGATGACCATACAGTTAACATCTTGAAAGTTACTTACAGAACTCAATCTGTGGGTCGACCCCCAAACTTATTTTGGGCAAAAAATGAGGAGTCATCAGCTATTTAAACTACACTAAATCACCCTCATATCCTTAACCCCTTATCTGATTAATCATATCTCGATTGTCGATGCTCAAGTCGGGGTCATGCTTGGCGGCTATAGAGGATCTGGACCATCTTTGGGGGACCCTCGGCTCTAAGGTACTATAAGAAATATTGTAGTCGAATTCCTAAGCACCCAATAAAAAGAATTATCGGGGCTTGTAGTGATGGTTTGAAGTTTAGTTCACTGTCAAAACTTTTTTAGTGGATTTCCTGGCTACAAGATGATAGTAGCCATGCTGAATTTTTATAGATGAGACATTATAACATGCCTAGAACACGCTAACTGGAAGGTTGGCACCATGAACCAACTTCCAGAGGGAGATAAAGCCAAGTAAAATCCTCCAGGAATTAGGAAAAAGTTACACTGGGGAAAGTCCCATACTAGCCAAGATCGTCCGCACAGTGCGATGGATGGGAAACCTAAAGTCGACCTTGAACATTTGGTTAGAGACAACTATTTTTTCCTCTCGCCCGTCAAAGTCCCTCTCGTCCTCAGCCGATACTCTCACATTTATAGCAAGCCTAATCCCGTACATATGTCTCAAGAACAAAAGATCAATATCCTTCCCCTGAAAGTCTGGGCATAAGAGGTATCAAGTGGTTCCTCGTCCTCGTGCTTAGAGTCTATAATTTGGACGGTCAGGACTCCACTTGGATACAAACTGGTGAACTCAATGGCAGGAATGGTCGACAGAGGAACGACTATGGGTGGTGGGGGATATGATACATCAATTCTCAACTCTTCCATTTTCGAGTTCTCATGGATGGATGGTTCCCTATTACTAGACTCGTCCACATCAGAGTCCTCAATACGAGACGAGGGGACCCTCATGGCCTTATCATAGTTATCTACTTTATCAGAATCCCTAGTGGCAGAAGAACTACACCCCTTAAACGGTGACACTGACTGTGAACCCTGAGATGAGGTTCCACTCATGCTAACGAAATTGGGTTCAGGAGGGTATATGATAGATAAAAGGACTAGTTGGATTGGAAGTTTGGTCTCGACCTCAGCCTCGGCCTCACACTTGCGTATCTCTTTGAAAATGGCCTCCCCCAGGTGTGAGAAATGGTCAGCTAGCTCGTATGGAATTTAAACATCCAAACAAGACTAAGGATTGACCTAGGTTAACTATTAGATCAAAAGGGGGGAGCTTAAATGTTTAATTTTGGTTTTTACTAAGAATAGCTTGTGGGATTCACCGGATAAGATGATCTGAAGGTCACCGATAAGTTCCACCCATGCTAAAAAAGATAGCTAGTCCTACAAACCACCTCAATAGTGTCCCAACCACCTAAAGTACACAGTAGAACCACTAACATAACCCTCAAATCACCCTAACAGTATGCTAAAAAAAACTAGAATAACAGCCAAAAAATGAAAGTTTGAAAGGAGAAGAAATTAATGGTGGAACACAGAAAAAAGGGCGAGAAATGGTTACCTGAGCGAGAAGAAGACCCTGGGAGTATGAAAAAGTTAAAATATCGCCAGAAAATGTTGGTTCAAAGACAAATAAAGAAAAGGCATTAATGGTGATTATAGTAAGAGTGAGAACGATTTTAGGAATAAGAAAGAGAAAACATAATCAAATTTTGGGTATTTAAGTAGTGTAAGCATTGCAAACGGTAAATAAAGCATCAAATCATTAAGGAATGAATTCCTAGGGTACGCCTGCAGCCGTCAATTCTTGGCCAATACGCCAAGCCATATAGCAGGTGATGTGTCACCCCAAGTGCATCTAGCTGACAGTTGTATCTGAGATATAAAAAGGGCACCTCAACGTCAGTCAAATGTGTAAATGTCCTAAAGTGGAACCTCTGACACTAAGGGGTCTTGTCCTCATAAGGGTTAAGCATATATATATATATATATATATATATATATATATATATATATATATATATATATATATATATATATATATATATCCCTCAGCCTCCCATTCACATTGAAGACTAAGGGCTGGGGATAATTGATATAAATAAGTGTGGTCTCATCTTTGGATAGACACAACATGGTCAACCACCCTACTCAACATTTATCAGATGGACCTATTCATCGACTGACACAGTGTAGGCCACCCTCCATGGTCTCAGCCTCCTGAACCTAGTCCTTTGCACTCCAAGGTCATTCAATAAAGATCACTCCAGTCTCTCTTGGTATTTCTCATCTTGGCCCCATACCACCCCGACGGGTCGAGACAGCACTTAGACTCAACTTCATAGTTGCTTGATTGGAGGATCGCCTCTATTGGTCTCGGCTTGGTCGGGTACATCAGAGTCAACTCCTACATTTGATATGGTACACGTGACTTGAGCATTATCAAACCACATGGACTATACCGTTATAACAGATCTCCAGCCCACATGGGAGAATATTTCGTCATCATGGATTGTGCATGTTCTAGATAGGTTTTGGTCTCTCATTGAATCAGCTACCTGATACATATATGTTGAATGCTTGGGGGATGCACTGTACACCCCCTAGCCTATATAAACCTTCTTCTTATTCATCCACAAGGATGGAATATTAAAAACCCTAGCTAAAGCTCTGTCCAAACACACAGTAGAGAGAGAAAGCTTGAGAGTTGTAGTTCCATTGTCATTAGTGCCATTGATATACATACATTACAACCTTGCACAATGGAGTATGAATAATTGACTGAACCACTTATATTATGTGTCTTCTCCATTCTCCAATCCCGTTCTTATTATTTACTTTTCTGCTCATATATTACTCCATTACTAACTAAGCTAAAACTTGAACTACATACAAATTTAAGTGGTGATTCATTGCATCATTAGATGCCAAAGGAAAAATGACCCCATTGTTTTTTGCTCCACTAGTGAAAGGCTTGCTCATAGTTTTATGTTGCTTATGAAAAAGGATTTTGAGATGAGCACGATTCGGGAACTCAACTTTTTCCTTGGTCTTCGAGTGTGTCAAATTGAGAGGGTTTAATTCACAATTTAAATATGCAAAAAACCTTGTGGAAAAAAATTATCTTCTCTATTATAAGCATAAGCACAGTCCCATGAGTGTGTCTGAAAATCTTTAAAAATGTGTCATTGAAAATGATGTGGATGAATCATTATTGCGAAGCATGATCCGAGTTTTTCATAACTCACGGATAGTCGTCCCGATATATGTATTGACAAGCCCGAATATTCTTACGGAATTCGAAAATATTTGGTAAAAGTAGGATATGTATATAATGAGGTGTCTATAGACTATAATACCCCATTAATAAATTTATAAGTTTTGATTCTACCAAAAAAATCTCCGTAATGGATTATTTCATAGTCTTGCGGCAATCAAATAAGTTAGTCTAACGATTAAAGATTAAGAAGCTGGTGAGATTAAACTGCCATTAATTAAATTTCACAAAGATGATATTTAGTAATTTTAATCACATTAAATTACATTTAACTTTGCAAACAAACGGCCTAAGATAATTAAAGTAGAGCGACCCATTAGTTATTTAGTGGAGTTAAATGAAATTAATTAAAATAATGGGAATATATTATAGGTGTTAGTTAAACTTCCATACTTTCGATTGAAAATCAATTTTAATTGTTTTTCTCTGGGTCCAAGATATACTCCAATGTAAACTCCCCTAGTCTCAAAATCCAAGGTTAGTATTTTCACATTTGAAAGTGAAAGAAAAAGAGATAGAGATAGATAGATAGATAGATAGATAGATAGATAGATAGATAGATAGATAGATAGATAGATAGATAGATAGATAGATAGATAGATAGATAGATAGATAGATAGATAGATAGATAGATAGACAAAGAGAGAGACGATATATAAAATGCAAAGAAATAGGGGGTTGTCAAATATAAGTGAATTTATATGGAGGGAAAATGTATATAACTAAGGACATATGGATTAATAATGTTATTACATGTGGGTTAAGCAACATTAGTAGTGTTTATCAAACTGATGACTGAATTGAGCAAGAACATATATAGGTTGGATGGAAGACTTGGTTCATTTTTTTTCCTGTAAAATTCTAAACAAATACGAATAAAACTTAGGGAAAGGTCTATTCAACATGGATATGATCGAATAACAATATTAATACAATAATTATGATGTTAAAAGTATAAATGTCTATTCAACATGGATATTTATTTTGTTAAAGTTTGGACGAGAATTTATAAAAAGTGTAAAGCGTGACAAATTAATACTTCATAGGGGTTTATTGTTTGTTAAAAAGACAATAGAACGATCGAATAACTTGATTTTAAAATCAGAGGACATACTATAATATCATGAATAGATTAAATGTATAGTGGAATTATTTAATTATAAAGGGTTTCCTTTACTAGGAGTGAACCTAAACAAATTGCACAATAATAGCATAAACCATATTAAAATAATTTATAAAATCATATGATAGTGTTTGATTTTAATTTAAAGACCAATTATAGTTTGACCCCTCAAAATTGGCTATCGTTTTAACTTCACCACCCTTACTTTCATAATTCACACTAAACCCCCTGAACAATTTCAAACAGATCAAATTACCCCCCAACTCTAATAATATTTTGTCTTGGATGAAAAATTGGTCATTTGCGTGGTAGATTAAGTCTTTTCGTACGAAAATAGCCTCATGTGACACACAAATGACTAATTTTGCATCCAAAAAATTAACACATATTAGATTTGAGGGTTAAGTGATCGGTTTTTAAAAGTTGTGGTGGTGGGTTGAGTGGGCGGGAGGAAGGGCTAGCCTAGAAAATGAAAGTAAGGGCGGTGAAGTAAAAATAAAAATTAAGTTTGAGGGGTTATAATGTAAATGACCCTTAATTAAACGTCGAGCACATTATCACAACCATAATAATCTAAATTTATTCCAATTCAAAATTAAATATCAATATTAATACTATAATTTTATGCAACTAAAAAATGCGATACATATTGATGCGATACAAAACGTGTTTCATTTGTATTGACTTGTGTCTGAATCCATTATTATTAAATTTGAACACAAATGTAACATATCAATGTATCCGATTAAATATTTTGCATTTTGTAAATTCCAATAGAATAACTCATATTAATATCACTTCACTTATTAGGTCCAGTAAATTTTACCCTCACCACAATACCCACATGTGTGAAGATTTGTATACCCCATGAGTGACAACCACCTTCTTAGGTGGTGCTTGATCTCAGGTGTAGCACTTGGATATACAAGTAACTACGAACGTGGCAAAAGAATTAAAAATCATTGAATGGGCCCACATGATCGGTCGACTCTACAACTATTCAACAGCAACGTGACAACTCATCCTACTATTCCCACTAAAGTTTACAAAAATTGAATTCATTGGGCCCACCTTCACCTGCACTAAGGGTAACCATGGGCCGGGCCTGAGAAGGCCCGATCGGGCTCGGGCCAGGATTATAAAATTATGAGCTATCCCAAGCCAGCTCGGGCCTTATTATGATCTATCCCAATCCCAAGCCTGTCCAGATTTGAAGGCACTTTACCTAGGCCCCTTGGCCAAGATCGATTACTATTTTTAAATAAAAAAAATCTATTTTTTCTTAATCGAAGACCTATTTTTTAATTAAAAACATGTTTTAAACTTTATATATTACAGAGTCTATATATAAAGTTCCCCACTCTACAAAAAAAAGACTTAGTATATGTTTTTATATTTGTAAAGGTTACCCACTTTATATATTTATTTATAACTTTATTGTCTTACACTTTAATAATAAATTAATACACACACACACACACACGCATATATATATATATATATATAATTCTCGGGCCAGACCGGGCCTCATCGGGCTTAAGAATTCAAGCCCAAGCCCGCCCTAAAAAAAATTGGGCCTATTAAATTTTGTCAAGCCCGCTTTGCAGGCCTATTCACCTTACCCAAGCCCCTATTTTTTTATTGGGCGGGCCTCGGGACTATGGCCACCCCTAACCTGCACTATCTTGATTCTTGAGGATAGATATAATAACTTTTGGGATTACTACAGTATTCTTACCTGTATTTAGGCAAATTATGAGCGGCTGAGTTGGTAGATTTTTTTTTTTTTGGATGGCCAAAGTCTCACAAAATTTGGGAGAGGGGTCAATTGATAAATTTTAAGGGATGGTTCTAAAAGATTAGAATACAGCAGAAAATGAAAATTTTAATAACTTTGAGGTCCCCACCCCATGCATACAAACCAAAACACTCTAATGATTGGACTACACCATATATCCCATCTAGGAGATGATGACAACGTTAAGGGAGCGTTTGATTGACAATATTTTTCATGAAAAATAAGATTTTTCCAACTCTTTTTCATTTTTTAGGTCATTTAGTTGTAAAATTTTTTAGATAACATTTTTTGGAGGTGACAATTTTCGATATGGCGCAAAATCACGATACGATTCCAAATGAAATTAGCATGACATTAACAAAGATATTCGTGTTCGGACTATATTTTTTAACCCGCTAGCGTATCGTGTCGTGTTCATGCAAAAACTGAACTCGAAATTGGCTCGTTATAACCCAATTTCAACACGAAGTTGCATGTTCTTATAATTATAAAATCATTATACAAACTAAAATTTATACATCTCAATTTTCACAAAAACTAAACAGCGGAATCAATCCAAGTCATTAGTTTTAAACATAACTTGATTCAATAATTTTATGGTAGCTAAACCCATACAAATGAAATGAATTATTGAGTAGTATTTTATGAAAAATTTATTCATGTTAGTATGGAAGTACTATATATCTTTTATCAACAAAACTAAATTCATTTGCTAAAGTTTAGTGTTTAAAATGGTATATTTTATGTTTGAACAAGTATTTGGTTATTTCTTTGAACCAAAGTTTAGGTTTTCAAACCAAAGTTTAGTATTTGTTTATTTGTTTGAACATGTATATTTTCTATTTTTAATAGTTATATAACATATGTAATGTCAACAGGTCAGATTCAGACCAGATCTAGATTGTTCTAGATCTGTTTAGTAAGAAGTTAATCGGATCCGGATTCAGTTCAATTCTTAATCGGATCTAAAGATCGAGATTCATATAAGATCGGGATCAGATCGAGTTTGGATTCGGGTCTGGCCATATATATACATTTGTTTTTAATTTTTATTTAATCCCAATTCTTTATTTTTTAAAATCTTAGATTAAAATATTTTTTAATTTATTATAGTGTATGATTCGTATAAATAAAGCATATATTACTTTGATCTATATATTTATACACATAATACTTATATATTATATGGATATAGATCTATTAATAAATATATACATGTTATAATTAATCATATCAGGTCTTTAAGGGATCAGATTAGAATAGATCCATGTCCGATCCATTTAATAATCGGGTAAACGGATAATCAGGTAATCGGATTTTAAAATATGATCCAGATCCGAGTAAGTAAACTGGATCCGAATCGAGTTCGAGTTCAGACCCGATCAATTGACAGTCGTAAATTTCATAATATATTCAAGTGAAATAAAGAAAGGCTAAAAGTTTAGTGTTTTTAAACAGGTAATGTCATAATATATTGCTGAATTTTGAAGATGAATATTTCTTTTTGTATACATTTTGAGGAAAATACATTAACGTTTACCAAATTATGGGATGTTATGTTACCAGTTATTCTGAATATTATTTTTGTTTAGTTTGTTGGTATATTAGATTATGATACTAATCAGTAGTATTACCAATGGAAATGGTCATTTATAACTATGTAGATTGTGCTGATTGTGTTATTGGATTCATATTAGATTATGATATTTAGTTAGTTTGATGGTATGTCATTTGATTCATAATTGTATTGATTATGTCAATCAGGCCAAATTGTTAGTCGAGAGGTCATCCTGTGTCATTCAATCATGTCAAACTGACACAATTTGTATATTGTATTGGTCGTATTGGGTCGTGTTAAAAATGAATCGTGTTCGTGTTGGAAAAAAATCACGATATCGTATTGAATCGTGTTCGTATTACCTAAAATATAATCTTGTCATGTCAGACCGAGTCAAAACACGGTCCCTTGTCCTGAATTGACAACCCCAACTTTTTCCCATAAAATTTTCTCATGTGACCTTTTTTCTTCAAATATTCGGAAAGCAATTCCCCACAACTCCTAAATAATCCGTTTCCATGTGAATATTTTCCACCTAGGTTCTGTTGAAAACTCTTATCTTACCTAAAATATAGACCACGTTTCTTTCATCTCTCCTTTATCTCCAACCCTCATCCCTCCTCATGTAAATAAACTTGTGATCAAATGTTATATCTCTGCATGAGAATCTCCCCTGTAATTTTTTAATAGAGAATTAAGGTCAAGGCCATGTTCCTTCCTATATTTGGATTTTAAGGACAGTGGTTTTCAAGTTTATAAATCTAGTGCCTATGGTACAATAACATGTATTTGTGTAGTCCCTTTAAAATTAAAAGTACATAAAACAAGAAATTTCATTTGTTTTAGTTAAAGAGGTATCTTTTATATACTCTAAAATGCTATACAAGACTTAAATGTTTCTTCTTTTCTAGGGTGTCCACGTTTTAAGGCAATAGAGAAATTACGGTCCTCTTCCAATCAAGATGCGTCCTTTTCTATCCCTTATTTGTCTTTTTACTCTTTCTAACTCACCCATTTTATCCTCCTTCCCTCCTTCCCCATTTATGAGATTCGTACCCCTTCCCTGACATTTCTTCTTCAAAATCTCTTCATCTTCCCTCAACAATATATTTTCCAGATTGCTTACATAAGAGAATGTGACACCCCGCCTAATTAAATACTGGGTGATCAGTCCTTTATTAAAGTAAAATCAAGGTGAACGGTTGGTTCATTCTTACCACATTTTAAGCCATGTTAGTATGCGAGACTCTCTTGAGAATTCTCACCTCTCATTCTAGTGTGCACGCCTACCGTGCTAATAAATCTCATAAGTTTCTATAACTTATTCCATAAGGTTTTATCAGGTGACAAGCGAGGTTATGATATTTACTTTAGGAAATCATTCTCTTCAAGATTTCTACGTTATTATGAACAACTCATTTCCTTTATTAAATTCCCGAACACTTATAATAAAATTAAAGCATTTATTCATTACTTATCTACTTATACACGGAGTAAAAAGTTCACATATAGATATACGTATATATATTAGTCACACATATAATAGATATACTAACGGCACCCCAAATAAAACCTATGGTGCTGACATACTCTGCTATCAAGTCCCCGTATCACACAAACTAAGGGAAATACTAGTCCGGAATCACTCGAACTGTATTAACACAATACACAAACAATTGGAGGCGAAGCATAGTTCCAGGTCCTAAGAGGTCAGCACATACCCTCACGTCTCTTAGAACATCTGACTATCATTTTTGGATAGCCTGTATCGAGGATACTATCTTCTAGGGTATGAGTCAATATCCCCCATAAAGGTCCAATCGAGATAAGATTGTTCCGACGTGGAAACCCCCGTGATAGCAAGTAACCCGAGTATGATTTTTACAGAGATATATAATATGCACAGTCACACAATCATATATATATAAATATTCACATTTCTAAATTAGGTGCACCCACAACCCATAATTATAATTATCCGCTCTTAGCACATTTTTACTTGATTATCTCGCATAATGATTTTGTCACTTTTATTCTCATATATATAAGTTACTCCACACCTACTTCTCGTCTCTCGAAGTATTCTATCTCACTAAGTATATTTTCAGTAGGCACTCTCACTTACCTTCTAGTCTCACTTCCTTACAAGTCTCAACCTTTTGTCAAACGTATGCATAATTTCATATGTGTGAATAACTCTCCGTTAACCCTTAATTTCATCTTACATTAAATTCTTACTCAACGGAGTTTACCTAGCCCCTACTGGTCCTATTTATATCCCATTATGCTCCCACAATAATAATCAAGGGTTACTACGCATTTTAATCGGATTAAACCAACAGAAGAAAAATATGCAGTTTTTCAAAAGGGGTCGATCGATCGATCAAGCAGTTCTTGCCCAGAAACTGCAATTTAAACCTACGAGTTTCATCTTCCAAATTTCTCCAAAACATCATTATCGGTTCCCAAACTCT
The DNA here is from genome assembly GCA_949130495.1 of Sambucus nigra. Lineage (NCBI taxonomy): Eukaryota > Viridiplantae > Streptophyta > Magnoliopsida > Dipsacales > Adoxaceae > Sambucus > Sambucus nigra. The sequence goes on from OX422214.1 coordinate 144,739,217, forward strand.
GAAATAACATTACTACTAGTTATTTATACATATATGCATGATTCTCTACGTGCAAATGTACAAATTCATCAACGGGATTGTATTAAAGGGCCAATTTGTCTTAACTATCAAGAACCCTAGTTTTTCACTAAAGTTCCATTGTTCTAATTCTTTTTCCATATTTATCACTTCTAAATTATTCCAATTTCATGGGTAATCCTCTACATATGATTTAGATTCTAGAATTTATTTATTTTCTCTATAACATGTGATTGGGTTCTCTAAATCATTAAATTCTTCCATGAAACGTAGGTTCAACCATCCTAATCTAACATGGTGAGACATTAACTAAAAGAGAATAAAGATAGATACTTTCCTGGGAATTGAGCTTCTAATTTGTGGAAGAAAGTGGTACGGTTGTGTTCCCCGTCTCGCAATCTACGACTCGGTGGTGGTGGCGGTGCAAACGGTTGAGTTTTCGGCCTTGAATTGCTTGGGAATATTTCCCACCTCTTCTCTAGTGGCCGTTATTTGATTTTTATCTTGCTAACCCTAGAGGACAACTCCTAAAGTCTTATATAACCTTGGGAAATTCTTGGGTTTAATTGCCCAAAAATACGAAATGTCCGTAATACCCTCCCGAGATGCCAATTAGGCCTAAAAACGCCCTGAGACCCAAACTAAACCCCCGGGTATATTATTTTGACTATATCGAACCTTTTGGACACATTAGCACACTCGAAACGATCATACGAAAGACTTATAATTTATTCACTTTTAATAATAATAATTTAGTCCTGACACGACACGGGCGCGTCCCGACTTAAATTTCCATAATTGTTATTTTATTCACTCGTGACAATTTTTATAAAATCAATCTTATATATTACTTTACTCGTTTAGTAATATTCGACAAATTCCCAATAATTACTAACTCTCGTCACGCTAGTAAATATTTAAAGTAAATTTCCAGATTAATATTAAATTAATATCTCAATTTAAATTTAATAAATCCCCAAATTTTGAAAGTCATGAAAATACGGGCTATTACATACTTCCCCCCTAATAACGGAATTTCATCCCGAAATTCAGAAAATAAGGCCTAACAGTACGCAAACTATCTACATAGTAAGGCGCTCAATCATTATAGCCCCTGCCTCATAGCAAACTTGTTTAACACTCTCATTAAAGAAATTTCACATAGAGCTCCTATCCGACAACATTCGCATAAGACACGCCTATACATTATTAATTCCCATTATTTCACTATCATTGGGAGGCCGCACCTCACTACATGACAACTACGTGGATTTATCTAAACACAAAACTCCCATTTTGAGAGAAACCATACGAACATCTAACCACGCTTGTTCATCTAAAACAGTCGTGGTAATTCCACCATAGTCATCAGACTCTAACTCGACCAACTCCAAATTCTGATTATCTGCTCATCTCTTAACATTCAGAGTGAGAAAAGTTAAGGTTTTCCACACCAAGACCTCAATAAGCACCTTGTTCACAATAAACAGGTAAGAGTTCTCCCACGGAACCCTACCATTAGGTAATATCCTTTCCCAATTATCGTACTATACTCCACTTTCTAGCTATAACCGTTGTGGAAATGAAACAATCCAATGAATACAAAATTACTTTCACAAGGCTTCACTAATGGTTAATTATCGCTCGCCTACTCCCCGGATTATGGGTGATACAACCCGCTCAACACGAAGTGTTATCCCTGTTGTTACTGAAATTCCATATTGAAGGTGAGATTTGAAAGTCTCACCCTAAGGAGAGCGATCATGTACCGGCGCGATTCTTCCTTTTAAAGGAAGACTCAGGCACACTAGTTAATATGGTAAATCACCCCAAAGGAATATCAATCACTTCCTTCTTGGGCGAATTGTTCCACGTGTTCGAATGAACCCTTGATCTTGCCTTGAGGTTAGCAACCCATCAAGGAAACTTTACCGACTTCACTGGCCTCTTCCCTTATCAGAATCGTCGGTAGACATAAAATTCTCTGGTTGGCCCTCTTGTTTCAACCGATTTCTGTTTATGAGTAGTGCACGCGGAGACTACCCACTATGTCCCACTCGACACCAACTTCTACTTGTAATGTCTCACATTAAGTGACACTTAATACTCCCCTTCTTTCCTTTGCGTATACAGAAAGTTCTGACCCATGAACTTTTCTCCACGATGTGCAATTCCGGGCCTATTATACCATACTAACATCTTCACTCTTTGTACGCATTAGTCACTCTCAACATTGGACTAATCACAACTCCGCTCTGAGTGTTCTCCATAATAATTGAATTATACCCGTCTCAAGGAATACCCCTATTTAAATGGCTTCCCACAACCTTCCAACCAGATTCGGTGTGCTACTTTGAACACAAATATAGGGATTTATCGTCTTTCACACAGCGCCCAATCCACTCTACCACTTCCATTTCGTTATGTCAATCCCTCAAACATTTATTCGACACGTCTATTTCCACATCCCTTCAACTTGGACGATTTTGACATCAGCTAACCAAGATGCCCACACACCCTATAAAGTAAATTTCCGGATTAATATCAAATTAATATCTCAATTTAAATTTAATAAATCCCCAAATTTTGAAAGTCATAAAAATAAGGGGTATTACAGAGAAGCCACGACTACTGTCTATGGAATTAGAACTCCATTTAAGCTTGAGGTTTGTATTTCTTCTTTGTCTTTAAGGATTATTTTCATCTCAGACGTCTCAGATGCAAATAATCTGAGATAACTTAAAAACCTAAACGTTTGTAAGTTCCAACCACACGCCTAAGGTCTTGTCATCTCTGCAGTCTACACATGCACCTTAGTATATATACTGATGATTATGGTTATGCTAATCAATAATCATGCTTTGAAATATTACATGGGTATTATATATTTTTCAGTCATGGGTAATGTTAGCGATAGAAAATGTGAAGCTTGCCCATCCCAACCGAACAAGATGGAGTGTGCACATGGTGGGGCGCACGTTAGCTATCATGTGCCAGAGTCCATGGTTCAGTCCCCTCCTCATAGCCCTATGGCTTGCCTGTCACATTTTTTGTCCACTCCATAGGTCAGGGTCATAATATATAAATATATATTATGTATGTGTGTGTGTATGAGGGCTGACATGAGCTTTCTCAAGATTTATTATAATAATTATGACACCCATCCATAAGTGGGTTGTTTGAGTTTGGGTAAGAGGGAATAATAAAAATTGAATCTTGATTTATTGTTGATAGGTAATGTTTGGTGTCACTAATCGTAGTTTTTTTTTTATGCAGTTCTTGCAACAATCTAATTGCTCAAATGGTAATAATGTCTTCGGTAAGTGTAATTTACATGTTTCTTCGATAATCTTCGAAGTTCAAAGGAATTGTTGGTTTAGGTAAAGTACGGTGTTTTAATTTTTTATCTTTTTTTTATCTGTATACCATCTATTTCACGAAATACCCCAATAATAATACTGTATTTCTTTTTCACTTTTTGAATTAGAGTTTCTAGGAATGTTCATTCCCTTTCTCTGAAGGTAAATTTTAATGTTCATTTACCTCCATATAAGTAGATGATCCCAGATGTTTCACTTAAATCCATATTCTCAAAAGCAAATTACTAAAATGAAATTCATTTCTTTGTATCACTTCTTTTATAATGACATGAATATTAGTTTTTCAAATAGTTGTTATTTGAGGGCATTATTTATGGTAACTTTTACTTTTTAAAGCGTATTTTTTCTTAGGATCCCCCAAAGGGGAAAAACCTTTTATTTTCACTATAATTTGTAAAAGAACGGTTTACACGGATTACAATGAAAATAAGAGTTTCATACGAAATACCCGCAAGTGTCGATTCCGATGTCGTCGGTTGGAATTTTCCCTTTCCAAGATGGCAGCAATGAAGAAGAGAAACAACTTCTCCACAAGATACTCCAGATGAGTCTAAACAATCCACTTGAAGTTTTAAAGATTCACACGCATATATGGGAATGGTTTTGTGAATCAAAAAGGTATAAAAGCTTAAAACATGAAGTTTGTTTTCGGGGTTGTTAATCATAGAAATCGTGTACGAAAAATACTTTAAAAACATGTAGAATGCACCCAGATATTTATACGAAAATCGAGGCGGCAACGTCGCTCAAATGAGATATCACGACATAGACATGTCGCTCAAACGAAGGACACATGTCGATCGGACGAGATCATGCGACATGCTTATGTCGCTCGAACGACAGTGTAATGTCGATTGAATGAGCTCGTCGACCGAGGTAAGTCCTCTTCTACACTTAAAAACATTTCTGCTTTGATAAAAACGAATCAGACATCAAAAAATATTTTCTGAAAAAATTCCCAAATATTTATGCAAATATAAACAACTCCAATAAATCATTTTACCAATAACGCGAAGTGGAGTAGTGTGAATGGGTGAGCAGCACGTCGCATAAAGCATGATGCGCGTGTGAAGATGATGGATGCATGGATTCGGATCAAGGCCGTCGAGGATGATCGTGTAGACGTGCCGAATGTAGTGGTATCAGACATACATACTGTGATCTAGGACAAATAAAAAATTCCTAGATTCTACCCGGACATTTATAAAATTATGTCCTTACATAACTTTTCAGGATTATGTTTTTCCCTTTGTTTATTATGGACAAAAAATACGAGAACATATTCAAGGGGACAACATATTGAGGGAGAGTTTTTTTTGTTTTCTTTAAACTCCATGCATCACAGTATTTTCTTTTCTTCATGTGTGTAAGTCTTTTCCACCTTGATGATTTCACGGACAACACGATGATTACTTTTAATTGATATAATGTCACAAGTGTCCTTTCCTTTTCGGGTTTGAGAGGGATATTAGTCGAACTTGTCTTAGAGGTTATTTTTTAGTTTTCGTGTTTTATGCCGGAATAGCCAAAGGGGAAGATGTTTAAGAGCATTATTAATAATTTCTATTACATGTTTTTAAGTTTTTCATAATTCGTTACACCTTCACCATCATGTATATTCTTAAAATTTTCAAGTGAAGGCAAGTTAGTGACCGAATGCAAAAAATAAAGATTGATGAGTTGATATCCAATCATCGGATAAGGTATATGATTTTGATTATGTGTAAACATTTTATTTGGGGTTTTCTTTATAAAATGTTCGAGGGATGGTTTTAAAAATATTTTCAAAGAATTTTTAAATTATTTTTAAGTCGTTTGAATGACTTTAAGTTGTCGTTCGAACAAATTTAAGTCTTCTTTCGAATGAGATTGGCTATTCGTTCAAATGAACATCAAATAAGATTTTTTTCTTAGCAGAACAAATATCCTCTGAAACTCGTTCGAACGAGATTGGTTGATCGTTCGAACGAGTTTTGTTTAGGTTCGAAGGAATTTTATTTTGGTTCAAACATCTTAATTCGAACGAACTTCTATTTTCATTCGAACGAGTTCTCAAAATTTGTTCGGCCTAAAAAATCGTGTTTTATACAAAGGGATATTAGGATGAATTTTACCTTGGACGTTTTGTGAAAATCACTTTCCCATACAGTACCAAAAGGTCTCCAAACCCTAGTTTTATAAAAACACTTTTGTTTTTCAATCGAGATACCATGGATGATTTATTGAGCATTTTATCAAACTCTTGAAGAACACTTACCATGTTTTGTACCCTTCTGAAGTTGATTCTCCATTACTGAAGATATGAATACAATTTTTTAAAATATATCGGTGGACACCGAGGCAAGTCGAGCTTTCTATGGAGCGTTGTTGGATCTACAACACTATATGTTAAAAATAAGGAAGGAAAACACAATTACATTACTTAGTAGAATGTATGTATTTGTAAATCTGTTCATGTAGTCTAGTAATACCTGGTTATAATTTTGCTGAAAAGGGTTTTTCCTGAAATGGAGTTTTCCTCATCTTATGTCTTATTGTTTGTGTTTTTTTTAATTTATTTTCTATATCTTGCATGTTTTGGTTTGCTTGATTAATCAAGATAAAATTGGGACTAAATAAAATTTGGCTTTTATGTGACCTAATCTAAAATTTCTACATATAACCGGACCACTCTCATTTTTCAGGTTGAATCATGGTATTTATTAAGAACGAGGTTTTACTTTGAGTTTGTCCCTATGCATCATGATATCCTAAGGTGAATTAAATTTAAGTTTTTATAATTCTGAATGAGATATAAAACTATATGTTGAGTGAGGTATTAACAACATGAGTATTGTTGATAGTCTTACTTATGTGATTGTGGAATCGTGACATCTTTCTTTGGTAATTATGGAGACATTCTCTAGAGTATTCATTACATTAGGATAAAAGAACATGGATGTAATGTGATGTCATTAGAGGTAAGACAAAATATTGTCATTTATGGGATGTTATTAGCGATAAGGTTCCAAACAAACGTTACTCAAGTATATTATGAATCATTTTCACTACGTAAAAGTTCAAGCCTGAAATAGACATTTGCTTATACATAATTCTATGAAATGTTGCACGATAAAAATATTTTCAAAATTTACGTGTGGGAGATTATTGAGAAATGCATGTATGTGATTCTTTAATAAAAAATATTTTTTTGACTTTTTGAAAACTAACAGAGAAACAGAAAGTGACATTAAAGCATGTTCCAATATATTCCTTTAGTACCCCATCGTTTTGGAAACCATTTTGTGTGTGATATATCATTTTTTTATACCTAATGAGGATTCCCTTTGAGCATTAGAATTTTGTGTGTATTGAAGTAGCTCACTATTGAGCCAAACCCACACGCGCGATGCCACCGCCTTTCATCCAAACTGCCCTTTGTCTGCATAATTATTTTTTTGGACAAAAACATTTTTTATTTGAAATAAACTAAACATAAGAATTAATTTTAAATTTTAAATCCAATTAACACGTTTTTAATGTTGCGTTTGAGAGACCAAGTCTAATTCACTTTGCCACTAATTTTGTTCTTAAGTCTCCACTGATAATTAGTTTCCAAGGTTCAGAATGACCCTGAATACAAAAAGCATCTACAATTTTTGAATATATTTGAAAAGTTGTCTATCTCCCTTTTTCCCCTTCCTGCAAATAATTTTTCCCAAATTATTATTATGATGATTCTGAGTAGTTTTTAATCTGGATGGGTGATTAGCATACCATATGATCAAACATTTCTACGATTATTCCAGACAAAGGTTCATAGATTATGGTTATTGAATTTTGGGGGTGATGAGACATTTGAATAACTACTGGACTCTTTCGTCAAAGTTACGAACGACCTTTAAAAAATGACCTGATATGTGTCTCAACCCAAATGAATCGATATCATTATTTTGCAATTTTGTTTATATTACAATTGACTAATTATGTTATGTATTTACATTTTTCAACAACCGAATATATATATATATATATATATATATATTTTATGTATAGTACTGCTCTTATACAGACTGTCCCATATTTTAACAGTGCGGACTGAACATGTGTCACCTAGCAATAAGCCCAAAAGAGGGAGAGAGAGAGAGCCTATAATTTAGCTGATAATTTCTAAGCTCACCATCAGGTGACACAGGTCCACTATTAAAATATGTGACAGTCCGCACAAGAGCAGTACTATATATATATATATATAGACTGTCTAGCATTTTAACAGTGCAGACCCAACATGTGTCGCTTGGCGGTGAGCGCGAAAATTATCGATTAGATTATAGGTGCTCTTTCTCTCTTTTTTGGGCTCACCAGTAAGTGACCCATGTCCAGTTCGCACTGTAAAAATGCAGGACAATCTGCACAAGAGCATTATTGATATATATATATATATATATATATATATATATATATATATATACAATACTACTCTTGTGTATACCAATTCACATTTTAAGAGTGTGGATCGAACATTTGTCACCCGGAGGTGACTCCAGAAAAGAGAGAGAGAGTGCTTATAATTTCTAGGCTCGCTGCCAAGTGACACATGTCCGGGCCGCACTCTTAAAATACGGACTGATATGCACAAGATCAGTACTGTATATATATATATATATATATATATATATATATCAAGGTTCTAAAAAACGCGGAGCGTGATCGAGGCGTGGAAGCCAAGCCTTAAGCCTTAGAAGCCTAGGCGGGCCTTAGGCGTAAAAAGGCGTGAAAAGGCGTTTAGTCCTTCTTAATATATTTTAATATTTTTTAACCATAACAAGGCTATTAAAATACTAAAATTGTACATATCATAAAAATATGTCTGAATATATGCAAATTAAAATATTATTTGATTATTTTGGATGAGATAATGGTTCAGTTTGTAAAAAAATTATTTAAAAGGCGATATCGTTTCACTAAAGCATTGTTGTTTTTAGAAAAAAAGTGCGCCTTAAGGGTTTTACCAAGAATAAGGTGTAAAAATATTAAGGCGGGGCGTTTCTCCCAAGCCTCAAGCCTAGGCGAGTTTTTTAGAACAGTGATATATATATATATATATATATATATATATATATATATATTATGACCCCCGCCTAATTAAATACCGGGTGATCAGTACTTTATTAAATTAAAAATCAAGGTGGACGGTTGGTTCATTCTTAGCATCACTGTCGCAAATCAAATTTCCAATTTAACACCCTAAATAATTAAGCTAAGTGTCAAAACAATTTATAACCTTATTTCCATTTTGATTAAGTCCAAATATGAAAACCCTTAATAACCAACAGTTTAAGATTTCATAACTACTAAGGATGGACAATAGCACACAAGAATATAAATCATCTAAATAAATCAAACCAGTCTAAAACTATAAATGAAACCATCTTGACAATAGTTAAAACCCAAAGGGTACCAAATACTAAAAATATAAAGGAACATAAATCTTTGACAAAAATCCAAACTGCATAGAGAAACGGGCGACAGATGCCCTAACTAATAAGAACTAAAAATAAGAGTGAAGTCAACAATGAGGTCGTCTAAGCAGTGGCCTGCAACTCCCACATAAGTTGTAGTGCATCCGATCCAAGAAATCTAAGCATGACGCCCCTGTGGCTGGGCACCTGTAATATATATATATATATATATATATATATATATACACACAAGAGAAAGGAAATAACAGGAAATGGGTCAGAGCCCGAGTTTAAAACAGTTTAAAATTTTAGTTTAGCAAGTATTTAAAATGCTTACCGACTAATATAACAACCATGTTAGTATGCGTCACTCTCTTGAGAAATTCTCACCTCTCATCTAGTGTCCATGTCTACCGTACTATTAACCTCAAAAGTTCATTTTAACTTAACCTTCCCGTAAAGTTTCATACCGCTAACTACGATGTCTAAGATAATTAATTTCTGAAATTTAAGCTCTCATATATATCGTATTTTATATCAAAAATAGCCCAGTGTTGTCACAAAATTCTCAAACACTTAAAAATAAAGTCGGAATATTTACTCATTACTTAACTACTTTTATGCATAGTATAAAGTTCCCATACTTAAGTATAAATATATATATTAGCCACTCAAATAATATATATACTATCGGCACCCCGCATAAAATCTATGGTGCTGGCATACTCTGCTATCAAGTCCCCGTATTACACATATTAAGGGAAATACTAGTTCGGAATCACTCTCAAACTGTATCAACATAAAACACATACAAATGGAGGCGAAGCATAGTTCCAAGTCACTACGAGGTTAGCACATACCCTCATGTCTCTTAGGACCATCTGACTATCAATCAGATAGCCTGTACAAAGTAATCCTATATTCTAGGGTACGAGTCAATATCCTCCATAAAGGCCCAATCGAGATAAGATCGTCCCGGCGCGGAAACCCCCTGTGATATCAAGTAGCCCGAGTATCATTTTTATAAAGATATATAACATATGCACAATCACATAGTCATACTTATATAAGTATCCACATTTCTAAATTAGGTGCGCTCACGACCCATAATTATAATTATCCGTTATTAACACAGTTTACTTGATTATTTTGCATAACGGACTCGTCATTTTTTATTCTCATTTATAATTCACTTCATACTCACTTCTCCTTTCTCGAAGTGTTCTAAGTATAATTTTAGTAGGCATACACTCCCTTACTTTCTGGTCTAACTCCCTTACGAGTCGTAATCTTTTTTTTTATTAAATGTACACATGATTTCTTATACACATGAATAATTCTTCGTTAACCCAAAATCTCATCCTACACTAAATTTCACTCAATGGGGTCCACCTATGCCCTACTGGTCTTCTCTACATCCCATTATACTCCAACAATAACAATCAAGGGTTCCAATGCATTTTAACCGGATTAAACCAACGGACGAGAATTATGCAGTTTTTCAGGAGGGGTCGATCGATCGAGGAAAGGGGGTCGATCGATCGATCGTCGATTAATCGATGTTCTTGGTCGATCTATCGATGTTCTTGGTCGATCGATCGATGTTCTTGCCCAGAAACTGTCATTAAAACCTACGAGTTTCATCTTCCAATTTCTCCAAAAACGTCATTAACAACTCCCAAATTCTCAAATAACATTACCACAAGTTCTATATACATATATGCAAGATTTCCTACGTGAAACATGTATAAATCTAACAACAGAATTGAATTAATGGCTAATTTATTTTAATTATCAAGAACCCTTACTTTTCACTAAACTTCCATTATTCTGTGTCTTTTTCCCAGATTTATCATTTCTAAGTTAATCAAATTTCGTGGGTAATCCTCTACATATGATTGGGATGTCCAGAGTTTACTTATTTTCCCTACAACATGTGATTATGTCCTCTAAATCCTTGAGTTCTTCCATGAAACATAGGTTCAATCATCCTAATCTAACATGGTGTGACAATTAACTAAAAGAGAAGCAAGATAGATACTTTCCTGGAATTTGAGTTTCTGATTTGTGGACGAAAGTAGTATGGTTAGGTTCCTTGTCGCGCGATCACCGCTTTGGTGGTGGTGACGGTGTAAACGGTTGAGTCCTTGGCCTTTAGTTGCTTGGAAAGCTCCAACCCCTTCTCTAATGGCCGTTCTTTGATTTTGTGTTTGTTAATCCTAAAAGATGACTCCTAAAGGCTGATATAACCTTAGAAAATTCGCGGGTTTAATTATACAAAATTGTAAAATGTCTAAAATACCCTCTCGGGATGTCAATTAGGCCTAAAAACGTCCTGAGACCTAAACTTAACCCCCGGGTACATTATTTTGACTAACTCGGCCCTTCCGGATACATTAGCGCACTCAAAATGACCATACGGATGACTTATAATTTATTCACTTTAAATAATAATAATTTAATTCTGACACGACACAGGCGCGTCCCGATTTAATTTCCTCAATTATCAAATTATACAGTCATGATAATTTAATAAATTTGATCATACATATTATTTTATCCATTAAGTAATAATCAATAAATTCCCAATAATTACTAACTCTCATCACGTTAGTAATTATTTAATATAATTTCTGGATTAATATTAAATTTATATCTCAATTTAATTTAATAAATCCCCAAATTTAAAAGTCATAAAAATACGGGGTATTACATACTTCCCCCTAATAACGGAATTTCATCCCGAAATTCAGAAAATAAGGCATACCTGGTAAGAATAAATTTGGTTATCTCTCGCGCATATCTGTCTCGCGCTCTTAAGTGGATTCCTCTACATTATGATGCTCCCACTGGACCCGTACAAGTGGGACTACTTTCGACCTCAATTTTCTCTCGCTATGGTCTAGGATATCCACTGGTCTCTCCTCGTAAGATTTGTCGGGCTGTAAATCAATCTCCTCTATCGCGATGTGAGTATGGGCCATGTCATTCCGAAGATATCATCTCAATGATGAGATGTGGAACACATCGTGAATGCAATGCAAATGCTCTGGCAACCCCAATCTGTATGCCACCGGCCCAATCCTCTCGATAATGGGAAATGGTCCCACGTACCTCGGAGCCAACTTCTCCTTCTTTACAAACCTCATTACTTGGTCCCCAATGCTAAACTCTCGAAAGAACCGCTTCGCATCAGCGTAGCTCTTCTGTTTGTCCTGTGCTACCCGAATACGACTCCTGAGGAGCTCAATCCTAGCTGAAGTTTTCTGAATCATCTCAGGTCCAAGCAACTTGTTGTCCCTCACCTTTAGCCAACAAGCAGGGGAACGACAAGGCCTTCCATACAATGCCTCAAATGAAGCCATGCCGATCGTGAACTGATAGGATTTATTATAAGCAAACTCCACCAGTGGAAGATACGACTCCCATCCTCCTCCAAAATTAAGGACACACATGCGTAGCATATCCTCTAACATCTTATTGGTACGCTCTGTTTGTCCATTCGTCTGTGGGTGATAAGCTGAACTCATTCTCAACTCTGTACCCATGGCCTCCTGAAATCTCTCCTAGAAGCGCGACAAAAAAATATTATCTCTATCAGACACAATATCCAGGGCACCCCATGTAGCCTAATAATCTCGGCAATGAACAACTGTGCATACTGGCCCGTGGTATAGTCTGTCCGTACTGGCAGAAAATGAGCCACCTTAGTCAACCGATCCACTATAAACCATATGGAGTCATAACCCCGTTGTGATCTAAGCAGCCCAATAATGAAGTCCATGGAAATACTCTCCCATTTCCACGTAGGTATCTTCAACGGCTGAAGTAACCCTGACAGTCTCTGGTGGTCTACCTTTACCATCTGGCAGGTAGAACACTTGGACACAAACTTCGAAATGTCCTTCTTCATCCCACTCCACCAATATTACTGCCTCATATCTTAGTACATCTTATCTCCTCCGGGATGTACAGTTAATTTGGACCCGTGAGACTATGTAATCACTACATAATGTAAGTCTTCTCCTTTTGGGACCACCAATCTCCCATTAAACCTCAAACCTCTATACAAACTTATTGAGTAAGACTCATCACCTTCAGCTAAAAGTCGTACCATCTGTTCCTGACAAAATGAATTCGCTAACTGTGCATGTATCACACTCGTAATAATCTTTGGTATGATTGTTATGTCAGATACAAAGGAACGGGATACCGCGTCCTGGTGACCCAAATCTTTCCACTTCGCTTTCAAGACGTCCTCTACATTACCCATCGATGTATGGCTTAATACATCAGCAAACACGTTAGCCTTTCTCGAATGGTACTGTATGTTGAACTGGTAGTCTTTCACAAACTCCAACCATCTGCACTGATGCATATTCTACTCTCGCTGAGTGAACAAGTACTGCAGTGACTTGCGATCTATGAATAAGCGAAACTTCTCCCCCAACAAGTAATGTCTTCAAATCCTCAATGCAAAAACAACTGCTGCTAGCTCTAGGTCATGGGTGGGGTAATTCCTTTTGTGGGGCTTTAGATTACGGAAGGCAAAATCTATAGCCTTCTCCTCCTGCTGAAGTACTCCCTTGAGTCCCCGTAAAGAAGCGTCAGTGTACATCAGATACTCTACTCCCGGCTTGGGCAAAGAAAGAATTGGCGCCGAAGTCAACTTGTCTTTTAGCTCATCAAAAGCCAATTGACAAGCATCATCCCAAACATACGGAATTCCCTTGCGAGTCAGATTCGTCAATGGACCCGCTATCTTTGAAAAGCTTCGGATGAATCTCTTATAGTATCCGGCTAACCCCAAGAAACTACGCACTTTCGTCAAAGTCGTGCGCTGTCCCCACTCCCTTACCGCCGACACTTTGCTCGGGTCAATCGATATTCCCAATTCTGACATAACATACCCCAAAAACTGTACATCCCGTAACCAAAATCCTCACTTCTCATACTTAGCGTACATATGATGCTCTCGTAGAGCCTGAAGAACCTGCCTCAAGTGCTCGGCATGTTCCTCCTCAGTGTGTGAATATATCAGGATGTCATCTATGAAAACGATGACAAATTGATCCAAGAACTCTCTGAACACTCGGTTTATCAATTCTATGAATACGGCTGGAGCATTTGTCATCCCAAACGGCATGACTCTGAACTCATAGGACCCATATCTTATCAAGAAAGCAGTCTTCGACACATCCTGCTCCTTAATCCGTAGCTGATGGTATCCCTATCTCAAATCTATCTTTGAAAAGACGGTTGCTCCCCTCAGCTGGTTGAACAGGTCATCGATTCTAGGAAACGGATATTTATTCCGTATCGTGACCTTGTTCAGCTCCCGATAATCCACGCTTAACCTCAGTGAACCATCTCTCTTCTTCACAAACAACACTGGAGCACCCCAAGGTGAGGTGCTCCTACGAATGAAGCCCTGACCTAATAGCTACTCTATCTGATCCCATAACTCCCTCATTTCCACTGGATCCATACGATATGGTGCACGTGCTATCGATCGAGTACCCGGCATCAAGTCTATGACGAAGTCTATCTCTTGATTGGGGGGTAGGCCCGATATCTCCTGAAATACATCGAAATACTCACGAATGACTGGAATCGAATCTAAGGGAATCACGACCTCCTTAGAGGTATCCTCCTCTATGTAGTACAAATGGGTGGAAGATCTTACCTTTGGGCGTGGCATCGCCACCAAAAACATCTCCTGCCCCGGAATTGCAAAGATGATACTCCCACTGAAACAATCTATCATGGATCTGTACGTAACGAGCTAATCCATACCAATAATAACATCGTGCTCATGCATCTCTAAGACTAGCATGTTTGCTGGTAAAATCAAGCTACCAATATTTACTCCCACACCATGACATATAAAGAAAATCAAAGACCCATTCCCCAGTGGTGAGTCTAAGCATGTCATAGTGCTCTCTACTGTGTCTAATAACCCTAAGGCCTTTGCAAAATGAGTAGCTATATAACAGTGCGATGCCCCAGTATCAAATAAATCCTGACCCATAGTGCTATGGATAGGAAACGTACCCTCAATCGTGGGTGGTGCCTGAGGTGCTGATGCTTGGTGGATGTTATAGACACATCCGTACTGCAATTTCCCCTGCTGAAC